>CM056832.1:2029903-2374903 GCA_029853015.1 Chelidonichthys spinosus | reverse complement strand
TCATGCAAATATCTTGTGAGATCTTTACATTATTATTGGTTGTAGGTGCCCACCATGGCGATAGAGAAGGTGTTTATCTACAACAACACATCCATCGTCCAGGATGAAGTCCTGGCCCACAGATTAGGCCTGGTCCCCATCAAAGCTGACCCTCGCCTGTTTGAGTACAGGAACTCTGGTAAACCATCACCCTCTATATAACAGGAGAGCACCAATGGAGGCTGGAGAGCATTTTAATTGTCATGATCCTGTATTGAATCTGCTTATCAAATCTTTATGTCTTCTAATCACTTGAGGAGTCTAATTAGGTTTAACCTTCAACATTGGCAAGTAACTTACTAACTATATATATAGTTATATAACTATATATATATATATATATATATATAGATAGATAGATAGATAGCAGCAAGCTCAGTACAGATGGATTGGGACACATTGACGGGTGTCATCTCGTTTTTTTTTTAGGTTCAGCAGCGTGGGCAGGCCAACAAAAAGAAATGCCTGTGTGGTGACACATCATGAAAATACTTTAATTGTATCACATCAAAGTAGAGCCATATTAAACTGTAGCGAATCGTAACGTGGTTGGCATGTTTGTAGACCATGTATGGAGACTAGTGCTGTCAATCGATTAAAAAAAAAAAAACAACGAATTAATCGCACAATTTGCCGTGATTAATCTCAATTAATCGATTTCTTTCTTCTTAAGAATAAAGTATGTTATAATGGATATTTAAATGTAAAATGATGGAATTTATGTAGAATCAACACAAAGGAAGTATTTAAATTCAAATACTATTGTTAAATAGCAGCTTTTTTAACTTAAAGCACAGATTCTCTCATGTGAACTACAGATTTTCAAAGAAACAATCAAGGCCATCAAAATTAACTGTCAGCTTGAAAAAGGCATATAACTTATATGCACTAACAGAACATTCAAAAAGGTCCACAATAGAACATGCAAATATGGAAAAAAGAACAAGGAAATATTCTGCTGTGAAGTCAGAATGATAAATCCTTTTCACTCCATAGAACAACAAGTCAGCTTAGTCCTCCTTTACATTCAGCCCGTTACTGAGACAGACCAGTCTGTTTACATCGTCAGAGGACAAAGCAGCACACGCCACATCTTGTGTTTCTCACGCAGACAAATTACCGGGATAATTAAAAAAAAACTCCTTGGCGATCGCTCGCCACGATCCCCCCCCCCCATCCCCGCTAACGCCGCAGCCTCAGCCAAGATCGTACACTGAACTCAGTTAAAAACTAATGTGCTGCTTTGCGGCACACGTCGTCATAGGTCTTACGTCAGCCGCCACGGGAAGTAAACAAAACACAGCTGCGTTAATTTCGTTAAAAAAATGAATGCGTTAAATATTTCATAATAAACGCAAAGATTAACGCATTAATTTTGACAGCACTAATGGAGACATGAATTGGATCGTCTTGAGAGTTATGTTATGCTTTGCTTCTTTCAGGTGATGAGTCTGCAGAGGAGGAAGGCTCAGAAATAGATACAATTCAACTGCAGCTGAAGATTAAATGCAGCAGGAACCCCAGAGCAAGAGCAGACTCCTCTGACCCACGAGAGCTGTATCTGAACCACATGGGTACTCAGATTTAAAAACAAACAGATGAGTGATTGTTGAAAATAAACACCCTCCTGTGTAAGATCAAACATTAAAATGTATTTATTTTGTTTCTCCCCCTGTCGTCTCAGTTTATTCCAGTGACATAAAGTGGGTCCCTATTGGGAACCAAGCAGACGTCTTTGCAGAGTCTGTCATCGGCCCAGTACACGACGACATCCTGATAGCTCAGCTTCGACCAGGACAGGAACTGGACATCATCATGCACTGTGTCAAAGGGCTTGGTGAGACTCTTAACTGTCTGGATGAGAGACTATGGGAAAGGAACAAGCGCATTTATACTAAACATTTTTCAATCAGTATGAAGTCTATTTTCTGGCCTAGATTTACAGGGGCTGCACGGTGGTGTAGTGGGATGCAGGATGGGATTGATGACTCTTAATTGCCCGTAGGTGTGAATGTGAGCGTGAATGGTTGTTTGTCTCTGCATGTTGGCCCTGTGATGGACTGGTTACTTGTCCAGGGTGAACCCTGCCTTCACCCAATGATAGCTGGTATTGGCTCCAAACCCCCCGTGACCCTGAATACAGGATAAGCGGAAGGATGGATGTGTTTACAGATTTACAAAGTACTGGATCATTGGTCATTGATGTAGTAATAACAATTTCAACACATCACAAGAAAATACCCAAAATTGAATGGACATTTTTTTTGTCAAACAAAGTGCTTCAATACAGTTATTTGTGCCATGAGAGGATGGAGCTAAGTGCAACTAAATGCTGAATAAGACCTTTTTAGGAGCAGTGGAAAAGACCTGTCAATCAGCAGGTAGCCCCGCCCCCTAAAGCATCCCCTGCTTTCTGGTCTGCTGGACTCTAAATGGACCATAATGTACTAAATGAACATCATGCTGGATTGAAGAAGACTTGAAACTAGAGATTGAGACCATAAACTCATGTTTACAATGTTTACTGAGATAATACATCAAGAGAGAAGTAGGACCATTTTCTCATAGACTTCTATACAACCAGAGAGGAGGCGCCCCCTGATGGCCAGTAGAGAGAATGCAAGTTTAAAGGGATAGTTCGTAATTTTGGACATATTTTCCAAGTCAGCCGGTGTGTTTGAGACGTCTGGAGACGTTTTCAAAACATTTCATTCAGTTCTTCTAGTTGCCGAGTTCGCTTGTGCTATGGCTAGCGCAAGTCAATGGTTCTAGTTAGCATGGCATTAAAAACAGTCTTGCCCACTCCACAGTGCACCCGAGGCAAATCAATTAAAACACTAGACTGTCGATGTACATATCTGTGTTGATGGAATAGTATTTGAAACAAAACTAACCTCGCATTACATGAATCATCCATTTTTTGAGGGACTAGTTTCTCAGCAGCAGCGGAATTTTACTTTGCTCTGTCGGACTCAAAACACGCGCTGCTCGGAATCCAGCTGGTAAATACACACCTGAACACCGCTGATTTGTCGGCCCTTAAGCCCCCAAGGCTGTCTGAAAAGCCCTCGGAGCTCACTCAAACAGCGGGCAGCACACGGCCCCGCAAACCCACAATTACGCACCGCGAACCCAGACCTCTGCTCCGTCCGTAGACCCGTAAACCCTAGGACGCATTGCGGGGAATCCCTCCGGTAAATCGAGACCTGACCCACGCCAAACAGTCGGGCCTCGTGCCCTCAGAGCTGGGTGAAAAGCCCTTGGAGCTTGGACCAACCCCGGGCTGCCCACGGCCACGCGAATCCACATTTACGCACCGCGAACCCCTGCTCCGTCCGGTACGGTTGGTTTGGGTGGGAAAAAAACTCCTCATCAGAGTCTTCAAAAGTTTCACTTTATTCTCCAAAAGTGTCCATTTCTGTGAGATTGAAGAAACTAGCACTGCAGGCTACTCTGCGTCTGTAGCAATGACAGCAGGTAAACAAACTATTATAGAACCGGTAACTTATAAGTGCTGGGTGATATCAGTCCGCTGCTGCCATAGCCTACTAGGAAGTATGACACGCTGCTGCTGCTGCTGAGACATGAATCCTTAAAAATGCAAGGTTGGTTTTATTTCAAACATTCTATCAACACAGATATGTACATCGATAGTCTGCCGTTACAATTGATTTGCCTCGGGTGCACTGTGGAGTCTGTATGAGTGTTTTTAATGCTATGCTAACTAGAACCATTGACTTGCGCTAGCCATAGCACAAGCGAACTCGGCAACTAGAAGAACTGAATGAAATGTCTTGAAAACGTCTCAAACACACCGACTGAGTATCCCTTTAAGGCCAGCTGTGGCTTCCCTTTGTCTGGTGGAGTCACAGTCCTGCAGCTCCGCGTAAATATTCTGTTTGACAAAAACAGTAGAATAGTCTTTATTTCCTCAGGTATTTTCCCAGTATATATTTCTCATATTGTATCCTCTTGAATATGAAACTAGAGATTAAGACCATAAACATGTGTTTACTAGAGGTTAACCTCTTTTCAGGTAAGGACCACGCTAAGTTCTCCCCAGTGGCCACAGCCAGCTACCGCCTCCTCCCAGAGATCACCCTGCTGGAGCTGGTGGAGGGAGAGAAGGCAGAGCGCTTGAAGCGCTGCTTCTCACGAGGAGTCATAGACATACAGGATGTTCACGGTAAGAAAGCACTAAACTCCAACTCAAATAGAAACCAAATCTTCAGAGGGCATATATAGAAAGTTGAATAAAGTTAATATTATGATGAAACAATTGAATATGTGAGGACAGTATTCTGTTTTCCTTCATCTAGTGAGAGTAACAGCTGCCCAGTATACTAAAGGATTCAGTGACTTGTCAAAAATCGGAAAACAGGATCAACTTCCAGTTAAAATAATACATTCTCAACAGTTTCATCATTTATATGACATAGATTTTTGGTGTGTGTGTTATAGTCGAACAGGGCCCAAGCCAGAATACAGACATGAGAGTTTAATTGTTTAAGTCTAGAGTGAGTTTATAAATTTGGTGTCAGCTGTTTTCTTGTGTTTCCCTCCTCAGGGAAAAAGGTTGCCAAAGTAGTCAACAGTCGCTTGGATACATGCAGCAGGGAAGTCCTCCGCCACGACGACCTGAAGAATGTGGTGAAGCTCGGAAGACTGAGAGACCATTTCATCTGTGAGTTCATCGACCTGGTTCCTGTTCATGTTGCTGCACAGCTTAAAAGACATTATGACGGAACAAATCCAAGTGAATGAAAAGAAGTCAGGGATCACCTTAAGCCTCCTCATCCTAATAATGCATTTCATTTATATAGTGCGTTCAAAGACACTTCACTTATACACATAAACTATAATAAAAACACAGTAAAAACCACAGTTAGCCCTGTCACCCCAGTTACGGTGCTTGGTCCTCAGTGGCGGAGCCAGAGGCATCGGAGGAACGGAGGTTTGCAACAGAGGAATGAAGGCTGTGGGGGGGAGTGCGGTAGTGGAGCTGGTCGGGCAGGTAGGTGTGGGGGCTTGGTTGCGGAGGGCTTTTCGGTGAGCAGAAGGAAGTGTATTGGATGTGGGACAGGGAGCCGGTGCAGTTTCTGAAGGATGGGGGTGATATGGTCACGGGAGAAGGAATGGGTGAGCAGACGGGCAGCGTCAGACAGGGAGCAGAGTTCTGGATGTACTGAAGTTGATTGAGGACTTTGGATGGTGACATACAAGGACTACTACTGGAAGAAACAACCACTACAAGTCTTTTTTGATCAAATTATTGTTTTTTATCACGAGCCACGATCAAATCCTGTATCGTCCCATCTCGATTCGCTGGTACCTGGTACTTGTGTTGGAACCGCCTCAGTCAAGGTTCCAAGCGAGAGCTTAGGCGATACGAGAAGGTGGAGTGAAAACACTGCTGTGATTGGTCAGAGCATCGTCAGTTGAGCCACAGGACATCCTGCACAAATGTGCCGTTTTTAAACAGACAAGCTACCCTCAATAGCAACGGCCATTCATCAACTCAAGACAGATTTTTAAAAATGATCACAAATGTGCCAGATATACTACTGTAATTGGTGTAATTGATGTTGATGAAAGGATTCAGCGAGTATCATGTTGAAGATGATGTCATTGTGAGGTTTGACGCAGCATTGCTTTGGAAATCAGCTTAGAATCCCGCCTGCACTGAGGGGGGACTAACTGCAGAAGAAAAGGAATAGAGAGAAGGACATGATACCAAAAAGTAGAGCCATGCTGCGTAGAGGAAAGGCAGGTCATTGCTCCAGACTTCTACTCCTGCTCAGTCAGCAAGAGGAGAGTATAGAAGTATTCATGTTTTCATGTGACTCTGTCCATATACTATTCATAATACAGCAGTGTCTATGGTTCTGCTGTTTCTCCTCTCATCCAGTTACCGTGGAGTCGACTGGCATCCTGCCTCCAGACGTCCTCGTCACCGAAGCCATCAAAGTCCTCATGACCAAGTGTCAGAGGTTTCTCAATGAACTGGATTCTACTGACATGGACTGAGATGGTGTCTGGGCATGCTCAGAACCACACAGAGCATCTGTCTGTCAGAGCCATTCAGATAACAACAATGCAAGCTCTGTGCTTGTAAGTATGTATATAGTCCTGTCTCCAGTATTTTGTTTACTGCTCTTGATTTTCTTTAAATAAACATGCTGAATCAAGTAAAAACATCGCCAGTAATATGCAGATTTCTGTACATATTTCTACTCATGAAAACATAACAGGAAGCACACATAATATTTTAAGACAAGAAACAATGTGACAATATTACAAAACAAAATGAATAATTGAATCCACTAATAAAAAATCAATAAAAAGAAAATCAACCAAAACCACAAAAATTAAGAAAAACTAGGCAAATCAATTAAAAAAATTGAATTCTTAAAAGTCTGATTATTTTGCACATATACAGTCCAAATATCAAGGGTTTATAATGAAAGTTGGAGATTACTCCAAGATGCTAATCATGTTTCAGAATGGCTTTCAGAATATGTGTAAAATACAAAAAAGAAGGTGAAGTGTTCTGCTACAGTGTTTTCTACCAACTAGGAAGTGAACTTGTTGGAGAACGTCTCAATGAACCATGAGAGATTTCTCCTGCTCACCCCGTACACGTCAATGAAGCAGCAACATTGAACCTGCATGCATTAAAAGGGGATTGTGTTGGTGAGATCAAACAGGCTGTGATGGGAAATAAGAAAAGACAGATCCATCATCCACAGTGATGCGTCACATGCTTCATCCGTCTCCGGTGGAAACACATTTTTGCAACATAAACACGAAAAGCTTTTTGTGGCAGATGAAGACCTGGACCTGGTGCCGGATGTTCATGCAAATGAGGAGGAGATCATCCTACTGTGTCATTTCTACATTTGTCATTTCTGTTTAGGGATTTTAGGGAGTTTTTCCTCAGACTGATATAAGTAGTGGACGTTGTCGTGGTAACGTGCCCATTGGTTTGAGGACTACAGTTGTGAGTTTGGCATTTTGGCCGTCGCCATCTTGGATCTATTTGCAACCAGTGAAGGAAGTGACCACAGAGGAGCGACCGTTGGATCTGATGAACACAAGCGGCCGCTGCTAGCCAGTGGGGCATTAACAAACATGCACTAGAATAGTAATAATACATTTTATTTTTAATGCATCCTTTAAAACAATCTCAAAGTGCTATAGAGTAAAAAATAAAACAATAAAAAAAAAACAGGTTCAAGAGCAACCCAAAAAGAGCACAAAATGTACTAAAAAGAGGTTTTCCGGCCCTTATTAAAGTGTTGGTTCGGAGTAAAATGCACCCGAGGTCATTTCCACCATGACATCCAGTAGCCAAATACCCCTTCGGAAGCATTTTTAGCAATGGTCAGCATTGGTCAAGATAGCCGCTATCAGCCGAATGGCTTAGTACTAGCGCTATGGTACAGGGGGTATATCTCGTAAATTACCCCACTAATAATGCATGGAATGTTACCAAACTTCTGCAGTAGTACACACGGCATCGGCTGGGTAAACACGGAAGTAGCGTCTACGCTGCGGTAGCATAGCAGCAGAGGATAGAAGCTATCAGGCAAGTGTTCTTTTAAATGAACTCCTTGTGTACTTACAAACTTTCAAATGCCTCGTTTTGTGAGTACGGACCCTATGTGTACTACTGCAGAGGTTGTTTTTTTTTACCATCAAATGTGTCTAATTATGTGTTTGATAAATCAAAATTCAATAAATCAAGTAGAAAATATCAGAAAATATGCAAAATGTATTGAAGAAACATTCTAGTAGTTCTAATTCCTTTTCATTCAGAGACCATGAACGTGTGTGTGTGTGTGTGTTTGTGTGTTTGTGTGTGTGTGTGTGTCAGCCCCACCCCCCAGTGAGACAGAGAGGAGAGACGCTGGATGAAGCCGTTAATTACACTAAAACACAGTAGAGACTCGACTTTTCTTTCAGCTTAGGTGTGGTGACAAACACTTATGTTCGGGGAAACGTTTTCTTAAAAATTCCACGAAATTCTGTGTTTTACATGTGATTGAATTTTCATTGTCAAATCAATAACCATTTAATTGTCGCGGAAATCATAGGGCCTACTCGCCCCCCCATCATAGCTCCCCCAGTTAGAAAACCACTGACATAGTGGTGAATATTAATGATCTGAATATTGTATATTGCTCTTTTCATAGTCATTGAGAATGGTTTCATGAATTGCTCTGTGGGCTGCACGGTGGTGAAGTGGGTAGCACTGTCGCCTCACAGCGAGAGGGTCCTGGGTTCGATTCCCGGGTCGGGTTCCTTCTGTGTGGAGTTTGCATGTTCTCCCCGTGTAAGCGTGGGTTCTCTCCGGGTTCTCCGGCTTCCGCCCACAGTCCAAAGACATGCAGGATGGGGATAGGTGACTTTAAATTGCCTGTAGGTGTGAATGTGAGTGTGATTGGTTGTTTGTCTCTACATGTCAGCCCTGCGATGGACTGGCGACCTGTCCAGGTGAACCCTGCCTTCGCTCAATGATAGCTGGGATTGGCTCCAGCCCCCCCGCGACCCTGAATACAGGATAAGCGGTAGAAGATGGATGGATGGATGGATGGATGGATGGAATTGCTCTGTAATGTAATAAACTACATAGTTGTAAGTAATTACAGGGTCTTTTCAAGAAGGTTGGAAGTCAACCTTTCCATCATCATCATTATGAACTTTGAAATTAAGGCAAAGTCCTGGATTCCCCAAACATGGCCAACACAAAGTTGTTCTTATAACTCATCTATTACGCATGAATAAATAATGTGTTAACTTCCGATCCACTCTCCTTGTGGGAGAAAGATTTTGGCCTGTTGATCTTCCAGCATCTTTGAAAAGCTTAGCATTCAGTTCATACACCTGAGCCCTGGAAGTGCTCTCTGCTGATTGACTCTTCGAGCTCTCATCATAGCATCATGGGAAGTCAGCTTCTCCACACCTAGAAAACTCAAACAAGAACAGCAATAACATGTCTAAAGTCAATGATTGTTTGCAGTAACGTATTCAGTGATTCACTTGGGTGAAGGATATTTAAGAAAAAGTGAGATACATTGTTTTTAGCCAAAAGGCACCTGTCATACTGAAGAGGATACAATATACTACATAGATATTTGTGAAAGGAAATGTGAGCGGAGCTGCAGAGGCCTGTATCTCCACCAGATGGCAACCTCTAGTTCTGAAAAGTGAAGCCACAGTTGAAGTGCCTTAAACTTACATTCTCTCTACTGGCCATCAGGGGGTGACTCTTCTTGTTGTAAAAAGTCCTACTTCTCTCTTGATGTATTATCTAAGTAAACATTGTAAACATGAGTTTATGGTCTCAATCTCTAGTTTCAAGTCTTCTTCAATCCAGCATGATGCTCATTTAGTAGCCTACATTATGGTCCATTGAGAGTCCAACAGACCAGAAAGCAGGGGATGCTTTAGGGGCCAATGCAGTTAGCTACCATTATGACTTTAACGCTTAGCTGTAAAGTTGACCTTGAATTATGAAGCTAACTTTGTTAGCAGCTTCACACCAGAATCCAGATGGATCCAGATCCAGTGAGGTTGCTGCTCTGCTGCTTGTTCATCAGATCCACCCATCGCTCCTCCACAGTCCAAATATAGTCACTTCCTTCACTGGTTGCAAAAAATCCAAGAATCCAAAAATTGATCAAAGTTGCAGATTTATTGAAAGACGGATGTCATGATATTGGTTGAAATTGGTTGGATTTTGTGTTACTTTAAATTTATTTAACTTGCATATATTGTTCAATAGATGCCCAATAAGACCGGGGATGTGATGTAAAAGGCTTAAAGGGGCATTTTTAATTTCAGCATGACTTTATAAAAATAAACTTCCATAAATATTCGTATGAAACAGTTTTATTCACTTCTCCCCCATCATATCAGTCTAGCTTCTATCACCTTTAACAGGATTTACGTCTCTTATAGATCTTCCTCTATTGTTATGTAAACACCTTAAATATCACTTGGCATGCTCGCTCGCTCTCTTTGAGTCGTCACTTCCGTCTCCTCCTTCGCAAAGCAAGATGGCGGCCGTCGTAGAGAGAGTTGATGGATGTGTTGGGTCCTTGGACTCGGACGCGGTGTCACCGAGACAGTCCAGCCCTCCACCGGACCAGCCGCACCAGAACAACCCGCTGTTAGGACTCCCCATCGTGGCCATCGAGACGATTCTCAATTTCCTGTCTTACGATGAAATCAGCCTGCTGCGCTCGGTAAGAACAAAAACAAGCCAGCTAGAAGGTGAACAAAGCTAATGCTGCTAGCCACATGTACTCCTTATCTCTGGATGTAACGTCTGTGATGTAACGTGTCGGTAGAAATCATTGTGGCTAATATTTAACCGCGATGTTGAATGAGTGATAGCAGCCGTGGCCCACAGTGTCCATTGCGCTGCAAGCTAATGAGCATGGCAGCCTAGCTAGGCAGACACTGGAAAACACGACACGCCGTGAACACACCATGACATGTATGTTGATAAGAGAGCGGCTGGACCGAGCGGGTTGTATCCCGCTCCAGATGTCTGCCTGCCCTGCTACGTGTCTGCTTTCGTGGGGTGAGCTGGAAACAATTCACCGGTCATTTTGCTCACTGGCTGGGATTTTCACCGCAGCTCTGCCACATACATCTGCTAACGTTACGTGTAGCGCTGTACAACAAAACTGACTTTGCAATGTTTTTTCTGCATTTTGTTTATATACATATAGTACATTCTGTAGGCTACATTTTAAAGTTAAATGCATACACCTGGTACTCTTAAGCACACTTGGAGGATAGGTGAACAGTTCTGTGCTGTCGTAAACAACTCAATAAACCAACTCACGAGGCTGTATAAGAAGTGGACGTAGTCATAGTGACGTCACCCATTGGTTTGTGGACTACGGTTTTGAAACCTCAAATTCTATAATTTAGCCGTCGCCATCTTGGAATTGTAACCAGTGAAGGAAGTGACCCTATTTCTGGATTCTGGTGTGAAGATGTGAACAAAGTTAGCTTCGTAATTCAATGTCAAGTGTTAGTCATCTTAGTAGCTAAATGCATTGGTAGTGTGCTAGCTACCTGTCGATCAGCAGGTAAGCCCGCCCCCCTAAAGCATTGAAACTAGAGATTGAGACCATAAACTCATGTTTACAATGTTTACTGAGATAATACATCAAGAGAGAAGTAGGGCCATTTTCTCATAGACTTCTATACATCAGATTTCTCTCTTCAACTGAAGGAGTCCCCCCCCTGGTGGACAGGAGAGAGAGAATGTAAGTTGAAGGCACTTTAACCTGGGCTTCACTTTTCTGAACCGAATGTTCCCGCCTGACAACACATATATTGCCCACAAGGCTTGGTTAATGAGATGGGTCAGGACATCACCGCAGACCCCTCAAGCAACAGACAGTCGGCTGGTTGACTGTCACCCGCCCTCCCTGTGGCGACTGTAGGTCATGATCAGAAAACACTGGATTAGTCATGGAAAAGGAGAATTTTGAGAGTTCATAATAATTGTAGCTTGACGTGTTTGAGTTAACTTCCCAACATCTCACTGCAGTGTGACGTGCACATCGCACACTGCATATAACACTATCAGGACGAGTTGGAAACGGTGTGCTTTGCTTTAGGCTGGCTAACTGAGAAATCATATTCACTCCAGTATTGTCACTTTACACACTTCATGTTTATTGAGTTGATCTGCACGTGATGGAAGAATGTCATTAAAGGTTAAAACTAGGGCTGTCCAACAAACATTAAAATCAGATTAATCACAGGGTAGCTGTGGATAAATCATGATTATTGTAACTATACTTGAACAATCCCAATTTTCTCTGTATATTGTTGTGGAGATGGAAAGATAAATTACAGAACCAGAATATGAAGCCAAATGCACTGAAACATTACAAATACTTACATAAGGTACTTGCTGTTACCGAGTACTGCGTACTTCTAATACCACTAGAGTTATAACAATAATTTTGAAAACATTCAACTTTGATTTAAAAACAGCAGTTTGCAGTAGAAATTTAAAATGAACCATTTAACCTGATGTCAGTTACACAGTTAATAGAAATATGAAAAAGCTCAGAGACTCAGGAGCAGCATGTCACTGAAAGGAGTATACTGCTGGTCCACCTTAAAAGTCAGCCTGCCTCAAGTGTTCCTGAGCTTAGCTTGTGTCTAGTTGTAGCGTTTATTCACTGACAAATTTACTACGCAGCACACAAACGCACACACTGCACCGAGATGTTAACATCCTGTTGTTGTTGTTGTGGTATCGGTGTGTATCTTCTTGGTTGTTCCATCTGTATTTTTTTAGACTCAAACGTCCCTTCCAGAGAGCCAGCAGCGTTAACGTGTTAATGTTGACAGCCTTTGTTAAAATGCTTTTAGGTTGATATTGTGCAAGAAATGCTATATTCCCGATCTCAACTCCCCCACAGGAAGTGGACAGGTGTCTGTTGTAAAGACAACCAGGTGCCCAGGATCCAGCCAGTCGTGAGCTCAAACCGTCCTCTTGTGCATGCATTCAGTCACACTGTCAGACCTACAGTGCTAACACAGCAAGGTATCGGCCGGGTTAACAGGAGGATCTCACTGTACGTTTCTACTGTCAGTATCCCAGGCAACACTAACCCACAGGAGCTTTCCCTTTATGTTCATACTCTTATAACAGGATGCCTGTTGTTCACCTGCTTTGTGTCGTCTCCAGGTGTGTAAGCGCATGGACATGATCTGCCAGCGTGTCCTGAATCAGGGCTTCCTGAAGGTGGAGCGTTACCACAGTCTGTGCCAGAGGCAGGTCAAAGCCCAGCTGCCCAGGTCAGTATGACACCAGCACGAGCTCAGTGCAACAGTGTGGGATACGAGCCCATCACAAAATGGGGGAAATCTGTAGTTCATCCTAGTAAAAAACACTTGGATCAACCTTTCATCGTCCGTTCCCGGTACTACTGCCAGCAACAGCAGGAGCCCGCCTCTTGCTCCTTTTGATTGCCTGCAAAGTGTGACATTGAGAGTTATGACTCCACACCTGACGCTGAGAAGTTAATATTTTAACACATTAAAGTGTGAGGAATATGCAGCGCGCAAGTGTGGAGCTCACTATCATGGTAGAGGAGAGAGAGAAAAAAAGGATACAAAACTGTATTTTTACATTTGAAAAATGTCTTTTGGGTCATTCCATGTGAAAACAGCCAATATCGGGGTACCATGTACATGGTACCTCTCAGATTTAGCTGAAAAGCAGTAAAAATATGCCTTATGTTACCAAACAAGGGAATCTGAAGTTTCAGGTCAATATATATGAAACGGTTCGCCCGTGGCGTCCATTTTAATTTCAAGTGCCACACCCCTTTTTTGACACGTTGGAATTTTGCATTTCATTTGTTCTAGTAGTGATAGAAGGCTGAAAAGTGTTCGTTCATTGTAGTTTGTACTACACAATTCTGCAGGCAGAATCAACATTCCTTACCGTTTGGGTGAGAGGTGGGTCACCAAAGTCCAATTATTATTTTTGACGCCCAAAATTATTTTTCACTTTTTGGGTGCCCCTAGCACCACGATTAATGGTCATATTTATTCTAAACAGGATTATTTGTTATATTTGGGAACTTTGCTCTTGCCAATATGAATTTGAAGGATATGGGGGGCGGGGGTTATCCTGTGATATTATTTTCATCCATATCTTATGTTTGGAAATTGGTATAAAGCAATGATGTGATCGTGTTCCACTGATCGTTTTGGCCGAGGCGTAACGTCTCTCCAATTCGTACGTTTCCTCGTGTTATTTAATATCTTCTGCACTAACAAAGAAGAATGTAATGTTTTCTTTTGCCCATTGAAACATCACCATTGGTGTCAGAATATGGTTTGCATCAGTGGCCTGCAGAATTGCTCATGCTGCAAGATGCTTGTCACAGGCGGGTCTCTTTCATCAGGGATAAGGGGTTAATCTGTGATTCTCAGGAAATTAATGGCCAGCAGTCTTAATATTTAATTGTTTGCCATCACTGAGCATAATACTAAGTTATTTTCACTATTTTCATGCTTTATCATCACTAAATTCTCCCTGATCTACATTCCAGACCTCTGGAAAAAAATGTCCAAAATGGTGCATTCTAAAGAATAAAATTAATTTGATGGAGCTTCATAGTCAAAGGTTTTATTTCATTAAAAGCAAGAACAAATATTTATCTTTATCTGGTATAAATCCCATTAGGACCATTAGAACCATATTTTTTGCCAATGCATCTCAGTGGGGACATTTTGAAGACGCCTCAGGACCGTCATTGATGGTGTTGCAGGTAGTCAGCGTAAGATTAAAAAAAAATAAATAATCATATATACATTTGCTAATTACTATGCTCCTTCTAGATGAAATGATCACTTTCAGATTCCAGAAGGATCTCCATGTTTGTTGAACATGAAGTTGTCATGACAACAGTAAAACAAGCTTACGACTTCCCTGCACCGGTGAAAGCGGTGGCATCGGTCGTCCGTGTTCAGCACGTAGACTAGATGGAGACCATCACACTGTGTTGAAGCTCAGGCAGAAGATTAAGTGTAGCTGATGACTGGAAACATAACTCTTCATAAAAGTTCTCGCCTCTTCACCGGTGTGTTTCTCCTGAATTGTCTCCAGGCGAGAGTCGGAGAGGAGAAACCATTCGCTGGCCCGCCACGCCGACATCCTGGCTGCCGTGGAGACGCGCCTCTCTCTGCTCAACATGACCTTCATGAAATACGTGGACTCCAACCTCTGCTGCTTCATCCCCGGAAAGGTGGGGGGGGGGGGGGGGGGTGTGTGTGTGTGTGTGTGTGTGTGTGTGTGTGTGTGTGTGTGTGTGTGTGTGTGTGTGTGTGTGTGTGTGTGTGTGTGTGTGTGTGTATGTATGTATATATATATATGAGAGAGCCTCTCTGTGGTTCATGCTTGGCACAGGGGAGGAGTTTATGATGATTGTCATGAGCAACCTGACCACTAGATGGTGCCAAATATTACACACTGGTGCTTTAAAGTGGTCTGGCTTCCAGCTGCCCATCACTGTCTGTCTGTCTGTCTGTCTGTCTGTCTATCTATCTATCTATCTAGTGATATTAAAAATATACAGTAATTTTCAACCCTAAATTTTCAGTTAAATACTTAAAATTGACACATCCATCCATTGTCTACCGCTTATCCTGTATTGAGCTATCATTGGGTGAAGGCAGGGTTCACCCTGGACAGGACGCCAGTCTATCACAGGGCCGACATGTAGAGACAAACAACCATTCGCGCTCACATTCACACCTACGGCCAATTTAGAGTCACCAATGAACCTATCCCCATCCTGCATGTATTTGGACTGTGGGAGGAAGTCGGAGAACCCGCGCGTACACAGGGAGAACATGCAAGCGCCACACAGAAGGAGCCCGGGCCAACCCGGGAATCAAACCCGGGAACCTCTCGCTGTGAGGCGACAGTGCTACCCACTACACCACCGTGCAGCCCTAAAATTGACACACTTTGAAGCTAAATTCAGAGTCGAGATCTATAAAGTATTTTGGCGACGGGACAATGATGGTGAGCGAGCAGCTTTTTCAACTCATTCATGATGATATTCATCCTGATAATGAAAATTTGTCACACGGAGTGTATTCTGCATGGTTTGATCCTCTATCCGTCCCTTCATGCATCAGTGTGCCTGCTGAAACAACATACGATGCAATAGCAGCCTCTCCAGTCTTGTTTCTGTCATATCTGCTGTGTGATCTCTGGTTTCTCATTGGCCACATTGTGTTTCGCCAGGTGATAGATGAGATCTACCGCGTGCTGCGCTACGTGAACTCCACTCGAGCCCCCCAGAGAGCTCACGAGGTCCTGCAGGAGTTGAGGGACATCTCCTCCATGGCCATGGAGTACTTTGATGAGAAGATTGTCCCCATCCTGAAGAAGAAACTGCCGGGGGCCGACCTGTCCGGCCGCCTCATCGGCTCTACGCCAGGTACTGGACATGGTTCTCCTGCATCATATTTATTAGATATTGGAAAGACATTTCACCACACCACTAGGAATAATAACACGTAAACAAAGTACATTTAAAAGAGTTAATTTCAAATGTATTCCCTCTGAAATGTAGTTGAGTAGAGTAGAAGTATAAAAGTACCATGACATGGAAAAACGCATGTAAAGTTCAAGTACTCCAAATTTTAATTAATGTACAATGTTACTCAACTTCACTTTCTTCTTCTGAAGTTGAACACAACTAGGAGTCTTGCTTTATTCTTGTAAAAGCTGCAACTGTTCATGTAGCTTCTTACTTCTAAAGATCAGTAGAAGCCAGAAGAAACACTCCTTTTTCCTTTCAGGCCTGCAGTAACTCCCCAAAGACCTGACCCCCTGTCTTGTCCCCTCAGTGGCAGGTCCGTCCACGTCCCTGACCACCATGTCCCTGCTGGCCAAGAACACGCCGTCGCGCTCCGAGATGACCAAGGTGCAGCAGCAGGTGAAGGTGAACGGGGCGTCGATGACAGTGCTGCGGAGGGAGATGCAGGAGATCCGCGTGAAGCAGCTGGAGCAGCAGAAGCAGCTGCAGGACCAGGAGCAGAAGCTGCTGGAACAGACCCAGGTGATCGGCGAGCAGAATGCCCGCCTCGCTGAGCTGGAACACAAGCTCCGTGAACTGATGGACAGCAGTGCTGCTGCCCTGGGAGGGCCGAGGCCCGCTGGCGCCTCCGCATCCAGCAGCGCCGCCGCCATTGTGTCTTCCACCGCCGCCAGCACGTCTGGTACTGTGTTGGCGGGTGGCAGCGTGGCGGCAGCCTCTCTATCCAGAGAGCCGGAGGCTGAAGGAGGGTCGTCTCTCAAACGCACCAGAAAGAGCTCAGACCTGCCGCGACAGTCCAAACGGCTCCGCAGCAAGAAATAAGAGACTCAGTTAGTCTTGTTCTGTTTTTGGTTTCAAGGTCCGACTGATCACCCCCCAAACTCCCTGCCGCATCACCAACACTCACCTGTACTGTCTGTGAGATGAGTCCACAGCTTCACCTGCCCCCCCCCCCCAGTCTGATTCTGGGCAGGAGGTCGACTATTTATTAAGGGTTACATTAAAATGACTTTTTAATGTAGATGCTTTTCTAAAAGGCTTCTGTGTGACATTTGGCTAAACAGAAATTCATCTGGTTGGCAGATTTGGTGATCAGAAGTCAAACTGTACATGTTATTAATGTAGTTCCTGTTTCTGAAGTAGAATCTTCCAGGCACGTCGATTAAAAGGATATCACAGTAAAAGTGCAGAGTCATGCCAGTCCTTCCGTCACAAGTTAAAATAGTCCTCGCGTAAATAATGAACCTACGTTTAGTTGCATGTTATCTGCTTTCCATTTTCACACGGAAGTCTAAATCCACAAACTTTCATTTCAGTCACACCTGCTTCTTCCTAACTTTGGCTAAGTGCAATAAAAACCCTGTGAAAAGTAAGACGTCATTGACATTCTTTGTTTTGACATTCTTTGGTTCTCACATCAGCTCAGACCGCTGAGTCGCACACGTGTTGGCAGGGTTAGCAACGGCTCCAGCTCACTTTAAGGTGGGATGGCCTTTAAGGTGGACCAGAGCTATTCTTCTTATTCATAGGCAACAAGTCACCCACTCTGCTTTTTTCACCATTGTTTTTAATTGATCAACTGATCATTATTAATGAATCAACATGGGCCTTTTCCACAACAGCCGTTTGGACACGCCGGGGAAACGCAGGTGGGAAGACATCTTGAAACAGGATTCTGGCCCTGTCTATAAATCATAGTGTCCCTCTCAGACGATGGTGTCCCTCTCTGAGACGTATGTGGATGGAGTACCTGCACAGATAGAAACCAGCCAGGGGGAAGTGAGGAAATATATGTTGACCCTTTTTCAGTGTTTATTTGTCTTTTAAAAGGCGTCCCATCCAGTGTGAGGGCCAAGTGGTCCCGTTGCGTGCAGCGTGAGGGAGCTTGACCTGCTGGTTAAACCGTCCGTCTCCTTCCGACGAGGCCAGCTGAGCTCTGAGCCCACACTGTTGCTCGACTGTTGCTTTCTCCGTTCTTGTGCTCTTCTGTTGCTAGATGAGCTGAACCAGCCATGTCGTGAACTTGCTGAAGAAACACTGGAGATGCTATTCACGTGGTAGTGAACACCAGCACGCTGTTATGACACTGGGCAGAAAACCACAGGAAGACGTAAACTAGTGGCCTACTTTCTCAGTTTAAATGAAACTGTAATCTTCATGTGCTTTAAAGTGTAGATTGGGAATGATTCCACATCTGTATAAAACCACCTCCAAAGTTTGCTGACTTGGGGCCAACTGTGTGGTTCTGTTGCACACATTGCTGTTACAAATGTACAAATCAAACCTATTAAGAGTCAACTTGACTTATCCACTGATCTCTGTTTCCATGGCGATGTGGGATGTTCTCTGCTTCCTTTATGTCACTGCATTTAACAGGAAGTCAAGTGGCTTCATTGATAAAGCGACAGGAGTGGACCTGACTGGTTCTGGTAGAGTTGGATGGTTCACGGCCGCATTGGTACATTATTAAAGACATAAAAGCCAATAAAACATGTCATTGTATAAAACTGTGGGGATCTACAGACAGGGACACAACATAGCTGCATCACATTCACACAACACCGGTTAGTCACATGAATGGAAAATGGTCCTCCTTTTATACTGTAAAGCGCTTTGCAGTAATGACTGACATTCACACACCGACGGCAGAGTCAACCACCACGCAGGTCAGGAGCAATTAGGGTGAGGTGTCTTGCTCAGGGACACCAGGCACTCAGGCAATCTTGTGGTTGCCAGCCAAACGCTCTACCTCCTGAGCTAAACCCCCCAGACTCAGATCAGGAAGTGATAAATGTTTGCTGGCTCCAAGTCAGACTCTTTTTGTGTTTGCTGGACACTGTTGTGTGAGTTGGGCTCCCTTCTTCATTGGAGGGTAGTTTCTAGAAGTGTGCGTCTATTCTTCATGGAGGACACAGGCTTCTGCAGGGAGTTTTTAATATTGATTTGACTACCTCAATGTGACCTGAGGGGTATTCCATCAAACTCGCTAAGCGCAAAGCCGGGATTCCGAAAAGCCTTGCTAACTTTAGTGAGAGTTGTGTTCCTTCAACATGACTTGAGGCAATCTCTGCTAAGTAACCATGGGAATTTATCAGACCAAACTAGCCTGCTCCGATGCAGGCTAACCATCAGGTTCACTTGAGCAGGGGGTGCAGTCGAATTGTCTTTTTTGCTTAGGAAAGTTCCTAACTGAAGAAGTGACCCAGAAGTAAACAAGTGGCCGCCATGATAAGAGCCGTTCGGATTCTCTAAATGCAAAGGAAAGGAGCTCCAATGCTTCCTTTCAGAGCTCCTTTAGCATAGGATGCAACGGACCTTCCTATGCGAAAGGATTACGCCGACGCACACAAGTGCCGCACACCTCTGCCGTTTGCATATTTGCATATTTAACAATAGGCTTGTTCGGGATGGTCTTGGCTTGACTTGACTTGACTTACCACGCCGACGAGAGCTGCAGGTGTCTGAGGGGGCGGGCTCTAAAAGAGACGGCAGCCAAACGCCGTCAAGTCGGACAACAAAGTCAACGTGACTATGGTGCTCAAGAGGCAGCATGTGGAAGGGCTTTTTTTCCAGTATATTTGTATGATCAGTCTATGTTTGTATTAACCAGACCTCACAAATAAATAGGCCTACTCACAACACAATGCATAGAACTTTAAATCACACATTTCGACAATTTGATCTCGTAGCATATCTTCCTCGACATTTCCAAAATCACACAATGACAGCATCTCACGTAGAGCGGAGAAGTACTCCGCCATTGTTTCATCTTATCTCTGCGCCCTTTGGCGGAACTTGTGTCTCTCAGCAATCACATTTACTTTCTGCACAAAATGCGCCCGCAAGGCAACAACAGCCTCGGCGTATGAGGTACCTGAGTTAGGCAATATGTAGAAAATCCTCTGTGCTTCAGTACCGACGCTGTGCAGCAGTACAGCTCGTTGTCGGGTGTCGGGCCACTCTTCTCCTTCCACGTCGATTACAAGCAGGTCATTTTCAAACATCTTTAACCATGTTTCAAATGGTATTGCAGGTTCTCCGGGACATTGGAGGAATGCAGGGGGCAAAGGAGTAGAAGCCACGGCCATCCTCGTCGCCAATTTGTCGTGTTGTTCACTAAACATCTTTTTTTTTCTTCCCTTCTTCTCTAGCATATACACAGCACATCATTTCCTCAGTCAGGTAATCACAACAACATAGCGTTGCCACCTACTGGCCTGGTGTAGCATTAACATTTAGATCTGAACACAACAAACTGCTGCTACACAAAACGGTAAAAGATTAAATAACAATAAGAAGCTATACTAGAACACTGAAGCAGAACAGGTCGCAGATCAGTCGGGCCAGCCAGAATCACAATGCATGCTGGTTAGATTTGTGTTCTGACATCGTGACACGTGGCAGTGACGAACTCACGAGATGTAGGCGGCCGCGGTTGCCCTCCACCGACTGCAAGACCCAGGGCATGATGGGAACCTGGCTGTCACCCGATCAAAGAGCTGATTGGCTCTTAGTTTTAAAACAAACATGTTTAGTAGAAAATGCTACTTTCTTGTATAATTCTAATATTTAAAGCTACACTGTCTGCTGTTAATCTCATGTTGGGTAATAACGGTTTAATCCATTAAAAAACATAAATTGTGTGATTGATATTAAAAATAATATTTATGGACCACTCACATTTGTTTTGACCAACAATCGCTGAGTTTACTCCACAAAACTCCACCATCAAGTGGTGATGCTTTATAAAGATTTCAGGCTGAGTATGTTCTGCCACATCTTTTGCTGCTCATCCACTTGTAGACGCCAAGTTTATTAAAATCCAAACGTCACCGGAGCGCAATTAATCTTCGGATGAGCTGAGCCGGGAAGGATCCATCAGTTCCAACCAGGCACTTAACTTAACACTTACACAAACCTGTAATCCACCTGTACGTCCACTTCTTAAACACAGTCTATTATTGGATCCTCTGAATCCAGGAAACAGAGTCGGCATTTCTCGACTGCATTTGAAGGAGTCTATGAAACAGGAGAGCCTTGTACGTCGTTCAAACAGATCTTTCTTATATTAACTCTTATATTGTTTCAAAAGTGGCACAAACACACTGTTCATCAGTTAAAAGCACCCGAACAAACACACCATCTCACCGCTCAGGTCACATGACGTTGGACATCACACGGTCAGTGTGTCAGGAACGGCCACGTTGGACGGAAAACCTCTCATCCACTGTCATGTCATCATTCTCTCCTTCCCTCCATTTCCTCTGGAGCAAAACAGGAAGTGTTCTATTGTTTTTATGTTATACAGCCGCAGCAGAGCCACAGTCAGAGAAGCTGGGGGGTGTTTACTACAACATTTCACAAGAAATGAAGCATCAGAATCCTGTTGTACCCCACAGAGGAACCAGACTGGGAAGTGGACCGAGACCAGTCTAGGAGCTGTAGCCTGTAGACCGGTCCCAGTTTGATTCTAAGATTGAATGTCCACACCAGCCCTGAAAGACCTCCAGCAGAGTAGGGAGAAAAGACTATCATGCTCATCTACTGCCGCTGTATCCCACCCACTTATCACTGTACACATTTCCTTCTGACCCTCTGGAACACAAACACAGATAGGTTTCGTCACAGGTCATGTTTGCTTTTCCCGGTGATTTCCCTCCTCACGTTTAGAGGGCGAAGGCAAAGAGTCAACATCCGTGATCATATCTGCCAACTAGAGTCACAGAGATTTTCTCTGACGATTACGGTCTTTTATGCCATAAATAATGTAAAAATATCATTGTATAGTATGCATTTAGTGTTCATTGCCAGTGCTCGATGTACACTGCTCCAAAAAATAAAGGGAACACTAAAATAACACATCCTAGATCTGAATGAATGAAATATTCTTATTAAATACTTCTTTACATAGTTGAATGTGCTGACAACAAAATCACACAAAAATGATCAATGGAAATCAAATTTATTAACCAATGGAGGTCTGGATTTGGAGTCACACTCAAAATTAAAGTGGAAAAAACACACTACAGGCTGATCCAACTTTAATGTAATGTCCTAAAAATGAGTCACAGGCTCAGTAGTGTGTGTGGCCTCCACGTGCCTGTATGACCTCCCTACAATGCCTTGGCATGCTCCTGATGAGGTGGCGGATGGTCTCTTGAGGGATCTGCTCCCAGACCTGGACTAAAGCATCCGCCAACTCCTGGACAGTCTGTGGTGCAACCCAGATGTGTTCAATTGGATTCAGGTCTGGGGAACGGGTGGGCCTGTCCATAGCATCAATGCCTTCATCTTGCAGGAACTGCTGACACACTCCAACCACATGAGGTCTAGCATTGTCTTGCATTAGGAGGAACCCAGGGCCAACCGCACCAGCATATGCTCTCACAATGGGTCTGAGGATCTCATCTCGGTACCTAATGGCAGTCAGGCTACCTCTGGCGAGCACATGGAGGGCTGTGCGGCCCCCCAAAGAAATGCCACCCCACACCATTACTGACCCACTGCCAAACTGGTCATGCTGGAGGATGTTGCAGGCAGCAGAACGTTCTGCACAGTGTCTCCAGACTCTGTCACGTCTGTCACATGTGCTCAGTGTGAACCTGCTTTCATCTGTGAAGAGCACAGGGCGCCAGTGGCGAATTTGACGATCTTGGTGCTCTCTGGCAAATGCCAAATGTCCTGCACGGTGTTGGGCTGTAAGCACAACCCCCACCTGTAGACGTCGGGCCCTCATACCACCCTCATGGAGTCTGTTACTGACCATTTGAGCAGACACAGCACATTTGTGGCCTTCTGGAGGTCATTTTGCAGGGCTCTGGCAGTGCTTCTCCTGTTCCTCCTTGCACAAAGGCGGAGGTAGCGGTCCTGCTGCTGGGTTGTTGCCCTCCTACGGCCTCCTCCACGTCTCCTGATGTACTGGCCTGTCTTCTGGTAGCGCCTCCATGCTCTGGACACTACGCTGACAGACACAGCAAACCTTGCCACAGCTCGCATTGATGTTCCATCCTGGATGAGCTGCACTACCTGAGCCACTTGTGTGGGTTTTAGACTCCATCTCATGCTACCTCTAGAGTGAAAGCACCGCCAGCATTCAAAAGTGACCAAAACATCAGCCGGAAAGCATAGGAACTGAGAAGTGGTCTGTGGTCACCACCTGCAGAACCACTCCTTTATTGGGGGTTTCTTGCTAATTGCCTATATGTAGCCTGTGCATCAGGTTAGGATTAGGGTGCTTTAGTTTCTTCTCTCTGCATGCATCCAGTGCCAATCAAGTCACTAATTGGGGGGTGGAGTGGGCATGTAGTAGGCCACCTGAATGTCAAAAGGGCAGACTTATATATAGACACCTGGGGTCCTTACGCCGGTTCTGTTATCACTCTATTGCTGACACTGGTGTGGGGAAGCGACGATGCAAGTGCCGTCGTGAAATGCTAAGCGTATGTGTGGGGGGAGCAGACGCTGACCAACCGTGGTGGTCTCGCACTTACGAGCCCGTGTTTACGTAACCATTCCTGTGTACAGGTGTACAGCACCTGCTGGCTACGGTGGCTGCAGTGGAGTACCTTCCCCAACTGTGTTGTGTATGACAGGTATGTCTTCATTTATGTCCATAGTTGTGTAGCTCACGTTGTCCTTGCCCTGAATAATGTATATTGACTGCAACTAGTATTGAAAATGAAATGTGACTAACCCATGCTAATTGTGTGTTTGTTTTTAGACGTGTTAAGCTACAACCGACTGTCGGTTGCTGTTCTCTACACGGTATGATTGTGGTGTTGCTCATAGACTAAATGTAGGTTTGTTTTCTGTTTGTTTTCCTCTAGCCTGTTGATTGTAACTGTTATTGTAGTGAGAGTGCATTGTACATCACAGGCTAGAGTGGTTTCTTTTTTTCCATTTTCTTGATTTCTTTGTTTGCCCCCTTCCCCTTCGTGTCGCCAGCCTCGGTGGTGGTGGAGCCAGAGTAGCTATGGGATCCTTTTAGAAGGCACCTTTCCTAGTTCCCGTGTGTGAATTCTAAGTCTTTAAATTAAGTTTATCAGAGTGACATGAAGTTCCCGTGTATTCACGAGTGATATTGGAACCCTAACCCTTCTATTTTACATTTTTTAACGGCCTCTCTGGCTCCTGTGCCGTCCGCTTAGCAATGTGTTTATTTATTTGTGTATTTATTTTAGTGATATTTACCTGCTGACCAACCAGAAACAACACAATCAACTAAGGTATCAATAAAGATTGTATTTTTATACTAAGAACCAGCAGCAGCTGCAGCAACTACAGCAGCGTGTGGCGCAGCTTCAAGCTGAAAACAAAAGACTGTCTGGTGCACAGGGAGACGATGCTGGGGAGAGTGGCCCTCCGCCAGCATGAAGAGAACAGGCACTCTATTTGCCCAGAGAGAGACGGTGCCCTAAGTTCTCTGGCTCCTGAACAGCTGGGAGCCTTTCTATTGAGAAGTGGACTGAGGAAGCAGAGAGGTGCATTAGGTCAAGGTACATGTCTGATCTAGAGAAAGCAATGTTTTTGTATGATCACTTAGAGGGTGAAGCCAGAAGCGAGATCAAATATCGACCCGTTATGGAAAGAGAAAATCCTACAGAACTTATTTCAGTCCTAAAAGAGGTATATGGATGTTGTAAATCATATGGATATTGGCAGCAGTGCTTCTTTGACCGAAATAAAAAAGAAAATGAGACTTTGTTTGAGTTTTCCCATGCATTAATGGACCTGATGGCAAAGGTGATACAGTCTAAGCCGGATACGATTGCTAATACAGACATGGTGCTAAGAGATCAATTTTGTGAAAATGTGCGGGACCCAATGTTAAGAAGGGAACTTAAACGATTAGCAGGGCCGTTTCAAGGAATTTGGGGGCCCCAAGCAAAATGGACATGGAGGCCCCCCGCACGCAAAGCCTACAGGAACCACAGCATAGCCATACAGTTTAAGTTCACACACTTTATATAATTGAGATAAGAATTGAACATTTGGAACATTTTAACATGTGCAAAAAAACACCACCGTACCATAAAATCCAATATACACAACAGAAAAGTGCACAATAACTAAATCCAACATACACACACACACACACACACACACACACACACACACACAAACATACATACATACATACATACACACACTCACATTAACATTTTTCAGTTCTCACAAAATGAGAAAATAAAACAATTAAACAATTAATTTCACCATTTCACTGTTAGCATATTGGAAGAGGTCACTATTAACAGCTCAGCTTAGTGAGAGAAATTCACTCTACCTTCATCAGTGGAGGGTTGAGGGGTGAGAAATTTAAGCAAAGCACCTTGAGGGAGGAAGAAAAGATGTTAGGATTTCCATATTTTGATATGTAGAAGGGATGCAGCAACTTTCACAACTACAAATTCTTAAAAACATCCCAAGCTAATGTTATACATTGACCTACTTGTAGCTTAACATAGCATTTAAGCATTCTGCTGTTTGAGAATTAGACAGACGCACCTGGTGCTTTAAAGACAGTAAACAGCTGGCGTGCATGAACACTACTAGACATGAATGTTCAGATCTGCTTTGATGCACAGAATTTATTGTGTGGTTTTCCTAACCCCCATTTTGTAAATAGATTATCACGATGGAATAGTTAGCATAGCAGAGAAGCTATGCCACTTTCATCAAAACCTGTTACAAAGCTATAGCAATGTCATGTCATTAAATACGATAAGCAGTGATTCTGGAACAGATCTGCGTCTTCCTTACTAATAAACAGTATGTAACCATATTCTGTCCATTCGAAAAAAAAAGTTGCACTAACTGTTACAAGCAGCATTGGCCGTCACGCAGGTAGCTAACATAAAGACTTTTTGCTAGCCTACCTGCTGCGGAATTACACCAATTGTACAAGACACGTAGAGCTATTTTATCCAGTCTTATCCTCCTCTTCCTTTCTCTTCTGGCTTCCCTTTACACATTGGTGTCATTCTTCATGTTTATGCAGGTCAATACACACACACACACACACACACACACATATAGGCTATATATAAACATACGAAAAGGTAAGAAACAGTTACATGAGGTCCAGTGGATTCAGGATTTTTGCTTTGACCTGTCCCATCAAGGAAGCCAATCGTGTAAATCCAGGATTTTCCACCACTCTCTACTGTTGTTTCAAACTGTGTGAAGACGTTATATAACAGGTCAAATGTGAATACCTGCAGAGACCACATTCACATCTGGGAATATGCCTTCCAAGCAAACAATGGTGTTTTTAATTGACTCTGTGTCAGCACACACCCCAGTTTTCCCTCGTGAGTGTTCTGACCACATGTCTATTTGTGTTGGCCGCCGTATGCACAGTCCATTATCTGTGCCCTGACAGCGACAAGACCAGAGGGGTTTTGTGACTTCATGTTATCAGAGAAAAGATGTGAGGACCACTGGAAACATGAGGAGCTGACGGGTGAAAAGGGCCTGCTCCGTAAGTAACAGAAACAGCACAAAGCTTAGTTTCAGAGGCAGGTATTTCAAGAGTTGCAAACTGGATCAGGATGATCCCCATAATTAACTCAATTCAGTTAATTTGTATTTATAGTCTGAGGGTTTTACAATGTGAACATACAATGCTGTCTGCAGGACCCTCTCAGATAAGGAAAGACAATTAAACCACAGGAAAATAAATAGACTAATACAGTTTTTCGTCATTCCCAGAAGCACACACACATTTCCCATAACCAAAAACACAATTCACCTGTTTCCACACGTCTCAATATTCAAAACTCTTTCTGCAAAACCTTACACAAAAATGGCCAAATAAATCATTCATTGCATGTGTTCATTCAGCAAACACATGCTCTCAATATAGTTAACTCCATCCATCCATCCATCCATCCATCCATCCATCCATCCATCCATTGTCTACCGCTTATCCTGTATTCAGGGTCACGGGGGGGCTGGAGCCGATCCCAGCTATATAGTTAACTCAAGTTATCATAAACTAAACTCAGAGACCACACCCTTCTCCAGGTGAAAACACTCAGCCTAAAAAATGTTAACACACCAATCAGAATTGGGGGTCAATAAATAGAGCCTAGAGGCATGTTCATGTCCTTTGGAACAATGGATCCCAACCATGCAGAGGTTGAGAGACAACAGAGAGGACAGAGACGGGGACGGGGACGAGGAAGAGGGAGAGGAAGAGGGAGAGGACAACAAAGAAAAGTTATATCTGATGAAATCCGTGCCACTGTTGTTCATCATGTGGTTGTACATGGGAGGACAATGATAGAAGCTGGCCAGCTAGTCCAGCCAAACTTAAGCCATTTCACAGTTGCATCCATTGTCCATACTTTCAGGAGGGAAAACAGGTAATTTGCCTCATTGTCACTGTACATGTACATGTATTGTATCACAGTACATGCACAGTAATGTTACAGTACATATAGACTGAATATCCACTGTATGCTGTGTAGTTTTAACTATAGTGTACCACAGTACACCAAAGGTCAGTAATGGTCAAATTTCATTTTTGCAGAACAGAGAGGCAGCCATCTATTGGAGGCAGGCGGTGATTGCTCACTGCTGAGCAGGAGACTGCCTTGGTAAATATGGTGATTGCCAATAATGCCATCACTTTGAGGGAGATTCAACCCTGCATTATTGAAGACCAGGCAATATTTCAAGGGACAAACAGCATAAGCCTTTCCACCATTGACCGGGTAATACAGCGGAACCACATAAGGACGAAGCAACTTTACTGCGTGCCTTCTGAGAGGAATTCCGACAGGGTTAAGGAGCAATGATTCCAATATGTGCAGGTAATTGCTATACTGTACAGAAATGCTATAGTATGTAAAGACCCCTCTTTGTGTGTGCAGCCATTAGCAGTCGTGGCATCCTCCATGCCATACTGGATCCATACAACACTGCACTACTCCTTCAGTTTCTAGATCAGCTGCACAATAACATTCTCCAACAGGGAGGGGAGCCAGGGCAACCAGAGCGAGCCCAATATGTTGTCACTGAGGATAACGTGAGCTTCCTGGTTCAATGACCAACCCAGGTTCAGGGTCCGACGGGGTGTGTCCGCCTGGACTTTGCAAGTTTCGTGCACCACGCAGGCTAGTGCAGGCATGCCTCCCGTCACTCCCACCCACAGTGGGAAAGAGGGAGGAGAAGAAGGCGTGAGTGGGAGACGAGGAGGAGACAAGGCGTGGACTTGGATTAACTCAGCCGATTCAGATCTTTACCAATCAAATGAGCTCCTCTCCTCTCCTTTAATGCGTTAGGGGAGGTTCAGTGCAAGTTTCGTCACTTGACAACCCAATGACAGAAGCAGCGCCGCCGCTCCCACCACGCGCATCACGTGCTCTGCGTGCATATAGTCATAATAATTATAATGCCGATATTATATCACTATAGAAATTGTAGGCACATTTTAGGCATGTCTATCACAAAACAGGGTCAGGGCGCACAGCAGTAGACATAATAGTGGAGGACCCGGTGCCTGCATGAGCCGGCCGGGGCATTCATCATCATCATCATCACCGTCTTCATCATCTGCGCTCCACAGCTGCACCGGATTCCCCGTCCAACACCAGAACGGCGGGACACCGGGACCTCGCGTGCCGCTCAGACCAGCTGCAGCCCCAAATCCGGTTCCAGCTCGTGGCAAAGTTGCGCGTTTCCACGGACACGGACACTGTATTTTTACGATTTTTTCAGGTATAGACGCATTTTATTAGCAGTGGATAGATATGAAAAACAGGAGAGAGAGAGGGAGATGTTTTGGTCCGAGAGGTCCAAGTTTCAGCTGTGTTAATTCAGTCAAGCTGAGTTTCCGTTTTGGTGCCATCCGCCTTTGATCTGATGTCAGATGTGACGGAACAATCTGTATAGATATAAATTCACGTGTTGATTCAATAAGTTGCATTAAATAGTGTTTGTTGTAATTATTTATTGCATTTACAGTTTTTCTCAATTGTTTACACACAAATACTGGTACTTGAGACACAATGACCACAACATGTAACTATTGCACCAACCCCCTGAACTAACTCTGCTAAACTGCAAGCACAATTCCTGCTTTACACTCAAATTGCACTTTTAAAACACACTTTTTTCAAAACACTACACACAATTCTCTGCATTTGGCACAATTTTCATGAAGAAAATCTCTTGTTTTCACAAGGAACACACTGGTTCTTATAAATGTCTATTCATATGATGGTTTGTGTGTGTCATTTGAAAACAAAATACCATTTTGAGAAGAAATAACATTGTTTTGAATGTAAAGTTTCATTTTGCAAACTTTACATTAAATTCAATGCAATTGAGGGGTTTTGCCCATTGTGTGTGTTTTTTGATTTGTCTCTACAGTTCTGAGAGTATGAGGCATGCGTTCAGAAAATGTGGAACTGTGGAAACCTGCCTGTGAGGTCACACTGCCCCTCCGCCAGCTGTAATTCGCCTTACGCCAAGAGTAGACTAGGTTGGAGCTGACGAGCTTTCGGCGCAGTCTCGGCGAGGCTTTTTGCCAGGAAACTTCCGCTGCACCAAGCTGAATCTGTGACGCCTCCCCCTGCTGCGCCGCCACACCCATCTTGGCGCAGGCGATCCACCAAACTGCCAAACTGACCGTGCGCAAGGCTGTGGCTGGTTGAAACTTGCATTACGCCGGCTCCGCCACCCTGCACTGCACCACGAAACTAGGGCCCAATGTGTGAAGTTGATGAAATACTATGGCCTGACCCTGACCTGAGACAAGATCATGCTGATGTTGATGCCGATGCTGATGAACCTGTATATGTGCTCAATATGGAAATACTGTGAATTAACCCTATTCTTGACATTTTGGTGGCAGTGTGTTGAATTAATCCCTCCTGTGTGTAACAAACACTCATGTAGTCTGTGTTTTGACCGCTTGTGTGTATTGTCTGAGGGTAAAAACTGATTGGGACCCAGAAGTTAGATGTCTGTTAGATGTCTGTACTGTTGGGTGTGAGTTTTTAGAATTGTGTGTGAAGATTTGAGAAAATGGTTAGTTGTTCCAGGAATTGTGTCTAAGCAATATAGAAAAACTGTAAATAACATTTTTGTATACTTAAGTGTAATTGTAGAAGTATATGATGACTAATCATCGGTATACTTCTACAATAGTCTGTTTATGATTCATAATTATTAATGATTAGTTAAATTAGCTATTTTGGAACAACTCATTTTGTGTGTTAAAAGTGCTATTATGGAAAAAGTATGTAAATATGTATACCTTTGATAGATTTTGAGATAGATTTGGGAGCAGAGGATATATTTAAATATATGATTTTGCTACAGAGGACCTTACACCAGCTAGCTATTTAGTAGTATTATAAAGTTATCATGTGCCTGCAGACTATATGAGAAGTGGACGCCATCATGGTGACGTTACCCATTGGTCTGTGGACTACGTTTTTGCAGAAAACGAGCTCATCCTTAGAAAGCAGAGCAACATAACTGCAGCAAAGTAGAGACAGTTGGCTTGGCTGACTTAATGCGTATAACTGAATGAAACAGTCGATTGATCTAAAGGTGATAAGTCTTTATTTTCAACTTCGCTGCATGACACTTCACTATGGTGTAATGGATAGCAACACTGCATACAGTGCAGGCGACAGGGGTATAACTCCCGTGGTTCACGAAGTAGCGGAATGAGCAAATAACCATTTTCATGTAGGTGTAATCCTCCCAGGCACAAAAAGAAAGTGTCTTCAACTGAAAATTAAGCATAAGAATATTGCACAAATAGGTAGACTAAGGCATATGATTTCAATCATATTTAATTATAAATATAAGCGGCTATTTCAACAAAGACATTTTTTAGAAAACTCCCATTCGCAAAAAGAGCTAAAGAGCTCTTCAAAGAATCTGGATCATGTCCGCGATATGAAATGTTGAAAATGACGGAGAATATTGTATAGATATTTGATTGGTAGGAAAAACGGTAATTTTCTTCTAAGTAATCAAAATCCTCTCCCGACGTAAAGCTGCTAGAATCACTTTTATTTCCATAACGATGGTTGATGAGGAAAGGACGGCACATTTCTCCAGAGTTGGTTCAGATTACAGAAAAAGGCGGAGACATGTAGTAGAAACTCAGGGTTTGTTGAAGAAAACATGCCAGCGAGCAGGTTAGGTTCATGAAGACAGTTACTACGGTAACGGACCTAAAGGTTGAGTTCAATCTCTTTCTGCAACAGAAAACTCAGATTATCCCTCTTCTCAGGGTTAACACATCTCAGGAAAACCTGCTTTCTTGGTATGTTGAACTCATGTCGTAGTATAGGGCAAACGACAACAACAAAAAGAAAAACAACCCCCAAAAGAAAAACACAACGACAAAAAGAAAAACACGACACTAACAAAAACACATCTACAAAAACACAACAAAAAGAAAAACACAACATCTACAAAAACACAACCACACAAAGAAAAACACGACATTAACAAAAGCACGACATTAACAAAAACACAACATCTACAACAACACAATGACATTAACAAAAACACAACAACATTAAAAAAAGCACGACATTAACAAAAACACAACATCTACAAAAACACAACGACATTAACAAAAACACAACGACATTAACAAAAACACAATGACAAGAAGAAAAACACAACTTCATCATCAACTTCATTGTGTTTTTCTTTTTATCGTGTTTTTGTGGTTGTGTTTTTGTTAATGTTGTGTTTTTGTTAACGTTGTTGTGTTTTTGTTAATGTCATTGCTGTTAGCCCTTCTGGGCCACCGTAAAGGTTATTATCAATGTCACCCCTCGGTGAAACAGACAGAAAGGAGAGACATTGGATTAAGCGGTGTGCCTGTTAATTATACTAAAACACAGTAGAGACTCTTGACAACGTGTTTTTTCTTTTCTTTTGGCTGAGGTGCGGTGACAAACAATTATAATGTTGGAGAAAACCCTGATGCTCTCGGCCCGAGATAACAGATAACAGAATAAATTTGTTTTGTTGCTGGATGGACACTTCAGTGTGAGAAATCGGGGGTTTGGCGTCAGAGAGTGTGAAGCCAATCATATGCGTGTCTCACGGCCAATGCGTGAGAGTTGGCAGCCCTGGTAATAGAATGATGCTAAGTTAAAAACAGTGAAGCTACAAGCTAAAGTTATGTAGACCAAGTCCAGCAGTTCATTAGCTTTTTATGCTCTGTTACTTTATGGAATTAGCAAGCAAGCTAGCTAGCTAATTTTATCATGTGCCTGCCGACTATATCAGAAGTGGACATCATCATGGTAGTAATAGAGTGGCGAAGTCCCGCCGCTTCCACTAGACTACCATGGGACCTCTGAGATCTTAAAAAATGTATGGGTCTCAGTGCAGCTAAAATAATTATTTGCTGGTCCCAGTCGTTATATGCCCCGAAGTAGAAATATGTTGTTTGTGGATTAAAATGATAATTTTTTATGTCAAGAGTTTGACCGTTTATTTTGCAATTATTCAGTTTAAGGCTGTAGAGGAAACACAATGAGAAAGACTACATGTCGCGTCTGTGACGTCACATCATCACCCTTTCTCACAGAGATTCAACGCCGATCAAACGAAGATGCAGGTGTGTTTTGTTCCTGAATGTTCCCATTACAGCACGGCTGTACATGCTTTTGGTTGTGGAGCAGAGAAATGGCCATGTCTGTACCTCGTGTTCAGCGTACCAAGTGCGGGTGGTGACGTATAGCCTATCATTCAGCAGCGAAGAGCTGTAGTTCACAAAGCGGCCTCATACAAAACCTACCATTATCAAACTTCTTCGGGATAGATCGTAGTTTTTTTGTATGAAAAATTTTCTTTAAAAACCTAAAAAACCTAAAATAAAACATATGTGAAATTCATGGCACAATTCAAATGGGACCAGAAAATAATTTTGATCTCACCATAGGAATACATCCATCAGAAATTCATAAGTCCCATGTACCGGAAATAGAAAGACAGGACTTCGCCACTCTATTGGTTTGTGGACTACGGCTTTGAAGCGTCGAGTTCTGCCAATTACTTGGAAATGTAAAGTTGCACAGCATGAATTATTCCTAATTCCGGCATGCTAGCAATAAGCATTAGTGACCAGTGATTTCTATTAGTGGTAGTGATTAGCATGAGCAATATGATGTTGATCTGATGTGTTTTTATATAACAGTTTTAATTTTCTCAACAGAGATGGTATTCTGTTTCCTGCCCAGGGACTACAGATGTAAATTAGCTCATAGCTAACTCTAGTACAGCTTAGAAGCTGTGCACTGTCCATGTTAAATAACAAATAAATAAATAATGGCCATCATGAAGTCCAGCAGTTTATTAGTTTTTTCTTGCCCAGAATTTGCAAGCTAGCTAGCTAACTGGACAAGTTAATGCTTCATCCACACACTGTTGTCACAATGTAGGAAAGCACATTTCTAGATAATCGCCAGATAATTAGTCAATAACACTGATTCACCAGATAAACCCAATTTTCAGGGTTGAGGCAAGTCTTTAGGGTTAGGTGTAGGTTGGGTTTTTTATCAGCTGAGAAGCTTCTATGATAACTATAGATAAACTATTCATTCATCACATTACCTCTGTCTCTTCCCCATATGAACAAATAACTACACTAATATTGAAGAGAAAGTGAGATGACAAGGAGAAGAAGTCCTTCATTTAGCTTCATAGTGACCTTACTTGGAATGTGGGTGTGTCTGGATTCCATCTCCTAGCTTTGTTTTTATACTCAGTGAAGGAAAATAACGGAATAATGTTTCCTTAAGGTGATATCCAAGAAAGGGTCAATATTTGGAGGGAATGTAATATTTAAATAACATGACTCACAGAATACAGTCCACTGGCGGAAGCAAGTGCAGATATGTCACGTTGTTTTCTAAAATTAAGTAATTCACAGTAATGAAAATAGCATGATCGTGAAATCTTTATCACAACATCTGATCCATACTTATCACACTGGTATTTCCTGGCTTGTGAGAGTTAATGAAAGACAGCGCTCTCAATGAACCTGTCGCTCAGTGGCTCACTTGCTGGAGACTGAAAGAAAAGCTCTCCATAACACTCGGCTCAGATTGTGTTTCTGCAAGAGATTGAGCAGATGGCAACACACCTGATCTCAGCCTCCCCACAGTTTTAACTCCCTCGCCCCCATCTAACAACTCTATTATTGGTTGTTCACGCACTTGAAATCAGATACTTTATTTACTGAAACCAGCCTATTATCTGAACATGGGTTATAAGTATGAATTTTATTGTTGTTATTATGTATTTTTATGTATGGAAGTGACACATCGAGATGCCGAAAAGATATTGGTATCAATTTTCAAATGAATGGACTATACATGAAGTATGATGATCAAGGTGTGAAGTAGGAGGCCCTCGTTTCTCCCCGGTTGCCATAGTGACACAGTATCGGAGCTCTGTTGATGAAGGCTTTTTACAGTCGGCAGGCACGCACGTAACTCAGAGTTAATAGACTCAGAGTTGATTGGACTAATTCAGAACAGCTGTTCTGTAACCGAAAATTCCCATCGCAGGGTTGGTCGACTCAGAGTTCAGGGTGTGGTTCTCCCTTCATGTTCACACTCTACTGCTCTGAGTTCAGATACTGCTCACAGTCCTGCCACCTGCAGGTGTTTTAGATGACTCTGCGGTTGCGGGCTGTATCAGCAGGGGACAGGAGGCGGAGGACAGGAGTGTGATGGAGGACACCACCTGCAGCCCAACGTCACAAAGACCAAGTAGTTGGCGGGGGATTTGAAGAAGGACCCGTCTCCACCCAGTCCGCATCGAAGGTGCAGAGGTCGACATTGTGGATGATTACAAGTATCTAGGCTTCCACATAGACATTGGACTGGGCTAAAAACACAGATGTCTTGTATAAGAATGGTCAGAGTGTATTTTCTCAGGAGACTCAGATCTTTCAAAGTCTGCAGAACCGTGATGTTTGATCACCCTATGGTGGACAGCATCATCTTCTACACTGTTGTGTGTTGGGGCAGCAGGGTCAAGGCAGCTCATCAGGAAAGCTGGTTCTTTAGTGGAGGTGTCAGAGAGAAGGATGCTGAGGAATCCTCTCAGTATTTAAGCCATCCATCGTCTACCACCTATCCTGTATTCCAGGGCTAACATGTAGAGACAGACAACCATTCACACTCACTGCATGTCTTTGGACTGTGGGAGGAAGTCGGAGAACCCAGAGAGAACCCACACTCATGCTACCCACTACTCTACTGTGCAACCCCCTCTCAGTATTATGCACAACAATTCAATTCCATTGGATTTATAATGTCCTATCACAAGAAGAGTTATCTCAGGACACTTTACAAATAGAGCAGGACTAGAACATGCTCGTGATTTTCAGGATCAATGACACCTCTCCTCCCTGAATGCCACACTGGAGTCATGTTGTTTTTATTCTTTGTGATTGTATATGTGGGCAACATCTTGGATTAGTAAAGTTCTTTCTTATGCAATCTTATTATTAATGGTAGTTTTATTGCTCATAGTAACAGAAAAAACTCCATCCCCCGATGAAGACCATCTCATATGGTCGAAAGCTCCATAAAAGTTAGCAGAGCGGCTGTTGTGGTGTGAAGAAAGCTAAATTCCATTCCTCAAAATAAACTACTGAGAGGCCTATAAATGAACCGTGAACTCAAACTGTCCCGTGAAAACTCTGGTGGGTGTTTTGAAATATTGACAATAAAATTGTCGACCGTGTTGTTTTATAACTTTGCAGTGTCAGAACATGTTCTTTATACAGCTTGAGGGTGTAATCACTGGAGCTGTGATTGGGGTGAATGGGCTCTTCAACCCATGAAACCATACTTGCTCTCCTAATCACCTTCAGGCTGGCTGTAAATCTCAGTCCCTCCTCTACCTCTCTCCCCCTGGCCTCTGGCTGCAGCTCCTCCTCCTCCTCCTTCACTGATCTGAGCCCAGCCCCCTTTTATTTTTCCCAGCTGGAGTCCTCACACACTAACACACAAGCCGCCCAGCTAGACGAGGAAACTCAGCGAACATGACCCTGCTCAAGGACAACGTCCAACAACGGAGCCTCGAGGAAGCCTCTTGAGAAACATGATGAGGAATCTCTGAGGAAGTTCTCCTCCTCTTTGCCACCTCATTGCTCTGCCTCGTCCTCAACCTCAGGGATTGTTAGAGGAACATGAGTATGAAGAGGAAAAAGGCTGGACTGGTCATCAGCTGGCAGAAGTCCTTCTCCATCCTGGCTCCTTGGAGGAAAGGTACATCTTCTTATTTTATGCCTTTACATGTGTGTTTGACCTCGCTCACGTCCTCTGATGAGGGAAGATGGGCTTATCTTTACTTATCTGACTGTATCGAAGAAGAGTGAAAAACCTCCAGAGCTGACACACAGGGCCACTTTGATGGGAAGTAATCTGTGGTTGGTTAAAAGACACAAGCAGCTCAATCATATGAGTCACTCTGTTTAATGAGGGCTTAATTGGATTCCCATTTTTCTTTCTAAAGGGCAATAAACATTTAGGAGGAACTTTTTAAGACTTAATCTTCTCTGTCTGTATTAGATTTAGAGTGGAGCTGGAATGAAAACTGCCCTTTTAACCTTTTTAGATCACATCTCCATTCAACAATATATGGTTCAAAATAAAAAAATGTATTCTGGTAAAAACAAAATATGACACATTCTAACATCATTTAGTACCAACCAATTAGATCCTGACATCCATCCATCAATCAATCTGAAAGCTAGAGAAAGCAAGGTAATCTTTCTAACCATCAAATTACATTCCTCCCAAATGTTAAGTCCTGCCTCCTTTCCTGTTTCACTAGAAACTCGTCACCATACGGAAGATAGAAATTCTGGAGAAGGGAAGCTGTAAATAGTGTTTCTGGTCTGGTTGCCCCACATGTAGAACTCATGTGGGCCTGTAGTCCTCCTCTTCCATGTGTCTACTCCCAGTACTAGTAATAATGTGTTTAAATGTGACTGCTGCATTCAAGCAGCCCAGGATGGAAAACTATTAGTAATGTCATAAGTGTAAAATAAAATAGTATAATACGGTAATATGTATTTTTCAGATTGATTCACCATGAACACCATAGAAATAACATAGAAGTAGAAGGGACATTTACATTCATAACAACGCAGCTTGATGGCCAGAGCGGTGGGCATCTTTCTCTGGTACCATTAGCATAGCGGCCGTAGCGGGCCACTTCTGTCACCGCAAGTGTTGAACTCACTGACTTTTATATTAACGAGTATCAGTGGAGTAGTAATGTTATGAAGCATAGAGAGACTAATTTTATGTAACAAGTGCAACATTGAAGCAGAGTTCATTTGGAATTAGCTAGCTAACTGCAGAGTAGCAGGTTGGTGAACAGTGGCAGAGCTGATTCTAACAGCCCCTCCACTTCACTTCCTGCCGCTACATAGCCAACTAGATACCTAGCTAACTAACCAACTAGACACATAGCCAACTAGGTACCTAGCCAACTAAATAACTAGCTAACTAGATACATAGCCAACTAAATACCTAGCCAACTAGATACATAGCCAACTAGGTACCTAGCCAACTAGATAACTAGCTAACCAGATACATAGCCAACTAGATAACTAGCCAACTAGATACTTGACCAACTAGATAACTAGCTAACTAGATAACTAGCCAACTAGATAACTAGCTGACTGGATACCTAGCCAACTAGATACATAGCAAACTAGATACATAGCCAACTAGATATCTAGCCAACTATATACTTGGCCAACTAGATAACTAGCTAACTAGATACCTAGCCAACTAGATACATAGCAAACTAGATACATAGCCAACTAGATACCTAGCCAACCAGATAACTAGCCAACTAGATACTTGGTCAACTAGATAACTAGCTAACTAGATACCTAGCCAACTAGATACATAGCAAACTAGATACATAGCAAACTAGATACCTGGCCAACTAGATAACTAGCTAACTAGATACCTAGCCAACTAGATACATAGTCAACTAGATACCTAGCCAACTAGATACATAGCAAACTAGATACATAGCCAACTAGATACATAGCCAACTAGATACCTAGCCAACTAGATAACTAGCTAACTAGATACCTAGCCAACTAGATACATAGCAAACTAGACACCTAGCCAACTAGATACATAGCCAACTAGATACCTAGCCAATTAGATACCTAGCTAACTATATACCTAGCTAACTAGATACATAGCAAACTAGATACATAGCAAACTAGATACATAGCCAACTAGATACCTAGCCAACTAGCTAACTAGATATCTAGCTAACTAGATACTTAGTCAACTAGATAGCTCGCCAGACATCTGTCTGGTTAAATGACCACTGAATACAGTTAAATGTTGTTCTTCTTGTGTTCTGTTTCTATGATGAACACATTATTAGATTTTAAAGTTGCATTCATTGAGTAATTGTAGGCAGCAAAATGAGTTGTAACCAGATATATTATCGCTTTATGAAGGTGTTATGACTATTGTGTTTTCAAATAATAAGCTATTTACACACTCAGCAGAACAAAGTCACTATGATTGAGACTGAACAAATGGTACATTTGAATGAAGCTAAAAGGTTGTCATTTTGAATCTATAAAGTTCAGATTAGGTACCAGTTTGATTTGTGCTACTTGAGGTTTCTGTTTCAAGGCTTTTGTAAAACCATCTTCCAAGTGACACTGGACGAATAATTTTAGTGATTATCAAGGTATCCAAGTGGATTTCACCTTTCACAAAATCTTTACAGCCACAAAGCGCATCCTGGCTTCCCATACAGTATCAAGCTGATCTCCATAAATTTATATTCCTGCACAACTTAACTACTTTGTTGAATATACTTCAAGGGAAACGTGTGTTGTCGTGTATTACGTTTGCTCTTGACGTATCACAAACTAGTGTCAAGGAGTCCATGGAAGTCCACATGGACGAGGTCTGGGTGGTGGATGGGTCATACCAGAAGACTAATGCAAGTGTCCTGTTAGAACCAAGTACTTTTTATTTTGTTTCAATTCCATAGTTATTTGTTGTTGTCTAAACCTAACTATGTCGTTTTGGAGCCTGTTTTGTTTTGGTCGTTAACGATGTGTTTCAGACTGAGACTGTTTGGACCGGAAGAACTGTGCACGTAATGCTGTGTTCATCCCAAACAAAACAGTGTGAAGTCATGCTTTGTTAGGTCTGTCAACAAGACCACAAGCAAACAACTTTTAAAATGCTTGTTTTCTGAATGGAGTCTGGTTGATGGGTGCTAAGCTATGCTAACATTGTAGCTGCTCCATCAACACTTCTAAGAGCTAACTAGACATAGACAGTCTCTGGTTCCTCCACATAGTCTGGTCTGGTCTCTGGACTAATGTGAGCTACTATCATAGACCTCTGGGGGACCACAGACACAGGAGATTTATATCCTCCATGAATCATCCAGCAACGTCACAACAACAATCTCAACACTGATTTTATGACACGATGTTGCATGAGTTTCTCAAAGTTAAAATATTTCAACTCAATATTACTATATTGATATTCAGCAGTATGAAGTAAAGCAGCGGTCACCTTTGCTGATTTTGTGAAATCATCCATCCATCCGTTGTCTACCGCTTATCCTGTATTCAGGGTTGCGGGGTGGCTGGAGCCGATCCCAGCTATCATTGGGTGAAGGCAGGGTACACCCTGGACAGGACGCCAGTCTATTGCAGGGCTAACATGTAGAGACAAACTACCAGTCGCACTCACATTCACACCTACGGGCAATTTAGAGTCATCAATGAACCTATCCCCATCCTGCATGTCTTTGGACTATGGGAGGAAGCCAGAGAACCTGGAGAGAACCCCCACGTATACAGGGAGAACATGCAAACTCCACACAGAAGGAACCTGGGCCCGACCCTGGAATCGAACCCAGGACCCTCTCGCTGTGAGACAGTGCTACCCACTACACCACCGTGCAGCCTGATTTGGTGAAATCCCTCTCTGTAAATGCAGCTCAGTGCAAGTTCTCCCTTTTCTTTCCATCTGGTTGCTGTCCGTTCCTCGTGCAGCTTCGTTCCATCGGATCACTGTCAGCTTAGTTACAGTACGAGCCTCCACACTTGCCAAGCCGTGTTATTGTGGGAGGCTGATAAATCTGTTTATTGTCGCAGCTCGGCATGACGGCAGGCACATTGTTTGTTGCTCAGAGTACGAAAAAGAGGGCCATTGTTAACATAACACTACCGTTGTATACAGGGCGTAGTGGTGGGAGGGTGTCTGGGGAGCTGAAGTCATATGAAATAACACTGTAACATCACATCATCTCTGGGTGGAATCTGATGTTCTTGCTTTCGTACGGTAGAAATGTTAGGAACTGTCCTCTCTGATCACCATCAGGTGACATCCTTCAGAGGGTCCATCTGAAGAGCGAATGCATCAGCGGCTGAGACAAGGCTGTCTTACATCTAGGACTCCTTCTGATGCAGCCCAGAAATGTGGCCTTCTTTTTCTGATATGGAGGATCGAACTCATGGATCCTTCATGGCCCCACTTATCCCAAGATGCATTGCACACTGGTGACATTTGGATTTGAATCCACTGTGAGTGGAGATGCAGAATAAACTCTCTCCAAATGGCAAAAATTATGCAAACAGGATATCCTCTGTAGACCGGACCATCTCATTTTTGGTCCCCAAAATCAGACGCTTCATTCGGCCTTCACGGTCTTCAAAGGACCCGGCTGATTGGTACATGATCCATTTAGAGTCAAATCGACCATAAAGCAGGGGATGCTTTAAGGTCTATTTCATCACTCCTCCACAGTGCAAATATGGTCACTTCCTTCCCTGGTTGCAAAAATTCAACGGCTTCAACCATCACATACTATTTGTACTTTGGATGGATGGGAAGTCAAACTCAACTGTCAGAGGAAATTAGTGGAGGAAGGTCTGACTTAAGTTACAGTGTCCTGCACATTCTTGCCTTATCTCAATGCTTTCTGAGTTGGGTTGGGGGGCTCCATTAACTTTGATAAAGAGGGGGTCTGGGATTCATCCTTAAGGTTGATGACGCCACGGTCAAGAGAGAGGTGGAAAACAGAGCAGGCATCCCAGCTGGGCCACGTGTTGACAGATGAGTCCAGAGGTGTACTTAGTTTGTCCCACCAGTAGACTCCAAACATGGATGTAGTCTCACTGGAGTCATGGAGGATTCTGAGCTTCAGTGAAGCTCAAAGCATGTGGCGTCACCACAGCGCCACTCAGTATCACTGTACGGGCAAAGAGGTGGATCAAGCGACGCAGACCACACCCACCTGTCACTCAAAGAGGCCACAGCCTCAAGTATATCTAACTTTGATCATAATAAAAAAACTTTATTCATGTAGTACCTGTAAAAACAGAATTTACAAAGAAAGTTAGACAGAAAAAGCAAAAGCAAGATCCAAGACAATGTAATGGCAATACAAAGGCAAGACAATACTGAGGTCAAGTGTTAACACAATACATAATACAAAGCTAATCCAATCAGAGCAAAAGTAAATAAAATCAATAAAAGCAGCAGTAAAATCACAGGATAGCCAGTCTGTAAAAAATGGGTTTTTAAAGTGATGTCAAAGTGATCACTGATATGATCCTCTACATGTGTGCGGTTGTGTGTCAGCTTCACTGTGTACATTGAGTCTTGCTCATGTTGATGCATTGGGCTATGAAGAGTTTGAAAGTGTGGTGTTTGGTTCTGAATCAATGAATGGATGCTTTGAAGTACAGGATCATGAATACACATCCATTTGATTTTAATGTGAAATGTAAAAATTGAATTTATGTCTGACCAGACTGAACTCAGCTTTTACACAGTTCTACGGAGTTTTACCAGAAAGAAAAACAATAGAGCAGCTGCGTACGGCCCGTTCACACCGAGACGCGTCTCAACAGGACCAGCTGCTTGAAAAACGCCCCTCTTGAGGTGCGTTGGTCAAAACAGCTGTTGATGGTGTGTAGCGGTGTAGGGTGCGTGATCAACCAGGTGACACTTTGTACGATGAATGGTGTAACGTCAGAGCGATGAGGACGATCCGTCTGAGGCAACCTACATGCTGATCACAGCACTCACCAGCAAAGTTCAGTGTCTGTCGAACGATCTGCTCCACTAATAAGTACTTTTCACTAAAGTACTTTTCTTTGTCATGATGGCGTCTGTCTGACATGTAAAGCTCCTCCTACATTTTCTACACTGACCTCACCAGCACTTTTGTCAAACGTTCACGTTCTTGGAGTGGCAGCACGAGAAGGACGCTGGCTATCCAGACTGTTACATACATTAGGAACAACTGGAAAAAGAAGCTTGTTCTCAGAGAACGAGGCTGTATGGACACAGGCCCATGTGTAGCCTGAAGCAGATATGAGGAGTGGTCCACTGGCCTCCGTTGACCCCTGGTTTAACTCTGGGTGGAGGCTGATTTTCCCTCCAGGCAGTGTTGAGCTTTGTTCCCATGGCGTCCATCAGAGAGGGCAGCAGGCCAATCCTCATAACACCTTAAGACCTGAAAACTCAAGTGAAGGACAATGCCAGCACCGCCAGGAATGCGAAATGAATCTGATGGGAAATGGCTGAAGGACGTCTTTAGACCGAAAAGAAGCTTTAGTACGGGGGGGTGGGGGGTCAGGTGGACTGTCTGTAATTATGCCTTGAGGAGACTGGAGAGAGACTGAGTCAGCCTGCGTAGACAATTACAGGATAGCATATGTTTGTGTTGTTTGGGAGGGAGGGGCGAGGACAGCTGGTTACTGGCCGACACCTGTCGACAGGATTGTAGTCGACAGAGAAGTCAGGTTACTCAGCCGAGTGGGCTGGATGACTTCACACTATCATTAAAGCCAACCTGCTGGTGATTCACAGGAACAGACAGACTCCGAACAAAAAATACACAAGAAAACTAAATAATAATCATAGTGAGAATGGAGTTGGTGGATGTTTGATTCACATTGTCATCTGATGTTTTTTCTGGAAACACATTGTTGGATTATGTTCCCACACAGCTATGCTTCACTCTCAATTTCTAGGGAAACATTATTTTACTGACCAAACAGTCTCAGTTTTAAACAATATGAACAAAACATGCTACAAAATGACATTGTTTAAGTAAAAAAAAAACCACCATGGTTTGGATTTAAATCACTTTGAAATAAAACAAAAACACATAACAATTGATTTTAATCAACAACCTCCGGTTCTAAAAAATGAAAAAGGAATTTTTACAGGAATGACTGACATTCACCCATTCACTCACTCACACATTCACACACCGACGGCAGAGTCAACCACACAGGGACACCAGGCACTCATCTAGGAGGAGCCGGGGATCGAGCCGGCAATCTTGTGGTTGCCAGCCAAATGCTCTACCTCCTGAGCTAAATCTAAAGTGCCTTGAACTTGCAGTCTCACTACTGGCGATCAGGGGGTGACTCTTACTGTGTGTAAAAAGAAGTCTGATTGTATAGAAGTCTATGAGAAAATGGTCCTACTTCTCTCTTGATGTATTATCTCAGTAAACATTGTAAACATGAGTTTATGGTCTCAATCTCTAGTTTCAAGTCTTCTTCAATCCAGCATGATGTTCATTTAGTACATTATGATCTATTTATGCAGTAAGAAAGAAATATTTGGCATAGAATGCTAGGAAATGCAGGCGTTCAAAGTAAAAAGTGCTTTAAGCGATTTGTCCAGTAACAGTTCTCATTATTGTTGGCATTAAACTGTTCTCTTCTGTGCTGCTGATTTGAGGTTCAGCTTTCTTACCTCTCACTCTTGACTTGTCCTGACACTAGGAACACAGAATGATGGAGGAGGTAACAGGATAGAGATAAGGTCCTGAATAAGGTTATCGTTGGATGAAAACACACACATCCTCTTGGTTTCACACCTCAGACCTCAAGTAGCCGCTTGACCTACATTCTCTTTTTGGTGTTTTGCTCCAACAAACGCCTCCGTTCCAATCATACATCACCAATGGTTTTCAGGTGAGTTACTGTTTGGTTTCTTTCCAGGAGGTTGTTAATTGAATCTTCAATGAATTCTGTTCTTTAACAATAGCCAATAAAAAACATGTAAACCTCCCATATGAAGCAGGTCAGTGTAGGAGTTTAATTAACAGCCAGATGTCTGGCTCAACAGACACCTGTGTCAGGTTTGCAAATACAGGACCCAAAAGCAAATCTGAGGCAAAAAAGAGGGAATTAAACAAAAGGGTGGTGAAAATAAATGTACTGAAAAGGGTCCAAACAAAAGGGAAGAGTCCAAAAACAAAGTCAGGCAAAAATCCACAAAAACACAGGAACATGAGGGGAAAATAGGCTGGAACCACATGGAAAAAAACAAATACGCGGAACAAGCTGACAAGGAAACTGAGAGAACACAGACTATACACACCAGGACTGATCGGGGAATGAGACACAGCTGGACAGACATGAGGAAAGGCTGACTGGACCAATCACAGCAGGCGGCGGGGAGACAGGCACAGGTGAGACACATGAGGACAGACAGGTAATCAACACAAGAGGACGGGGAAGTCAAGACACCTGAACGAAGCCAGGGGGGGTCAGAGCAAGGAACAGGATGTATCATAAGAGGAAATCAACAACACCAAACACGAGAGAAAACTACAAATTAAGAGGAAATCATCTCACTAAAACCCAACATCATGACAACCCGAGTGAACCAGCCGTACATGTTCTAGCAGTTGTCCGACCACTCGACGTCCACTAACAGCTGCCAGTTGACATGGGATTGCTTTGATCCTGGCCAAAATAATTAACAACCCACAGTGTTACTACAAACATATTCATGTTAAATACCTTATAAATAAAGCTACTACATTATATCTGCTATACATTACTTCTTGACTGTTCTTGGCAGGTTGACCTCCAGGCCTTGAGCACAATTACACGAAGTGTAGATTATTTTGAAAGTAACAAAGCTGTTCATTCCTCCAGTAAATGTCAGTCATGAACCACATATTATCACCTTGTGAAGCTCTCCTGATTGTACAACTAACTGGATCCCTTCTTCAGAGCCAATTATGAGATTATTTGGTCTCTGTCTCCCCTCAGTTCACAGACCTGTCCAGGGCCCGGTTTCCCGAAGCCTTCTTAAAGCCTTCTTAATGCTACGTCATTCGTAACCCCTACTTAGAGTTCCTACTTAACATTTCGCGTGTTTCCTGAAATGTTCTTTGCTACGAATCTCTTTCGTACGTCATACGTTGGTAAGGGTGGTCTGGAGCACTCTTAGAGCCTTCTTAGCTCTACCGTAGCGATGTTTCAGCTCCTGACGCTAGTCGCCACCACTGTACAGTAATCCAGAAATCCCCGCCGCGCATAGAACTGCACATTGCCAGTTTAGTGTTCCACCAATGGTTTTAAGTCATTCATGAAGAAAATAAAAATAAAATGCGCATGCATTTCATCACAAGGCTAAGCTTTACCTCAACCTCAGAAGTAGCCTAGGTATATTACAGTGTCATTTAATTAGCCCATTATGCCTACTCAATGTCAAGGCATGTCATAAATGGACGCCGATGACAGTTGTGAACGTTGAAAACTATGGCAGCGAGACAACGTATCCTCGTGCTGAACCAAAGACGTCGCCGTCCTTGGAGCCGTTGGAATACATAATTTCATAAGGATCAACTTCAATCCCATGGATATATTGACCGACGCGGCTATATTGCATAAGTTTCGACTACAACGGCAACAAATACGCATGTAATTAAGGATGTAATTGGCTCAATCTCCTCTGCTGTTTCTTTATTTATTATATCTTTTTTTAAATCAGTATAGGCTATGGTAGTATGTTCGACCATGGTTAAATAAATGTTTAGGCCTAGAAGGATTTCTAGCAATGTTTTATTCGCAAACACTGCAATAGCCTACATTTTATAATATAGTGCTGTCATGCACCTGCGCATGAAATGGAAAATCGATCTCTGAGCAATCAATTTCAGCACTTTCTTTCTGGACAGCGCCGTGTACGAACGACGTAAGGAGTGTTTCTTAAGAAGACTCCTAAGAGACCGTTCAGGAACCACGACTATAGAGGTAAACAACTTTGGTAAGTCATAACGTAGGAGTCTTCGTAGCGAGTGTGGACGTTATCGGGAAACCGGCCCAGATGTCTAACTGAAGTCTTCAATGTGACGGCTCAGTAAAACATGGAGAGACGTCCTCTTTAATTCTGTTGTACTGACCTTGTCTTTTAAATAGTTGCTCTTATATAACCACACAAACAGTGGTCACTGTCAGGTTCGGGCAAGACGGAGACTCGGAAAAAGGGGAGGCGAGGACCAAAATGCAGTTAAAAAAGAAAGATGTATTTAAATAATAAACTAAATACAAAACAAGAACTAAGACAAGAACAAAGAATCAACCAAAAAAAACACAAAGGCAAAAACGACCATCAAAGAAACACTTACAAAAAAAGGAAGCAAAACACGAAGGGACACAGGAGGCAGGATGAGGTACAAAAATCCAGAGACAAGACGTGGTGCAGCATGCAGGGGAAGACAACGACAACACAGCAACAACGAACCGACAACGAGACAGGGGAAACACACAGGCTGTATTTGAAACCGCATACTACCGTACTGCCTACTACATACTGCGTTAGTATATACTGTATACTGCGTACTGAATGTGGGATTCAGTATGCTACTTCAGCTGACTGACGCCGTTCACAACGCAGTATGCAAGTTTCCCAGAATGCATTTCGTGGCGACCGGCAGCGGTAGTTTTAAAACAGGCGCAAAGCTGTTTTATTTCCCGCTGTAGCGTTGCTATTATGTCACTTTATTAAATTTTAATATTTTTTCAAAAAGAACGGCGTTAGGTAACGGCGTTATTTTTTCAGTAACGGGGTAATCTAACTAATTCCTGTTTCCGTCGTTACAACGCCGTTATCGTTACTGAACGTTAAATGCGGTACGTTACTATGAATTGAATTTGTCGGATTTCGGTAAAAAAAAAAAAGTCAGGATCGTGTTCTGCTTGCGCGCCGCTCGTGCCTGGTCTCGGCAGCCTGTTCGTGGAGAAACGTGCAAACTTGCCGCGGGCTGGAGCCGGAGTTGGGGCTGCTGCTGGTCTGAGCGGCGCGCGAGGGCCACGCGGGCCCCGGTGTCCCGCCATTCTGGTGTTGGACGGGAATCCGGTGCAGCTGTGATGGTGAAGACGGTGGTGATGATGATGATGATGATGATAGTGAACGGCCCGGTGGCTCGTGGAGGCACCGGGGTCTCCGTCATTATGTCTACTGCTGTGCGCTCTGACCCTGTTTTGTGATATATGACAGACACAGCGTCTCCCACTGTATAATTTCTCCTCAAGTTTAAATTATTCCTGCATGCGAGGTGCGGAGAATGCAATCTCAATTATTATACACAAGACTACGCGACTAGACTACAAGACTACAGTTTGCCATCTCATTACAAGAAAAATCCAAATTCTTTGACATGATTTTTACAGTAACGCAAATAGTTACTTTCCCTGGTAACTAGTTACTTTTATTATAAAGTAATTCAGTTACTAACTCAGTTACTTTTTGGAACAAGTAGTGAGTAACTATAACTAATTACTTTTTTAAAGTAACGTTCCCAACACTGGTTACAACTGATGCAGTTAGAGACCATTCGGTATATATGGAATGGACCACCGGAGGAAAATAGGGGGGGTTATGTCTTAATATTCTTTGTTGAGAGGTGGGTCACCCAACAATTTTTAGTCTGAGGGGGTTTCTCAGCTTTGTGCACAGATTACTGACAGTGTCCATGTCTGAAACTTCAAAGACAAGGAAGACACAGATCATCCTCACCTTGGTGAGGCCACAATGATCCAGTTGGAGCATTAAGACAGTGGGAAGTTCATTCCGCAAACAGCCTTGTCCAAAGTTTCTGTTCCCGCACAACTAAACTGCATAGGGAACTACATTTCAAGTAAAACGTATTTTGTTGTGGATTATGTATGCTCTTATGACGTATCTCAAAGGAGTCTGTGGAAGTCCACGTAACAGTCATAGTTGAGGCCAGGCCAGCTGACAGTCTTGCCTGGGCCCAGGACGAGATAATCTTAGATGCCCCCCCCCCCGCGCCCAGATCTCTCCTTTTCCCTTGCTCTTCCTCTCCTCTGCTCTTCCTCTCCTCTCCTCTCCTCACATCTCTCTTTGCAAAAGACAAGTGACAGGCATTGACAATATCTATATCTATTTTTTCCCTTCCATTGTGGGATGTCGAATATGTCAAATAGTTTGGGAATTCCCTGCCCTCTGCATCTGCTGGTAATTCCTTTGCCCTCTCTGAGAAAGGGGTTCGTTTTGCCATCACACGTACGATGTTCATTCTATCAGAGTCGGTCATTCTAGTTGGCCATAATGCAGGATCGCTGAAATTAAGCGTGTGATCAGTCTCTGATCCATCCTGCTCAGACTCTCCGACAGGGCAGCGGGCCTCCCGCATCACTGTGACTCTCTCTCTCTCTCTCTCTCTTCTCTCTCACCGGTAGCCTGACTCTGTCCCTCCGCTCCGGGGCAGCGGGCCCCTCCCGCATCACTGTGACTCTCTCTCTCTTCTCTCTCACCGGTAGCCTGACTCTGTCCCTCCACTCCGGGGCAGCGGGCCCCTCCCGCATCACTGTGACTCTCTCTCTCTCTCTCTTCTCTCTCACCGGTAGCCTGACTCTGTCCCTCCGCTCCGGGGCAGCGGGCCCCTCCCGCATCACTGTGACTCTCTCTCTCTTCTCTCTCACCGGTAGCCTGACTCTGTCCCTCCGCTCCGGGGCAGCGGGCCCCTCCCGCATCACTGTGACTCTCTCTCTCTCTCTCTTCTCTCTCACCGGTAGCCTGACTCTGTCCCTCCGCTCCGGGGCAGCAGGCCCCTCCCGCATCACTGTGACTCTCTCTCTCTCTCTCTCACCGGTAGCCTGACTCTGTCCCTCCGCTCCGGGGCAGCGGGCCCCTCCCGCATCACTGTGACTCTCTCTCTCTCTCTCTCACCGGTAGCCTGACTCTGTCCCTCCACTCCGGGGCAGCGGGCCTCCCGCATCACTGTGACTCTCTCTCTCTTCTCTCTCACCGGTAGCCTGACTCTGTCCCTCCGCTCCGGGGCAGCGGGCCCCTCCCGCATCACTGTGACTCTCTCTCTCTCTCTCTCTTCTCTCTCACCGGTAGCCTGACTCTGTCCCTCCGCTCCGGGGCAGCGGGCCCCTCCCGCATCACTGTGACTCTCTCTCTCTTCTCTCTCACCGGTAGCCTGACTCTGTCCCTCCGCTCCGGGGCAGCGGGCCCCTCCCGCATCACTGTGACTCTCTCTCTCTCTCTCTCTCTCTCACCGGTAGCCTGACTCTGTCCCTCCGCTCCGGGGCAGCGGGCCCCTCCCGCATCACTGTGACTCTCTCTCTCTTCTCTCTCACCGGTAGCCTGACTCTGTCCCTCCGCTCCGGGGCAGCGGGCCCCTCCCGCATCACTGTGACTCTCTCTCTCTCTCTCTTCTCTCTCACCGGTAGCCTGACTCTGTCCCTCCGCTCCGGGGCAGCGGGCCCCTCCCGCATCACTGTGACTCTCTCTCTCTCTCTCTTCTCTCTCACCGGTAGCCTGACTCTGTCCCTCCACTCCGGGGCAGCGGGCCCCTCCCGCATCACTGTGACTCTCTCTCTCTTCTCTCTCACCGGTAGCCTGACTCTGTCCCTCCGCTCCGGGGCAGCGGGCCCCTCCCGCATCACTGTGACTCTCTCTCTCTTCTCTCTCACCGGTAGCCTGACTCTGTCCCTCCGCTCCGGGGCAGCGGGCCTCCCGCATCACTGTGACTCTCTCTCTCTCTCTCTCTCTTCTCTCTCACCGGTAGCCTGACTCTGTCCCTCCGCTCCAGGGCAGCGGGCCCCTCCCGCATCACTGTGACTCTCTCTCTCTCTCTCTTCTCTCTCACCGGTAGCCTGACTCTGTCCCTCCGCTCCGGGGCAGCGGGCCCCTCCCGCATCACTGTGACTCTCTCTCTCTCTCTCTCTTCTCTCTCACCGGTAGCCTGACTCTGTCCCTCCGCTCCGGGGCAGCGGGCCCCTCCCGCATCACTGTGACTCTCTCTCTCTTCTCTCTCACCGGTAGCCTGACTCTGTCCCTCCGCTCCGGGGCAGCGGGCCCCTCCCGCATCACGCTCTCTGTCACCTGACTGCAGCTGGATCTCTCTCCTCTCTGTCTCATCCTCTCTGACGGAACTAGCAAACTCAACTCTTTCTGTCAAAGATGACTAGTGTGTCAGGCTTTTATACAAAGTAATGGACGTTAACATTAGAGCTGACCTGTTAAACGTTGGCTGCGCTGTTTCTTACCTTGCTCTACGTTGACTTTCTTCTTCTCTTTTTCTCTTTTCTTTCCTTTTCTGAGCACCGGACTTGTGCTGATTGGACATTTTGAGCATATTGAACTTCAAATCAAATGACAACATCAAATTTTGATCAGTGGCCATCCATTTTTGTGTTAGGGGTGGGGTGGGGGGGGGTTCTTGGCCACTGTTTCAAGGACAATTAGGAAGAAAACTAATAAAAAGCTTTTATGTAACACAAATAATACATATTTTTTCCACAAATAGGCCTATTTAAAAATAATAATAATAATAATAAATCCCCCCCCCCCTACCCTGGGCCCGGGACAACAGACCCGTTTGTCCCCCCCTATCAGCGGGCGTGGTTGAGGCTGCAGTTATGTTGTATGGGAACATTATTTTGTTATTTAGTAGGAGACAGAAAAAAAAGAAGTTTCCCTGGAAACCTAATTGAGGGTGTACTTTAGTTGTATGGACATGTAAGTGGTGATGGTGATGTAAGAGAAGGATTGTTGTCCCAGTAAAACATACAGACACAGTAATGGCTAGAGGTGACCACAACATTTGGCCCCGACAGTCATAATGCATAATGCACAAGGCCACTCAGATGTCTTTGTCAAGTAAAACTGTCATATTACAACCATCTCTACTGTTTCGGGAGGAGAGTGATTCATCATTGGATGATGCACACGTTCATTACTCGTTGTGGTCATTTGTTATTTGGAGAGATAATAGCTACTTTGTGTTTATCCATAAGCTCCGTGTACAGCAGGCTTTAAAATGCCTGAGCGCTTTGTGTTTGTGTGTGGAGCCACAGATGAGAACATGGAGCTTGTTTTAGGAGGAAGAGCTAGTTCAGAGCCGGCTGATAGCAAACACACAAACACGGTGCTATCAGTGTTTTGGCAGAGCTGCTCCGATTCAACAACAGGGTTACAACAACATGGCTCGTTTTCCAGGAACTGTAGGTGTGTTGCTGTTTTCTGAAGGTAATCTCCTCCACATCAACCTGACTTTTCTTTTTTTTAATTAGCGCTTTGCATTGTTTTGTATTCATTAAAATAATAATAATAAAGATATTTCAAATGTTTTCCTCCAATCAGTTCCGATCTAACATCCTGTTTCTGATTAACAACATCCCCTCTGGACTGGAGATGGCGGTCTGACCGAAGAGTCGGGTCTTTGAACCGAGTTAAGTCATTGAGTCGGTGGAACCAAATGAGTCGATTCCATCCATTCTAAGTCTACCACTAATCCTGTATTCAGGGCTGGGGGGGGCTTTCCGCGTGCCCTCCGTTCCTGCGAACCCTCAGGAAAACATGCAGTGCCTCTTCACGTTGTATTTCAATCATTTGGACACAAATTTAAAAATGTTTCTTTCCAACTAATGTGTTGCAGTTGGAAGTATTGTTCTCGTCTGCATAAGGTTTTTTTTTTCTGTAAGTTTGGACATTACACTACAAAATGAAAGATTTGTGTCTTATGTGTGACACAATAACAATATTTGTTTCTTAATGAGATTTCAAGTGATACCATCATGTCATTGATGCCATTAAAGAGTTTTTAGCAATTACTTGGGCAAGGATAATTGTGACCTGACATTTGTTTATCACTGTAGCTTTATGTAGAATTTCTATTGGTTTTGTTGTTGCAATCACACTACAAAATTGTGATTTGCATTTGATCTGATCTAAAACCACAAAGAAAGAAGCGATTGTCCACATGCATGCTGCATTTCTGTTTCAGTGCCTATTATCAATATGCCAAAGACTTCCATTCAATGGCGCGCAGGTGGCCGAGTCGTTAGAGCGCATGCCATGTACGTATGTACGCGTAAGCAGCCGACCTCGAATCCCAACCGGAGGTCCTTTGCTGCATGTCACACCCCCTCTCTCTCCTGACTTTCCTATCTGTCCACTGCTAATAAAAGGCATCTATGCCTGAAAAATCTTTTAAAAAAACGACTTCCATTGAAATTATCTCAATATGCTTTATTCCAAAGCATGTTGTGTGAAAAAGCCTGAAAGCTTTCCAAGGGCCAGAGAGGATAAAAGCGTTGGCTTTACCACTTCAAAGAACTTGTAATCTCATATTTGCAAGATCCCCAATTCACCTTGCAGCATGGCGCCCAAACTCCATTATTCCCTAAGGAATTTTATACTCGGCTGCAGTTTTATTCAAGCATTTGACTAGATAAACATAACCCCGAAACTAAAGTAGGACTCCTGTATTGTGCTTGGGGGATTCAGGGAATTCTTTTCATCTTTTCTCTTAAAACTCAAAGGTTTGGAGAGGAGGACAACATGTCGAGTTGACTGACACAGAGACATATCAGATTGCCCACAGTGAGAAAAAGGAGAGGACACATATGACTGCTCCCTGTAATGGTCTTCAGATCAAAGCTGGACAGGTAGGGGACACGGAGACCTTGTAAGGCTCCTGTGATATCTGAGTTAAAGAATGCAGGATTACATAAACACCAAGCTTCAAGCATCCAGTCCTATCACTATACCTACTGTTTGATGGTGCACATGCTCTACTCATAGTCAAAAGGATTAGTTAACTGATGTTGACAGCAAATTTTCATTTCATTCTTAAAATGCATAATAGTTGTACATCAGCCCTGTATTATATAATTTGACTCTTGTTGAAATTCCTTAGGTCAAGCAAATCCACTCTCTGGCAGCCCAAAGCTCCGCTTTGGCTTAACCTCCGTCTTTTCAGTGTCTCTGCTTTTTTATTTGAGGCAGTTTAGAGACATTTCAAACAACCCCAACCCTGTGTGAAAAGATAGGCGTCCAGGTGTGCAGCTGGAGAACACTGTTCTCCCAAGAAAAACAGCAGACTGGGTTCTTTCACTAGCAAGGCCCACACCATCAAAAATATATGTTTTAAAGATTTATGACAGAGAAACATGGTTGATGTGCGAAGCTTGAACTGCTTGTAGCGTATCTCTGCTGAATACGTTGTGGAGGATTCGATGGGGAATCCGCCGTAGTGCATGGTGAACCCTCTCAGGGCGATACACAGGGGAAGAACTTAATGCTTCATCCACACTCTCATCTCAGACCGGGAAACATTGGTATTAGTACCATTAGTATTTTATGTAACAAGTGCAACATTAAGGCAGTGGAATGAACTAGCTACCTTACTAGCGAGCTGGCTAAATAGCTAGATTGCTAAGTCTGTCATTCTTTAATGCTTCACTGGTAATGGAATATGAGGTGAAGAGTAGATGAACAGCAGCAGAGCTGAGTCTAACGGTGAGTCTAAAAACAAGATACCTTGCTAACCAGCTGCCTAGCTAGCTGCATCTGCTCTCTTCCTGGTGGTTTTAAGGCAATGTTGTCTTGCTGATACAGCATCAGATCAGAAATGACAAACAACTTATTATTTAGGAACTTAGGGCTCCTTGAATTAATCTCGATTTCTTCATTTTGAAACAGGGAAAGGAGGCAGAGACGCTGTACTGGACAGCGATGTTGTCCTGACCAAAATGAAGCTCTTCAGCAACTTCCATGAGAAGCTCCTGATGGCCGACGACTGCGCCTCCACCATCTCCACAGCGTCGGTTGCAGAGCAGGACATCTCGGACCCCACCAAAGCCCCGGAGGTGAACGCCCATCCTGAAGACAAGCCTCGGATGGAGTCCGGCTCAGACTACCTGTCTGCCATGTTCTCAGACTCTCAGCTGCCGAGGTTGTACAAGTTTGAGTCGGAGGACTCTGGCGTGGAGCTGCCCAGCGGCGCTAACTCTCCATCCACACCCACGGGCTCTGAGCAGAGCTTCATGGTCCACAGTCGGGAGTCCTCCTGCAACCTCAACTCTGAGGGCAACGCTCTCCCTGATGACCTAGTCCTATATGCAAAGAACTCTGACAGTCAACAGGCGGAGGACTCTGAGCATTATAGTCCAAGTGCAGCAGTGGACAATGTGTCCGTACACTCAGAGGGACACGGCTCAGATGACAGAGAGGAGGTCCACTCAGGTGCGGACATTTACCGGTGTAGGGCTTCAGGACTCGGCCCTGAAGGAGACCAGGACCATACTGTAACTGAAAGCAGCAGCTTAGAAGGAGCCTGTGAGGACCTGGATCCAGAACCTGTAAGGAGGAGCACCACCAGTGGCAGTCTGGAGGAGTACATGGACCAATGCTGCAGACTCAGTGAGGTAAGAAGAACATCCAGACATCAACTGATCCATCTTTAATCTGCTCTTCGCACAGGGGCAGGCTAAGCTAGTTCGCTTACATTTACTTTTCACAATAAAAGTCGACGTATATGCTGCATCACGGCTTACCAGGGGAACTTACATGACAACAAATTCAATTCACTTTTATGTATAGTGTCATATCACAGAATATATAAATATATATCCATCCATCATCCATTGACTAGCGCTTATCCTGTATTCAGGGTTGCGGGGGGCTGGAGCCGATCCCAGCTGTCATTGGGTTAAGGCAGGGTACACCCTGGACAGGACGGTCTATTGCAGGGCTATATACTATATATATATATATATACAGAAGTTATCTCAGGACACTTAACACATTGAGCAGGACTAGAATACACTCATGATTTTCAATATATGTCAATACAAATTAGCTTGCATGTATTTATTATAATGGATGATCCACCAGCCACCACATAATCCTCTAGTCCTCTACATAGTTCTCTTCATAGTGTATAGTGAGGAGGGAGTTTATACATGTGATAAACACACAAAGGTCCTTTGATTTTCAGGTATTGATGTAACTAGCAGAACAGAAGAATGCAAGAAGCACTTAGGCTGTCTTGTACTTTGACCAAACAGCAGACAAAAAGACAAGTGTGCTGATTGGTGAGGACATGCAGGGACATGTTTCATTCATGTGAGTTCCTTGTTGACATCCAGAATGAGAGAACAAAGTTGGCTGTACAGTGAGAACACCTGACAGCTGTGGAAGCTGAAAAGTCGTAATCAACTGTTTGATGTTCCTGAAAGCGTCAGTCAGACCTTGAGGCGGTCTTTCATTGCTGCAAGAGAATCTAAGGAAAACCCAACAAAAGGTTCACTTCTGGCTTCATCATAGTGAAGATTCATCTTATGTACAGTGGCTGGCAACTTATTCAGAGTGGGTTTTGTCAAGAAAAGCCTCCTCAATGTATTAAATTCATGCTCCATTTTATATGGTTATGTCAAAGCAGGCGACTAATATGCCTGTGTGGAAATTAAAGACAGAGGGCCCTAGTTTCGTAGACTAGGCGTAGTCAGCGCGCAGCGCACCTGCACCACGCCGACGGGGTGTGTCCGCCTGGACTTTGCAAGTTTCGTGCACCGCGCAGGCTAGCGCAGGCACACCTCCCGTCTCGCCCACCCGTGCAAGTGGGAAAGAGGGAGGAGAAGAAGGCGTGAGTGGCAGACGAGGAGGAGACGAGGCGTGGACTGGGATTAATACAGCCGATTCAGATCTTGACCAATCAAATGAGCTCCTCTCCTCACCTTTAATGCGTTAGGGGAGGTTCAGTGCAAGTTCCGTCACTTGACAACCCGATGACAGAAGCAGCGCCGCCGCTCCCACCACGCGCATCACGCGCTGTGCGTGCGTATCATAATAATAACAATGCCGATATTATAAAAAACAGGAGAGAGAGAGGGAGATGTTTTGGTCCAAGAGGCTGAGTTTCCGTTACGCGTGCCATCCGCCTTTGATCTGACGTCAGATGTGACGGGACAATCTATATAGATATAAATTCACGTGTTGATTCAATTAGTTGCATTAAATAGTGTTTGTTGTGATTATTTATTGCATTTAAATGTGCCTGGAACTGTGGAAACCTGCCTGTGAGGTCTCAGTGACGTGTGCGCACTGCGCGCCGTCAGCCAAACTTCCACTTCGCCAGCTGTGATTCCCCTTGAATGAATGGACTTTATTTGTGCCTTACGCCCAGAGTAGACTAGTTGGAGCTGGCAGGCTTTCAGCGCAGTCTCGGTGAGGCTTTTTGCCACGAAACTTCCGCTACGCCAAGTTGAATCTGTGACGCCTCCCCCTGCTGCGCCGCCACACCCATCTTGGCGCAGGCGATCCCCCAAACTGCCAAACTGACCGTATGCAAGGCGGCGCAGGTCGAAACTTGTGTTACGCCGGCTCGGCCACCCTGCGCAGCCTGCGCTGCGCCACGAAACTAGGGCCCAGAGTAGGTGATTCTTTTCAGAAACACTTTCTGTTAAATTACTTGAAATCCTTGTAACATACTGATAGCAATGAACCCATTAAATGCTCTGACATAAATCTGTGGCCGTGGCAGGACTGTAAAAACCCTGACCAATCAAAAACGTTGGTCCAGAGAAGATAATTGGACGGCCTTCCTGTCTTTCAATGCTTACTTCCTGATTCACTCTGTCGATCTGGAGCACTCGTTTGGTGTTCTGGGGGCAGGGCTTTGAACAGAAGGGGGCAGTACTTTTTCAGCCTGTACTACTAACACACTAACTTATTACACTAAGAAAGTTTCTTAAATCCAGAAAATACTTAAATACATGCTCTACTTTAAAACCATGACTAATATGCTATCACGCCCAGGACACAAGAATAGGACTCGGATACGGAGTTTTCAAAAGGACGCAGGACTTTATTCAGGCCTTACAGACATACCAAAACAGAAGGCGCCTCAAAGGAGGGATGGCTATGAAAACTTACAACAAAACAATCCTATGAGCTAAAGGGGGAAAAAACAAAACAACGCTCTAAACTGAAAACGCCTCCGGGGAGGGAATATCTACACCTAGGACTGATGTCAAAAAACCCTACTATCTATTCGGGGAAAAACAGGTCTTACATAAATCGCCTCCGGAGAGGGAAATACTACAACTAGGTCTAAAAACAAAAGCCTACTTTCTATAGGAGGGGAGAACAGGTCAAACATAAAACGCCTCTGGAGAGGGAAAAAACTTCAACTAGTTCTAATAACAAAAAACCATCTATCTATAAGGGGGAAAAAACGGTCTAACATAAAACTCCTCCAGAGGGGAAAATCTATAACTAGGTGCGAGGAATTCTAACTTAAACAGGCTATGAAACAATACAAAGGCAAAGGCCAACAAAAAACTCTCTAATTAGGCAGACTACTGAATTGCTATAACTTTGACTTGACTTGATAGATGGCGACTCCACACACGACAAGACACACGCGCACAGGACAAAGGGAGACGCAGACTATTTAACACAGGAGGGTAATGGGTGACAGGTGGAGACAATCAGGGATCAGGGGTGACGTCAGACTGGGCACATGAGGAAGGGCAGGTGACCTGAAACGAGAGGAGAGTTACTTTCCAAAATAAAAAAGGAAATGACAAGACAAACATGGAGACAGGACAAAATACCTCTACTTGACAAACCGGTGTGACATATGCCTGTTTTGAATTTAAGTGTATTTTCGAAGAACAGGGCTATTAGAAACCTTTTTTCTGAAGTAAAACCGCTAATACCAAAGAATAAAGGTTTGCTTTTAGCTCTACTATGATGCTGGGTTAAATTAATAATAATGCGTCACAGTTGAATTTCTCAGGTAAATGTGGTAGCGAGGTGGTGGGTATGCATGTTACAGTATTTTCATGGACTCGCGTGTCAGGCAGCACCTGTTCATCTGCGTGGAGGAACTGGAGATTTTTTCCAGTGATACTGTCGCCGACCACCTGCTCTTCTCTCATCTGAACCCCGGGGCCCAGAAGTTGGCGACTTACCTGGAGGCATCAGAGAGGTGTCAAATATCTCAAATGACTCACATATTTACCCAGATAAAGGCTCTTTGATAGGCCCCTGGAGCCCCTGTGAGGTAATGGCTTTTAGGGGCCCAGCGTGACGGGCTAGGGCCCCCATGGTCATCATCACCTGTCACCACAGCTTATAATGTAATTCCTTATCCTGCTAAATGGGACCCTGTAGTCGAAGGGATATTGAATTTTTCTTGCCTCAAATAAGTCAATGCTCTCTCTGTTTTGACCCATGTGCCTTTTCTCTTACTCGCCGTCTAACATGGAATACAACATGAATGGATTCTATAAGCTCTGCAAATCTTAATGTGGAGATATCAGTGAGTGCATATCTGTCATATTTCATTTAGATAGTAACAGTGATCATGTGGAGCCGTTTATCTGGATGTCTGATGGCACAATTTGGTGTCCGTTTTCAAGGCTGCCTGATCAGTGTGAGTGTGAGGTGTAATCATGAAGCCTGGATGCAACACAGATCCAGAGGTTCAGGTCCCAGCACAGACTCCGACTACATTTACATGCATGTTTGTGGATGCTGCATTCACACCAATCACATGGTGTTTTTCATTTTCTATTTTGTACAACAAAAAAATAAAATCACTAGAAACTAATTTTTTTTCATATTCTGAGAGCAAATGTGGTCAGAAGGGGCCAAAGACACATGAAGACGATGATACATGGACATGGATCAGTATGTAGTATGGAGCCCAGGAGTGGCCATAGAGAGTAATATATAAATATCCAGGCCACAATTAACTAATTAGTGTGCAGGTGATAAGTGTGCATACAGAGAGTCAGCCCAGCTCACCACTACAATACAATGTCATTTTAGTTTGTGTTTTGTTGTACGAAATAGAAAATGAAAATATTTTTTAAAAATCCCTTTTCACCACGAAAAAAAGCACTGTGTAGTAACTTTTATTGTATTGCATTTTTTAATTTTAATACCCATTTCTGGAAGCAAAGTAGAATGACCAAAAGATACCGGGACCGTTTGTATAGTTGCCTGCTAAGCAAACCTAAAACTAATGAAAGTGAAACAAAAATGTGACAGAACATTTCATCACAAGACTAAAACCAAATCAAAAGACGTGCAGCAGGGAAGCGAAGCAGAAACACTATCTGTGTGTTGAAAGAACGAGGTCTGGCTCCGCTCGTACCTGCCTCCCTATCTGGAAGCTCCACACATCTGTTGCTTCATTCCTATCCAACACTGTCATGTTTAGGAAAGCATTTGGATGCAGCAGAGGGAATGGAAAGTCAAGGTCAGAGAAGGCCTCCGTTTCCACGGTGATGTTATTGTCTCTTGTTTTTAATATGAAATGGAAAAATTAAAAAATATATTTGCCAATTTTCCCCCAAAAAATATTAACGAGTATTTTCCTATATGGAGGATATTTTCAGCCATAATAAAAATTGGATTAAAAATGGAAAAAAAGTCATAGAAAATGTAAAGATAACTATCTTACTACACACAAAAATAAATACGTTTAATTTCTTAAATATCCTTAATATTAAGAAAGACTACTTATGGTGAGGTAGATGGCTCCAATAACAAAAGACTTGCAACCACCTGAAAGGTATTGGACACTGTGTCTCAAAGTGTTGGTTGTTGTGAAGAGACACGTTGTTGATGGTGGTTTTTCTAAACCTAACATTGGTTTTGTTGTCTAAACCTAACATTGGTGAGTCACAATACTCCATCTATCTTCCTCCTAGGACTTGTGGGACAACATGAATCCTGATGTGACTCAGCCACTAATGCTCAGACAATACTGGATCCATTGTTGCACATAGTTTTCTGTGATTGGACAGTGTGCCTGGAGCATTATACAAACCGGACATGTAGCTTTTCACATCTTTGTGCCACTCGTCATTCCCTGTGTGAGATATTATCGGCCTTTGATGGCAGAAGCTAAGCGGAAGGGCAGCAGGATGCATGACTGTTTGTTTGCATGTGCTTGCCTGTTTAAAATGGCTCTGTGCACGCAAAAGAGGGCATTCCCAAATCTCTTTCCCAGTTCCCGGCTGTAGATCACTCAGTGGTCTCTGTGGGGCCGTGGATAAGATCAGCCTCAGCCCTGATAACGTGCCTCTCAGCCAGAACGGATTCTGGTTACAGACTAACCACTAGCTCTGAGGAAGTGAGGGTCATCCCCTGGAAGGAATAACGTTCCTTATCTTAATTAGCCACCAAAAAACCCTCTAGAGGTCTGGTAGCTTGTAGAGTCAACAGATGAGGAAATACAACCGATAAATATAATGTTAACCCTTTGACCCTGATTCATGCATTTTTCTGTCCTATCTGATTGATGAGAACAGAGAGAGTGAACCATAGAAATGAAACAGGAGTTGAAGGGACATTTCCCTCCAAATCAACGTCAGAGCGGCAGACATTTTTATGCGTACAATTGCCATCGCAACTGTTGTAGTGGGCCACTTCTGTATAGCAAACCAACTTCCATGTGGTGGACTCGCTGAGGTATTACAGTAGCAATTATCAGTGGAGTCGTAACGTAACGAGGCACAGAGAGACGGAATAAATGAGTCACATTTAACAATGTAATACTTCATCCACACTCTAAACTACGTTAGTATTGTCAGAGAGACAGCTGGCTTGTTAAATCTGTCATCCGTTAAGTCTACACACTGAACAGCAGCAGTGTTGGGTCCAACGGTCCCTCTGCCTCACTCCCTGATGCTCTGGACAAAGGACGAGCCACCTAGCTGACTAGCTAACTGGTAACCTAGCTAACTAGCCAGACATCCATCTCCAGAGCAGAATCTGTTCTCTTCCTGGTGGGCTGTTGTGTGTTGTCACCATGACAACTAACAACAATCACTAGTTTCTTTTGTACTCTTTTTTTATTTTATTTACCAATGTTGGTTCAGGAAACAAAACCAATGTTCGGTTTAGGGCACACTCACACTAGGGCCAGTTGATCCGTACCCTGCCTTCGCCCAATGATAGCTGGGATTGGCTCCAGCCCCCCCGCGACCCTAAATACAGGATAAGCGGTAGAAAATGGATGGATGGATGGATGTTTAATGAAATGATTACGGAGGTCCGGATCTCGGTGACCTCATAGCTGGCTACGGCCATGGTTGTGGAGAACGGGTCCATAGTCCAGTCTGTGGTCCACAGAGGTCCTGTCCGTTAGAGGAAATGAGTGATGTCAGTCCTCCAGCCTGTTATGACTGCTCGCCCATTGTTCGACCAGCAGTGGGGAAGAGGGGCTTCAGACCCCGACCTGAGCTCACATCCTGCTTTTGTTGGGACACATTCGGAATGTTGATCTTTGGATAAGTTTGCTCCAAAATTCCAAAGAAACACAACAAACTCTTTTCTGGGTTCTAATTTGTTTCTAATTAATTAATAAGTTGATTAATTCTTCTCTATGGAGCTAGCATAACTGAACACCTTCTTTTCAACTATGGAGATGTGGTTACTTTGAGATTAATTATTTGGAAATATAGGCTAAATTAATAGAGTTGAAACCATGAGCATCATTCATGATCATGCTGATCATATGATGACACCTGGCAATTACATGCCATAGGTGTCTTAGGGACTCTCCCAGCATGCACTGGGGCAATTTATTCCCTGAGAAAAGTCTCAACATATGTGTTCCTGCAATGTTACTGCCTTTCCATCCTGACAGTAATAATTCAGTGATGTGCAGAGTGAATCAATCCTGATGTCTGGCATGAATACAATCAATGTTTAAAATCATCCAAATATTAACATCCTGTCAGAACTAACAGCTTTCAGAAGTTAGGTCTCAGAGAATAAACTCCTGGTATCCTGACCTGCACACCCTGTGTTTGTGCAGGCCCAGCAGGCCAGTTCCAGCCCTCTGGGTTCAGGTCTGGGTTACCTGGAGCACATCTGCCAGCTCATTGAGAAGATAGGCCAGCTGCAGGAGACCAACCTCCAGCTGCAGAGGAAGATCTGCACCCTGACCAAGGACAGCAGGATGGCGAAGACCAAAGAGGTGTGTGTGTAACTGCTCTGTACCTATTCTTCTTTTGTAGTTGGGCAGTTTGAAAGACAAGGGGTGTCAAAAAAATGGGAGGGCCTATGACATAATGCTTTGTTTGTATGATATTAAATGGGAAATGTAGGATTTAGTCTTTTTGGAGCTTGTTACTTAAACACTCAGAGTATTCCCCTGAATACCAGAGGTTTAACAAGATAGAGGGGTGGAGTATAAAGAATAAATATGTTATGTAGTCTTGCTGTAATACTTGTGAGACGAGGTTCTTTTGGGAGGGAAATGTGTGTGTAGGCGGAGGAGCTCTTGGATGTGTTGAATGTTTCCTCCACAGTCGGTGAAAGGTAACTTCAGAGCTGGGAGAAAGATTACTTTTGTTTTGTTAATATTATTATTTGGTTAGAAAAGTCAGAAGTTGACTTTATATAAGCGACGTTTCAAATTAAAGCAGGCAAATAAACACAAAACAGTAACATTGTGCTAAACCAGCATCAAGAGGATGAAACAGGGCTGATGTCATTTTGTAATCGTTAAATCCAGAGCAGCTGCATTTTGAGTCACAGCTTTTTGATCCCGGCTCCTCCTAGCTGAGTTCCTGGTGTCCCTGAGCAAGACACCTCACCCTAATTGCTCCTGACAAGCTGGCTGTCGCCCTGCGTGGTTGACTCCACCGTCGGTGTGTGAATGTGTGCGTGGATGGGTGAATGTCAGTCATTCCTGTAAAGTGCTTTGGAGAAAAGCCATGAAGATAAATGAGGCCATTTACCATTTTAGTTAAAATACTGGTTTATGAAGAATTTGAGTTAATACATTAAGGCTGCCTACTTTTGAATCCTGTTCAGAGTGAGACAGTAAGTATTACATCATGTGATATTTATGTCAAATTGAAACCCGATGTATATTGGAAATGAGGTCACTGGAGGAAATAAAAGGATGGACCTAAGGTTTTATTTAACTGCCCAATATGACATCTGATAAACCCAAAGAATATTAGTAAATCATTAACTTTTTAAAGAATGTCCTTACTTGACTTTGTACTTTGATAGTGTTTTGTTATTATCGTATGTTCTGTTTATGTTCATACCATGTGACCATGATCCTGATCACATGAATAAAAGGACATCAGACTGTAGTCAGGGTCCTGAGCAGGATTTCAGTAAACCTCTGATGTACAATATTCTTGTGATTTTTTGAACAGGACTTCCTCCAGCAGCAGTGCAGCTGTGGTGCAGCCAGTCTGACCTATCAAGAGGCTCAGAAGACACAGTCCAGAAGTGAGTTCCTGTCTCCCAGTGGGACCGTCTCTGACCTGTCCACCATCCACGAGGCCGCCTGGCATCCACTCATATCAACCAGCACAGGTAATGTTGGGACATATTTGACTTTGCGTGCCTGGTGCCCCCAGTTGGCTGCATATAGTTCTTCCTAATTAAAATGATTTGATTTCATTAAAACCCCCTAATATCAACCTTTCATACCCACCTTGATTTAATTGGCTGCCTGGGCCAAATGTGACATTGACGCCGGGCGCAGAAAAATTTAAAATATTTGATATTTCATGTGCGTCAAAAAAATGGCTAGTACCATAGGAAATGTTATCATAAGCTAGTTGAAATAATAAAGCCAACAGGCAGCAGCAGGAACTGCAGGGATGAATGTAAGGTTGGCAGTGTAGATGAGTGAGTATAGATGCCTCTTGATGTGGTACAGTGAAAGCTTCATTCTTTACTGGACAGACACACCGAGTAGTCTATGAACCACAGCTGAGCTCTCAACAGGTTACTGAAACAGCCCTGTTTGACCTTCAGCATTAAATTACTAGTGGGACCAGGATTTAATAACCTGCCCCAGAGGGATTTGTCACCAAACATAACTATGTATTATTGTTTTAAATCAGTGTTTGTCTGACGTGTTCCTGACATGGATCTATGACTGGAGGTATGTTATTAAAATGGCTCATGTTGCCCGAGGAGGTGGCGGTGGCTGACAGCCCGGTGGTCCCATGAGGAAGATGAAGTTATGACTCGAGTGGGATGCACAAGGAATTCCTGGCATCCTGCTCCTGACGGGAACAGACAATGTCTTGAGGACTCTGGAATGTCTTGGTTTTTCCTCTTACGGACAGGAAACTGGATCTGGAGATGAGGTTGAGGAGTCAGGAGCGAAGGGGGCCCAGATTAGGTCCAGTAAGTGGACTGGATCGCTCCAACTGGGCCATGGTTAAATGTTGGACACTCTTAGCAAGATAGGTGCTAACTAAAACCATATGGGGTTCTCCAGCTTGTCTCCATTGAAAAACCTATAAAAAGGTCCCACCAGGAATCCTTTCAACCTAGAGCCCAACAGAAAGGGTTCTACCTAGAATCACCTGTGAAAGGTTCCACTCACAACCTTGATTGATGCTATGAAGGTTATGTCCAGAAGCTTTGAAGGGTGCCAAAAAGAATGCAGCCAGTGGGTTGTACATAGAACCCTCTATTGTGTTATGTTTCCAACATCTCTGAAGGTTCTGTCAAGAACTTTTCCACCTTCTAAGGATGCTAACAAGAACATGGCCGGGGATTGTATGGAGAACATTTCTATGGTGTAATGGTTCCACCGTCTCTAAAGGTTTTGTTGAGAACATTTCCATTTCTAATGGTGCTAACAACAATTCACCCAGGTTGTTCTACTGAGAACTCATTTACACTCACCGGCCACTTTATTAGGTACACCTGTCCAACTGCTCGTTAACGCAAATTTCTAATCAGCCAATCACATGGCAGCAACTCAATGCATTCAGGCATGTAGACATGGTCAAGACGATCTGCTGCAGTTCAAACCGAGCATCAGAATGGGGAAGAAAGGTGATTTAAGTGACTTTGAACGTGGCATGGTTGTTGGTGCCAGACGGGCTGGTCTGAGTATTTCAGAAACTGCTGATCTACTGGGATTTTCACGCATAACCATCTCTAGGGTTTACAGAGAATGGTCCAAAAAAGAGAAAATATCCAGTGAGCGGCAGTTCTGCGGGCGCAAATGCCTTGTTGATGCCAGAGGTCAGAGGAGAATGGCCAGACTGGTTCGAGCTGATAGAAAGGCAACAGTAACTCAAATAACCACTCGTTACAACCGAGGTATGCAGAAGAGCATCTCTGAACGCACAACACGTCGAACCTTGAGGCGATGGGCTACAGCAGCAGAAGACCACACTGGGTGCCACTCCTGTCAGCTAAGAACAGGAAACTGAGGCTACAATTCCCACAGGCTCACCAAAATTGGACAATAGAAGATTGGAAAAACGTTGCCTGGTCTGATGAGTCTCGCTTTCTGCTGCGACATTCGGATGGTAGGGTCAGAATTTGGCGTCAACAACATGACAGCATGGATCCATCCTGCCTTGTATCAACGGTTCAGGCTGGTGGTGGTGTAATGGTGTGGGGGATGTTTTCTTGGCACACTTTGGGCCCATTAGTAACAATTGAGCATCGTGTCAACGCCACAGCCTATCTGAGTATTGTTGCTGACCATGTCCATCCCTTTATGACCACAGTGTACCCATCTTCTGATGGCTACTTCCAGCAGGATAACGCACCATGTCATAAAGCGCAAATGAACTCAGACTGGTTTCTTGAACATGACAATGAGTATCCATGTACTCAAATGGCCTCGTCAGTCACCAGGGCCCAGTATTTCAAAAGTGATCCACTGGATTATCCTGGTCGGATTGGATTAAATCGTGATCTGATCTGAAAACTGGGTATTTCAACACGGATCCAGAGAATCCCGATCCTGAAGATCAGGATTCAGCTTTGGTAATCCAATCCTCCCTTGAATCCAGATAAAGGGCTGGATTTGGGTATTTCAAAACGTAAGGCAGAGATCTGGATCAGCTTGATACCAAAATTTCAGGATAATTTGGATCCCACCTCAGAGGTGGATTTGACTTGGATTGACAATGTCTCAGCTCCGCTTCTCCTAGATATTGTTACTCAAGATGTTCGTTACACTTAATCTAAATTGTCAGTGCATTACTTGAAACAAATTGGAGTAATTTAAGAACATTTAAGGTGTAGCAAAAGTGTTTGGCTATGTTTGTGTACAAACTGATTATTTTACTTAACCAACTCAGATGCTATTTTGCTTTAAATTACCACAATTATGTTTAGTGAGAGCCTTCTACATAAAGGGAGACAAATTAGGATGGAAAAAAAATATCTAATTGTGTCACTGATTAAGCAATAATACATGAAAATAATGCAACTACAATTTCAAACACCTTATTCAAAATCCAACAACTTATCACTGCAATTGAATTGAAGCATTTCCAAGGATTTCCAGGACTCATACAGAATCTGGCCTTAATAGCTGAGTGGGCTCTGAAAGTAGAAGAAAGGGAAGGAGTATGAGTGATATCTTTGTCTTCATTTTGAATCCACAATTCTCACAGAAATTGTGTGCATGATGACAACAGCATGATTTCCCCAGCATTACTGTAGCATTCTGACACTTCTGAATGAACTGCATGATTCATACACAACACACATAGTGTGTGGTCTGTACACATGTAGCCTATTTTCAGTCTGCTGTGTTGCCAATGACGTAACGCTAATACACTCTGAACAGGTTGATGTTAGTTTAAACAGTTATGGTATAATGTACGTCAGATTAATTACCTTGTAAATCAAACCACGGACCGCAAAATTCGTAAACAAAGCCAGCGACCGCTAGCCCGTTAGCTGCACACGGAAGTCAATGGAGCAGAGCTAGCTACCGTTAGCACGGCCGAGATCGCTACAGCCTGGTTTTCAGTACGTGACAATTCATATAGCTAGCACGATATGTTGGTTGGCGTTCATATGGTCCTTAAACCGCTAAACATTAGACAACGGTAACCTTACATTTTTGACGTGAAAGTCGCGCTCCCAGCTGCTACTTCCGTGAAGTAGACCGCCATGTTTCAGATCCGGAGGCGGAGATTTGAGACTTGGTAATCCGTATCCAGCCAGGTCGGGATCACGGTGATCCAACCGGCCAGTGTTTTGAAATACTCAGATAAAGTCAGCAGGATCACCTTGATCCATGACTGAGAAAAGGAGGATTTCATTATCCGGATTATTCTGATCCGGATTACAAGTTTTGAAATACTGGGCCCTGATCTCAATCCAATAGAGCATCTTTGGGATGTGGTGGAACGGGAGATTCGCATCATGGATATGCAGCCGACAAATCTGTAGCAACTGCGCGATGCTATCATGTCAATATGGACTAAACTCTCTGAGGAATGTTTCCAGTACCTTGTTGAATCTATGCCACAAAGGATTAAGGCAGTTCTGAAGGCAAAAGGGGGTCCAACCTGGTACTAGCAAGGTGTACCTAATAAAGTGGCTGGTGAGTGTATATTCTCAATGGTTTCATTTAGAACCCACCAAACCAAGCACTTAGATGGGGAGACGTGACTGGAAGGTATTCAGTCATCATTAGATACCACGAGAATCAATCCACTGCTCCTATAAGAGTGTTTCTATTGGATTTGTGGAATTAATAAGTCAGGGTGAAGCTGTTGCTGTTGGATTTTGGTTTGTTGCATTCACTGAAGTTGACAGAATTATTCCAGATGTGTGTTGACTGACTTTAATGTGCAGAGGCTGCGGTGATAGTCCAGGGTTGGGAGTGTCACTTAAATGGTCAACTTGCCATTTGTGTGATGCTTGGTAGCAAAATACTGGCTCTTATCTTGTCTGTCCACATTGACATGAATTTACTTTCAATAACTAACCATGGTGCGAAGCCGGTCAAAACGGTGCCTTTCAAACTGGTGCTCAATGCCAAACTGAGTGATGAGACGTGGAACATAACGTGATACTCCATTGTTTTGTTGTTGCTCATGCTGCTCATCTTCCCAATGCTGTTCTTGATGCTGAACCTAATTAAGAGGTTGTGTTGCCTAAACCTACCATTGGCTTTGTAGCGAAATGTTGTCCTGACTGACAAAAAAAAACCAACATGGTGCAGGCATGACCGATACTTCCAACAGAAATACATTAAACATGTTGTGACTATTTCATGGACTGCCAGTCTATGTTAGAATGCAGCCCGACACAACAACATGAGTCCCAGCTGTGGACTTAGTTTGGGGTTTTCCATTTTCCTAGCGGAGGGCCTTAATCAGTAGAAACTGAGCCCATGTGATGAGGGGAGGCACGTATACATGAGAAAGGTGGGGAATGTGACGAACAGAGGCAATAAACAGGCCTGTGCTGAGTTCCACCACCATTTGTCATAACTGATGTTTCACCTAACTAACCAAAAGTACAGTCATAATCTAGACTAAAGGAAACACATCTTAACTGACAAATGCAGGAAGCACAGCTGGTAACAAGAAATGGAAGACATTACTTATAATATCACTGCCATTACATCATATTAACGTGTTGCTTAGATGTATTCTTATATATGATTATGTAGGACAATATTTTATTCTTTCAGCTGTAACCCCCGACGGTGAGAAATTGAGCAAGTAAAAATAAACAGGCTAAATAATTTAAAGCACATAGTTTCATTTCCTATTTGTAGGTCTGTACTCAATAGTTGTATGCTTTATTCACAACATTGGCATTCAAATTTGATAAATATCAGACAGTAATATCAATAATATTATCCTATGAGTAGAATCAGTGGTGGTGGCGTAGTTCCAAACTCTCCTGCATGCAAACCCACCTGTATTAACACAGTACAATGAATTATATTCATTTAACCACAATAACACTAAATCAGTGTATTACCTCATCACATATTCATATCATATTCACTTATATGAATCTGTTTTTTTTAGTTGTATCTTGCATGGAGGTGAATGCTGCATCTCCCTGCATCACTTTACTTGAATGCAGGGGCGGATCTAGTATTATGGGATTATGGGAGATCCATCCGTGGTCCTGAATTTCAGCTGTCTAAAAGTTGCTTAAATGAGGTCTCCTGAGAACAGGCTGTTTCTGTGCCTGCACCTTTAAATGCTAATGAGCTCTGTCTGTCATCGCCTACTTGGAGAGAGACAGAGACGATGCCACTTATGCTAGCGGTAGCATACGCCAATGTTTACAGTGGATGTATCACTATGGCTCGCCTATGGGTCATTCTGTGTCATTTCATCAAATGCCTCCCACCTGACCATCTCAGAATGTCCTGAAAAAACACAAGTACAAAGACACACTTGTTACTAAGACAAATCCAAAATATTAGGTCTCTACTGTCAACCGTTTTCTCATGAAACATCATTGAATGAAGGGGAGTTTAGAAGGTTTTTGGCATCATGCTCTGAAAAGCCATTTTTAAACAGCAATATCTGGAAAACTATCTCACCTGTGGTCTTCAAAATTTTTACAGAGTATATTTGTTACCAATAGCCTCCAGACATGAAATATCAGGGGTGTAGCTCAATGATAACCTAGTATGGTAGGTACTTAAAATGAGGCTTGTTGAAATAAAGTAGTACATTTGAAGAGTGGCTGAGCTCCCATTTTTGCAGATAAAAGACTTCTATCACTTCTGCCTCTATCTCTGGTGTTAGCTTAAACATTCTACAAAATATGGTTTCTCTTAGATTATTAGTTTCACAGATATTGAGGCTCAAAAATGGAAGTAAACACATCTTTGCCCAAATTCAGAGTCATATTCCAAAAAACTGACAACACGTATCAGGTCCAAACTTACTTTTTTTGAAAGATCATATTCTTGTTAAAATCATATTAAAAAATCAGGAGGGTGTTTTGCCTCATTTTGTCGCAGTGATTTTTTAAAATCCTAATTTTGGTGGGGTTTTGTGGCCGTTTTTGGTACTGCATGTCTTAATTTCCTACAAGTAAACATCACAGGAGGGCAATTCAATTGTGTTTTTTACCATTTACCAAAGACTTACATGTGACTAAATGCTACTGATAAATTTAGCCTTACGGAAACATTAAAATGTAGCACAGTTGTAGTTACAGAGGCAATAAGTCCTTGGATGTGAGTTTAACATGGTGAAAGCAGCTTTTAATGTCTTGAACAAACATATGATAGCATAATATTGAAGACTGTACATTTTGTCATACTTTAAGTATATAAATTACACAACCAAATCAAATAATCTTAATTTGAGCACAAGATTTTACATTACAGTACAAAAGTCTCCAAAGTTTGTCTCTATGCTCACTATGAGGGATCACACATTTTTCATCTTTTAGATTCAATTCCTTCGTCACATTCATTAATTTGGCAGTCACTTTACAAATTGTCTAATGTACATCTCTGCTCTGTTGTACTCATCTTTTTTGATGGCATACATGCGCCCAGTTTCTGTAGAGGGAATGTCAAATCTTGCAATTCTATGCTGCAGTGGGACATTGCACATGTCTTCTCTTCTTGGCCAGTAGAAACTCTTGGCAGGGCCATGTGGGTGCATGAACTGAACCAGTACATCTTTATCTTGATCTGAAACATCTCTGATACTTCCTATCCATCATTTCTGATCATAACTCACATATCGTCTCATAATAATAATAACTTTATTTGTATAGCACCTTTAAAAACAGCCGTTAACAAAGTGCTTTGACATGGCTAAAATCACAACACACACACAAATACAGTAAAAAACATCATTGTATAAATGTACAGAGGACATAAGAGGAAGTTATTGTTAGTTTGATTAAAAGGGTGCTTGCAAAGAAAGAAAAACAATGGGACAAAGGGATAAAAAGATTTAAAAAAAAAAGATAAAAAGACGGCATCACAGGAAGGCAAGTCTGTAAAAATGAGTTTTAAGAAGTGATTTAAAAGATGACACTGATTCAGCAAGCCTTATCTCCGCCGGACTCCGTCGTTCCAAAGCCGAGGCACTCTGACGGAGAAGGCACGGTCACCTCTGGTCTTGAGCCTCGGCCTTGGAACCGTTAAGAGAGACCCACCCGCGGATCTAAGGCTGCGAACAGGCTCGTATGGGGTCAGCATGTCTGCGATGTATTCTGGGGCTAGACCTTGACGTAGTGCTCATAGTGAGCATAGAGACAAACTGTTATTCAATATCAAACGTTGGAGACTGTTTTACTGTAATGTTAATGTCAAATTAAGATTATTATTTGATTTGGTTGTGTAATTTATACTTAAAGTATGACAAAAAGTACAGTCTTCAATTCTATGCTGTTTGTTCATGGTTTAAGACATTAAAAGCTGCTTTCACCATGTTTAACTCACATCCAAGGACTTATTGCCTCTACAACTGTGCTACATTTTAATGTTTTCGTAAGGCTAAATTTATCAGTAGCATTTAGTCACATGTAAGTCTTTGGTAAATTGTAAAAAACACAATTGAATTGCCCTCCTGTGATGTTTACTTGTAGGATATTAAGACATGCAGTACCAAAAACGGCCACAAAAACCCCACCAATAACAGGATTTTAAAAAATCACTGCGACAAAATGAGGCAAAACACCCTCCCAATGTTTTAATATGATTTTAACAAGAATATGATCTTTAAAAAAAAGCAAGTTTGGACCTGATACGTGTTGTCAGTTTTTTGGAAAATGACTCCTAAGTTGGGCAAAGATGTGTTGTTACTTCCATTTTTGAGCCTTAATATCTGTGAAACTAATAATCTAAGAGAAACCATATTTTGTGGAATGTTTAAGCTAACCCCAGAGATAGAGGCTGAAGTGATAGAAGTCGTTTATCTACAAAAATGGGAGCTCAGCCACTCTTCAAATGTACTACTTTATTTCAACAAGCCACATTTTAAGTACCTACCATACTAGGTTATCATTGAGCTACACCCCTGATATTTCATTTCTGGAGGCTATTAGTAACAGATATACTCTGTAAAAATTTTGAAGGCCACAGGTGAGATAGTTTTCCAGATATTGCTGTTTAAAAATGACTTTTCACAGTATGATGCTAAAAACCGTCTAAACTACCCTTCATTCAATGATGTTTCATGAGAAAACTGTTGACAGTAGAGTCCTAATATTTTGGATTTGTCCTAGTAACAAGTGTGTCTTTGTATTTGAATTTTTTCAGGACATTCTGTGATGGTCAGGTGGGAAGATTTTCAGAAATTTGATGAAATGACACGGAATGACCCCTATGTGGCTCAGGTGAAGTTGCTGGGTCCCGTATGGTTGGGACAGATCCTTTTTTACGAGGGTCAGTGTCGAGGCAAAGCCAGCTTTGTACTGACCCTGGTTACTGAAGCAGTCCGATGTGAAGTGTTTAGCAAACACATACACGCTAACACGGACCGTAGCCAGCACATTGTCATTAAAAATGAAACGCCACCATGGTCTCTTCTGTTCTTCTGTAGCTGGGACCGAATATAAGCACTTATGTTGATTTGTACAACCAACAACAGGGCAATCTGCGCATCTAGCTATGAGCGATGACATTGTGGACCACTATGCACCGCTATCTCACTGCTGTCTCACCGCAGAACACACCAAACTTCACCTCGGTGATGAACACCCCCTCTCGGATATCTCCTATCATCAGAGGAGGTCGGCCTATCAGGACACACCGAACTTCACCTCGGTGATGAACGCCCCCTCTCGGATGTCTCCTATCATCAGAGGAGTTCACCCTATGCAAATGACTCCCTTTGTTACGTAACTAAGGGAGCTGAATCTGAACAGCCTGTAGGAGCGCTGTTGTACCAGTGGGGGGGATGCAGAGACCATACAGGAGTCGCTTGTTTTCTTGAGAGTTGGCAGGCTCATAGCAGGCAGGACCATAGGTGTAGAGACCAGAGAAAACCTGTTTTTCATAATATGGGACCTTTAAACTGTTGCTTTTAGTGTGATTATGTGTTTAACCTCTTCATATTTGTCTAATATTATAGTTTCTATATATGCCACTCTGCTGACAGGAGACTGTGATAGGTGAACATGCTCACAGCAAAATTGGGAAACCCTGGTTGGGCGGGACCTTGCTACGAATGCTATTAGCTACTAAAATGGCTTTAACACTTATGTAGCCTAACTGTGTTAACAGCTTCACACCAGAATCCAGATGGATCCAGATCCAGTAAGGGTGCTGCTCTGCCGCTTGTGTTCATCAGATCCACCCATCACTCCTCCACGGTCCAAATATGGTCACTTCCTTCTCTGGTGGTGAAAGAAATGAACCGCCTTACAGAAATGCTGATCGAAGCGTGAACATTGATTTCCCCCACAAGTCAACACTCTGTAAAAACCTCTGGTTTGTGTTTCAGACGTGAGCGGTGAAGGTCTGACTCCAGTCCCTCTGTGGAGGAGAGGCTTGGACCGACGGAGTTACACTGAGGGGGAGGTCCGCTTCCTGGGAGACAGTACTGAAAGACTGTCCAGCCCCCAGCGCAGGGTGAGTCATGTCCTCATGGTCCACTGCAAACATCCCATTCAGCAGTGTCTCTTCATGATGGATTAGTTAGTTAGCCTGCTTCATAAGCCACAAAGCCTTTCATTTAAATTAAATATATATTTATATGATCCATAAAGCTCTTTTGATAGAAAATAATAACGTTTAGCACGAAGTGTATTGCAACCATACTCCTGAGATGAAATGTTTGGTGCTGACACATTAGATGATTGAGATTGTCCTCTGTTGTCCTGATGTTAGTATAGCCTAGCACCCATCAAGAAAACAAGCATTTTAAAAGTAGTTAGCTTGTGGTCTTGTAGACAGACCAAACTGACTTCACACTTTTTACTGATCACCATCAGTATGGAGTTATTTCAGCATCCTTTCATCTGTTTATATCACCCAGCACCTCTTGATGATGTCATGAAATCAGACAGGATGGTGTTTGGTTTCCTGGTGGATCTGGGACTTTACAACAATAGTGGTGATTTCAGCCATGATGGATGAAACCTGGTTGGTGTCAACATGGAGGCCCTTCAGCGGCATTTGATGACGTAGCGTGCTTGGAATTCGGCCGTTGAAGGGTCCCTCCTTGACTGTGAGAAACACTCAGTCACTGATCAATTGGTAGCTAACTTACAGCTAATGGATATTTGATACATTGGCTGATTGAGACAAAACAACACTCACTGCACAAACGGTGCAGTGGTCTAATTTGCACCATTGACTCAGGTGGAAATGTTCCTCGCTTCCTGTCTGGACACACCTAGAGGCCAGTAAAGCCGATGGCAAGCCTTTATAATGTAACTTTGGTCTCAACTTCACTTGCTAAATCTGTATTAAAATGTGTTTTTTTCTGTGTCTTTGTGTTCAGCTGAGTGAAAACTACACGTGGGGTCGAGTCAAAGACCTGGTGAGGAAAACTAAGATGAGGAACCACAGCAGGCTGGGACTGACCTCCAGCTCACTCAAGATGTCCTGCCCACAACTCTACATGTGAGTAATACACTACACACCAGGCTTTGTGCTCTATGTGGTCCATTATACTGAATCAACACTAAGTGAAAACATGACCCTCGCCACACACTTTCATTTTCATCTGGAGCTGTTTCTTCCTGCTTTGATCTGGAACGCTTACATGCCGTGCAGGGGAATCTTAATGCTGCAGCATGCAATGATATTTTATACTTAACAGTGTCGAGGGAAGACACAAAGCTGGGTTCTTTACCAGTCCTGAAAGGGCTATTGTGACTTTTGTATAAAAAAAATAAAATAAAAAAGGTCCATATCTCCTCAAAATACAGACAGATTCTCATATCTGATTGATTTTGGGGGAAACGATATGAAGAGAATAATTCATTCAGCCCTGTTTTCTCTTTCCCCTCGTGTGAAACATTGAACAATCTCAGATTTGTTTCTAGATGTTTCCCTGACAACATCCAATCTCCAGTGTTTTTTGGTGAAATCTCATCCTTTTGGGTTGAACCAGCAAGACCCCTAAAAGTGAGCGGGGCTTGTTTCCCTTGTTTGTTGAAGAAAAAAGAGAAAGAATGCAAGTAATTTGAGTGCAGTGAAAAAAGCCAGCATGGAGGGAAAGAAAGGCATTTCTGGGTGGAAAAGTGGTGACAGCTTCAGTGACTATTGAGCCAGAAGACGAGCCTGACAGGTTCCTGGCAGACGGAGACACAGGCAGCCATTAGCTACATTTCTGACTGGATGCACTGTGGCTTTTCTTTTTTCGAGAGGTTGAACAGTGTAGGAATCTGCTGCTGGCCCTTCAGCCTCAGCCTCTCAGCGTCCTGACCAGGACTTGGCATAGACCCAGACGGACAGACGGACAGATGGGGGTTGGAGAGTCAGGCCTGAGGTATGCCTGAAGGAGTGGGAGAGCCCTGTGGATTTAAGCTGAGGTCTGGTGAGATATGGCTGCTGTCCAGGATTCATTAGAAAGAACACTGCCCTCCTGGTGAGACATGAATGCTAACTGCAGCCCCTCTGACAATGTGGGATAACAGACAATACATGCTATACGTACTCCCACATTGGTGTTCACCATAAACCGGATAGAAGAAGTGGATGTAGTCTTGGTGATGTCACCCATTGGTTTGTGGACTACAGGTTTGAAGGTTCTTTTCACAACCAGAGAATTCGCCCCTTGATGGCCAGTCGAGATAATGCAAGTTTAAGGCACTTTAGAATTGGCTTCACTTTTCCAAACCAGAGGTTGGTGCCTGGTGTTCACCATAAATACTTTAAAAAGCCAGTAGCTCACTGAATTTATAATTGTCTCTTCTTCTTTACAGGCCTGATTTTGAACCACTAGAACCTGCTGGCAGAAACAGGAACTCCATGATTGCCTTGGGCCACCAGAGCAAACTGGACTTCCCTTGGCTACAATAAACATCCAGGTAGTGCAGACTTCTTGTTATCTTTCCTCATCAGTGATGCACTTGAAGGTTTGGCATCAGATTCAATCAGCAGAAATCATGCAAGAATGATCCATTGTATGATTCTGTATCCATCCATCCCAACTATTTTTGGGTTGATTTTGGATTGATACCATTTATTACACAGCGGCGCATAATCATTTTTTTTTACCACTCAAGAATTGATGGAAATGATCAGAAATCCCTCCGAAGTCCCACATTAAGACACCAAGACCTTCATGAACACCATAGAACAAAAGAAGTCAGGCTGTGATTTGATAGCTAACATTTCTGACATTTGGAGTTTTCTGCAAGATTTGCATTTTTGGGTGCACTTCTGTTGTGTAAATTGCTCACAAACCTTCTAATTAAACCCATATAATATAATGAAATAAAAATATTCTAATTAAACAAACAGTGCTTCCTGGTTTACACCTGCTTTTAAGAGGCAGAATAGAGGTGGGCTCTCACCGGCAGTTTTTGTAAATACCGGGAATTATATAATTAAGTGCAGTTAACGCTTATCCTCCCATCTTTTTGTGGGGAACTTCCACTTTCCCCATGAGCCTCCCATGAGTATGAGCATATTGAAAGCGCTACTTGCCTCTTTCCGCTCATATGGCAGGCAATCTGTGCTTTTACCCAAGTGACCCTGTTTCAAAATACCGTTCCATGTTTTTACGTGCTAGTTGCGAACGGATTGCGCAAATGCGTTAGTAAATCTGGGCCTCAGTTTGAGTTATACAACTAAACCTGATCCATGCTACAGACCAGTACAACAACCTCTAGACCACTAAAAACCTCAACAACAATGAGACTTAACACAGTCACTGAAAAAGGTCAAAGGTTATGTCCGAAATCACTCTCTCAATCCCTCTGCCCTACTCACAATCCATGGAGTTCTATATGGAGGACTGCACTGGATTTAACTTGGTATTACTGTGAACGTCTAACTGAGTCTCTCTCCACTTAAACAACGTGTTGTCATTTATGTTATCATTTCCCCCCTCATCTCTCCCCTCCATCTTTGTGACCTCCTCAGATCACAGCCAGTTGGTCTCACATTGGGAAGAGGACGACACCCTGAATTTATACAGATGGTTCAAGAATGGAAAATAAGCTGCGAAGAAGAAAAAGGAGGGAAAGAAGGAGGAAAATGACAGAATTAAAAGAAAAGACACTATTGCTGCATGGATGGAAGGATGAGAGTGTTAATGTGATGCCGAGGTGACCTTCGCTGGAGGCTACTGTATGTGTAATACACTGTGACATAATTTAATGCCATTAAACATTCATACACTATTTACACCTGCATAGGTTTCTATTAGGATACTGTAAAATATGTAACAATCCAACTAATGTGAAACATATTACATTACTTTTTTTACGATATTTGTGTTAAGACAAATGTGTGTGTGTGTGTGTGTGTGTGTGGAGTGCAGGATAAATACACTTTTACATTTCCAGCCCATGAACTTCATTGACAGGAGGTAGTTTAGACCTTAGATCTTGATACAACCAGAGAATATAGTGCAGACATGGGGTGTTTAATGACTTCTGTTTGACACATTAAGATCTGTGATTTCTCCAGATTACCAACTCTGTCTTTTTCCAGAGGAGATGCAGAAGTCAAAGTTTTCAAACAACTAAACTGCAAAGTATGATGCACGTGATTCAAAACAAAACACGTTACAAAACTATGTAGTTAGGTTTAGTAAAGAACATCATGGTTTGGGTTAAAATTACTCATCTAGATCACAATAAGACTACTTGTGGACGTAGTGAAGCTGTTAACAAAGTTAGCTTCATAATTCAAGGTCAAATTTACAGCTAAGTGTTAAAGTCATCTTAGTAGCTAACTGCATTGGTAGCGACCTGTCAATCAGCAGGTAGCCCCGCCCCTAAAGCATCCCCTGCTTTCTGGTCTGTTGGACTCTAAATGGACCATAATATACTAAATAAACATCATGCTGGATTGAAGAAGACTTGAAACTAGAGATTGAGACCATAAACTCATGTTTACAATGATTACTGAGATTATATATCAGGAGATTTTTTTGGCCCGTCCACCACCCAGACCTCCACCTTCCACAAACTTGTTTGAAACTAATTTGTGATACGTCAAGGGCAAAGGTAATCCACGACCATATATGTTTCCCTCTTAACATATTTTGTTTCACAATTCAATTGAGTTGTTGATGAGTTGGTGATTTTCAAGTGAACAGGTTGGTTGAGCTCACATGAATGCTGTTCAGGCCTCAGTATGTTTTAAATCAAGTGCTTCTCAGAGCATCTAACCCCTTCATAAAGCTGGTAACAAGACCACTTTTCTGTCTGACATGTCATTCAAACTAGTTTGTTTCAAGCTTACTGATATCTTAGTGGTCAACTTCCTGTCCCTTGTTGCTGCATCGCAGTCATACTTGTCTTTGTCAGATGAAAATCTGGATGGTTTCAAGGTATCTGGCTATTTAATATTTTTGTTGATTGATTCAGGTGCAAATTTTGACATTGAAGTGCAAACTATTTGAATTCTACATATTGTAGAATTCAAATAGTTTGCTATTGATTTCTGGCTGATCTGGAGCCAGGTGACGTATGTCGAGGCAGCTTTAGTCAGCAACGAACAAAACGTTTATGCTAAACTGCATTTTGTAACTATAACGGACCTTTACAGCACTAACCTAACCATAATCCTTACAACAGCATCAGTGCTATCAATTAGCATGAGCCATCATGAATGTCAAAAACAGTGACGTCCAGCTACATGTAAGAGTAATGTAAACCAAACCCAGCAGTTCATGTGATGCTGTTTATGTTCTGGAGCTGTAGTGTGGAATTAGCAAGCTAGCTAGCTAGCTAACTAGCTAGCCCCTAAATGAGTAATACAAAACAATAAATGCTTCAACAGAGAAAGGGCCTGTGCAGTGATTGTAATGGTAGAATGGTAATGAAAATGAGCCGACTATTGACATGACGGCCTCCCCGCCTGCTCTGGGCCCTAGTTTCGTAGACCAGCGCAGGGCGGCGCAGGGTAGCGCAGCCGGCGCAGTGCAAGTTCCGACCCGCGCAGCCTTGCGCACCGTCAGTTTGACAGTTTGGTGGATCGCCTGCGCCAAGATGGGTGTGTCGGCGCAGCAGGGGGAGGCGTCACACATTCAGCTTGGCGTAGCGGAAGTTTCGTGGCAAAAAGCTCGCAGAGACTGCGCTGAAAGCTCGCCAGCTCCGACCTGGTCTACTTTCAGCGCAAGGCGCAAGGCGTAAATAAAGTCCATTCATTCAATGCGAATCACAGCTGGCGGATCGGAAGTTTGGCGGACCGGCGCGCAGTGCGCACACGTCACCGAGACCTCACAGGCAGGTTTCCACAGTTCCAGGCACATTTAAATGCAATAAATAATCACAACAAACACTATTTAATGCAACTAATGAATCATCACGTGAATTTATATATATATAGATTGTCCCGTCACATCTGACGTCAGATCAAAGGCGGACGGCACGCGTAACGGAAACTCAGCCTCTCGGACCAAAACATCTCCCTCTCTCTCTCCTGTTTTTTATAATAAAATCGGCATGGATATTATTATGATACGCGCGCACAGCGCGTGATGCGCGTGGTGGGAGCGGCGGCGCTGCTTCTGTCATCGGGTTGTCAAGTGACGGAACTTCCACTGAACCTCCCCTAACGCATTAAAGGAGAGGAGAGGAGCTCATTTGATTGGTGAAGATCTGAATCGGCTGTATTAATCCCAGTCCACGCCTCGTCTCCTCCTCGTCTCCCACTCACGCCTTCTTCTCCTCCCTCTTTCCCACTTGCGCCGGTGGGCGAGACGGGAGGTGTGCCTGCGCGAGCCTGCGCGGTCCACGAAACTTGCAAAGTCCAGGCGGACACACCCCGTCGGCGTGGTGCAGGTGCGCTGAAAGCTGACTGCGCCTGGTCTACGAAACTAGGGCCCTCTGTTTCATAGCCACGTTTCGAATTTCCAGGCTAGAGGCACTTCAGCCAGTTACCCTTTAAGCTTCTTGGAGTCTAAGAGAAACAGCAGAGCCTCGTTTTACCTCAATTAAAATACATTATTTTAGGGGCTTTCAAAAGTTTTGAACCTTACCAGTTTTCATGGAGAGCATAACCCTTCAATATATTTTACAGTATGATGGCTACCAAAACTGCAGAACAAGGTTTTCAACCAAAAATATAAAACTGATATTTTCCGATTTATATCGTATAATATTTTCATATTTTTCAACCTTTAACCAGTATTCATAAGGGTACCTTTAGCCTGGATTAAAAATGCATAAAATGCCTGTAGAGATTTAGTATAAGCAAACCCTCACATGTAACAACGTATAACTGTTTAGTTTTGTCATATACACCGAATAGAAAACAACATCAAGGCTAAGACTAGACGTCTGCTAAACTTTCACTTTTCAACCCTGATTAACGCAAAATTAAACTAGATGGTGAAAGACAAAGAGATCTCACAGTACACAGCTATTAAAATTATTTTGGACATTCTTGGTCAGTAGAAAAATAATGATAATGACTTGTTCTCTGCAGAGTAACCTGAGAAAATATAATTCTTTGGCAGATTTAGCAATAATAAATAAGTAGCAGCTTTGTTGTTTAGGACAACATACTTGTAGCTTCCAACACACAACATTCTAGGTTGGACATAATACGTGGTGATGCTTAATAGAGCACGTCATCATCCTCCAAAACAATGTCTTCACTGTGTCCTGTAACGAGTGTCCGATCAGACATTGAGATGTGTGTCGACTTTTTGTTTTTTCTGTAAATTATATCTGATGTTTATCTGCATGTCATCAGACAACTGTATAGGTATTATTATTGTGTTGCGGGATGCATATTGCATCAATATTAAAATGTATTTTTCAAAATAAAGTTAAATCGAAAGAATTTACTTCACTATACTGTGCGATATACTTTTGTATTGATCACATGAAGTAATAATAATGGTAAAAAAATAAGGTAAAAAAAAAAGAGAATGTGACAAGAAAATTGAATCTGAAATTATTAAAATGGTACGTTCACGTTTTTTCCTATTACATGCATGGGGCATGTTTCTGTAAGTGTGCATTTGTGCATTTGGCCTGAGGGAATTAACCACAATTCATAGAATTGTGATGTTAAACACAGGGCTACCATGGGAAGCCCAGACCCATTAAAAAGGTAAACAAAGAGGAAGACACATGTTCATACGTGAATACAGGAACATAAATGATGAAGGATGCAAAGTGCTGTCCCATTCCTATGTTTACCATTCCAAAAATCAGCTTCTCAAATTCATTCATTTACCAAGTGACATCAGTTAAGTCTCTGAGGGTTCAGGGTTTTAGGCCTTAGGGGGGTCAGTGGGACTGGGCCAATCCACAATGAAAGGAGGGAGATAACAAGGGGCAGGTGGAAAACAAGACAACACACCAGAGGACATCCATCCATCCATCGTCTACTGCTTATCCTGTATTCAGGATCGGGGGGGGGGGGGGGGGGGGGGGGGCTGGAGCCGATCCCAGCTAACATTGGGTGAAGGCAGGGTACACCCTGGACAGGTAACCAGTCTATCACAGGGCTGACATGCAGAGACAGACAGGTAACCAGTCTATCACAGGGCTGACATGCAGAGACAGACAGATAACCAGTCTATCACAGGGCTGGCATGTAGAGACAGACAGGTAACCAGTCTATCACAGGGCCGGCATGTAGAGACAGACAGGTAACCAGTCTATCACAGGGCTGACATGTAGAGACAGACAGGTAACCAGTCTATCACAGGGACATAGTGTATTTTGCTTAGGAAGGTTCCTAACTTAAGAAGTGACCCGGAAGTAAACAAGTGGCCGCCATGATGAGAGCTGTTCGAATTCTCTAAATGCAAAGGAAAGGAGCTCCACTGCTTCGTTTCAGAGCTCCTTTAGCATAGGATGCAACAGACCTTTCAATACGAAAGGAAAGGAGATCACGCCGACCCACAATTCTTCGCGAGAGCAACATTTAAAGTGCCCACACCTCGGCCGTTCATGAAAAAAAACGGTAGTATGTGCATTTGCATATTTAACAATAACTTTAATTCAGACATATAGTGATTGGAATTGTGTTGATAAATGTGTGTGGACAGTAATAATAATTGAATGTTATGTCATGTTACAAATTTGACAAAAATTAAACTAAAACCGCAAATGAAATGTAAATACAGCAAACGGTCAAACAGGAAGGAGGAACTTAAGCAGGTCAGTGAACCAGCTGTTTATAAAACCAACAACATGGGGAGAAGTGGACGGCGCGCTTTTTGTAGTCCATTGTTATAGTTTCTCCACTACAGCGTCACTCACCGGTGCCGATCATCAACTGTCAATCATCAACAGCATTATAATGATGTAGCTTAGTGAAAGTCCGGTCGGATTCTCTGAGCACCGCAGCTGACTTTTCCTAAATCCTTTTGAGTTCTCCTATTGCCTTTCCTTGACCCCGTGACGTTTTCTCCAAAAGGTCAAGGAATAGGAGTTAGGACCTTATTTTTTGACTATTCGACGCAACTGTTGCCACCATGGTGGAGATATTGTGTTATTGTCGACCGCAACTAACACTGTTAGCTCGGTTCGCTCTGTCAGCACAGTTGCTGTTGTTGTTAGTGGTGCAGTGGTAGTTGATGAGGTGGGTATGCTGCACGGTAGATGGGTAGGTTACATTGGAGGAAGTGGGTATACTCTCCCATATATTCCAATGGCTTTCTGGCTGATAGGTGGGTACATGGGCGTAAATTATGGTATGGACGGTAGGGACATGTCCATACCACTTTTGGAATGAGTAGAATTATCCCCACCACTTTTTCACAAATCGCGTTTACATAAAATACTGCAGAATAGGCCACCGCCTTTCCCCGCCGCTTCATGGTACGTGTCCACAGGGGCGATTTAAAACGCGAGTGGAAGCGTCGCTTGCCAATATTGCACGCTACTGTGCTGCAACCAGAGGATGATTCACAGGCGCTCTCCCTGCTACAACCACTTCATGGCTGCACCTTATTGGACGAACGCTTTCACAGCTGTCCTGTCTGCTCCCGGATTTCAAATCCCAACATGGCAGCTCGTTTGGAAACTTTTTCTTATTTTACGAAAATAGTTCACCGATATGTGTTTCTGAAAACATTTTAAGTGAGAAAAAAGCTATGCAGTTGCTGAATCTGTCTTTATTTTAGATCGACAACATTCAGTTTAAAAGAGTTTCGCGAGTGTTGGCGAGGCGGCGAGTCGAGCCGGGCGGCTCTGATTAACATAAAGTGGTGCAAATGAGGAGCGGCCAACTTGGCGCGCCGTCTCTCGAGATTCGCCGTGATGCTACCAGAATGCATTGTACGGCTTTTCACATAGACAATGAATGGGACGCGGGGAAACACCGCTGCCTGTGGACATGTAGCATCACAGTCTCCCAAAGAGTATTTTGATAGCCTATCCCTCTACTCGCAGGGGAAACAGCGCTTCTGATTGATGCTTTTCCTCTTTGGTCCCGCCTATGTGTCACGGAGCGCAATCATTTGAAATACTGAAGGGACGCTTAAGTTGGAGTGTAGACAGCTGCACTGTGACCGTTGTTCAGGAGAGGAGAGGTATATATGAACGTTTCCAACGTTTCCTGCAAAGATCTAAGGATTTTCTAGACCTTGAACTAATCTATTTTAGCGGAAATTCAGCTGTAACGTAGGCTAGATGGAGATGCTAAATGCCACACTGAAATATGTTCGTTATTTCTGGTCCCTTGCTCAACTTGCGTTATTTCAGCAGGCAGAAGCAGATGGATTAGCTACTAGCAGCATCATAGACACTGGGTCAAAAGATATACGGTCTTATTTCTTGAATGTAAGTAGGCAATCTAGACAGTTGGCAGTGATGGAGAAAATACTTACTTATTCATGTGAGCTTGTTATTTGCATTAGCCTATGAATTCCAGATAATTTCAGTTTGTTTTGCTGTACACTCTTAGAAATAAAAGTGCTAAGTAGAACCATATAAGGTTCTTCGGCTTGTCCTCATAGGAGAACCCTTTTTGGCTCCAGGTAGAACCTTTTATAAAGGTTCCACCTGGAACCCTTTTGGAAGGTTCTGCCGAGAACCCCACATAAAGGGTTATACCTAGAACTGTGTGTGTAAGGTTCCATCCAGAACCCCCCATGAGAGGTTCTACAAAGAACCCACGCAGGGAGTTCCACTAAGAGCCCTTTAATTTTTCAAGGGTTTCATCTAGAACCTGCACAGGGAGTTCCACTAAGAACCCTTTCAGTTTTCAAGGGTTACATCTAGAACCCACACAGGGAGTTCCACTAAGAACCCTTCCATATTTCAAGGGTTTCATCTAGAACCTGCACAGGGAGTTCCACTAAGAACCCTTTCATTTTTCAAGGGTTACATCTAGAACCCGCACAGGGAGTTCCACTAAGAACCCTTTCATTTTTCAAGGGTTTTATCTAGAACCCACACAGGGAGTTCCACTAAGAACCCTTTCGTTTTTCAATGCTTTCATCACACAGGGGGTTCTAAAAACATCCCTTTTCAAAGGTTTTCACAAATAACTGTCTTGTCCTCTGAGGGTTCTATAAAGAACCATATTGTATTCTACAGATCAGTTTAGTTCATATTATATTGTCATTTATCATGTTGACATTGAACAAACATTCAAAAGATTTTAATGAGAAAAACATTTATTTAAAGATAGTCCAACAGAACAGGCTGTGTAGGTCCCAGGGGAGAACAGGTCAAAAGTCAGCATAGGTCCAGTGGAATCAGCAACATGACAGGCCAGACACAACATGCTGTCCTCAGTGGATGAATTTGTGTCATCTCCAGCAATGGTGACATGGCAGAAAGGGGAGACAAAAAAGAGTTTTAGTTCCATCAATCCAAGGTGCACTTATTGCATTTACTGCGCCTTATTGTAAGCTATCTACAAACAATAAAATAATGCATGGTCCAATGAAAGAAATCAGAGTACATACTGTACGTACTAATTGTGACAGTGGAACAGAATCATGAGAAAGTGAGGGAACCCCACAAAGTTTTCACATTGTTTTAAATAATGTTAAAATACTTTTCAGTGTTATGTAACAAGAACTCAAAATGTTACGTATTGTAACAATAATGTAAATCTCGGCAAAACCCTCTTTTTCAAGCCAATGGCACACTTCGGCTTTCGTCCAAGCTGTGTAAGTAATTTCTACAAGAAAACAAGCAAGCAAGCAAACGAACAAAACATAATAAGAAACAAATGCTTAGTCCACCTTTCACCATAAAAGTCCTCAGCGAGGGTCGAGCATGCTGAAATAAGATATAATATTTAGCTCACCTTGATTCTCTGAAGTTTCTTCTGTTCTCTCTCTCTTCTGTTCTTCTTTGTTCTGTTCTGTTCACAGTAATCACTATTGGTATGTCACACCTGGTTTGTAGAGGGTGAAGACCAGACTATATGGTGCAATCCATGGGGCAACCAGCTCTTAACTCACACATGACAGCCACCATGGGGCCAGCTCCCAGGCCCAACACACCGAACCATGCCCTTTCCCCTGGGAGATCAAGGTTCAATTCCTGGCATCAACAAACCCTGATGCTTTAGCCCCAAAGTCAGTGTTACAATATGATTTTTTCATCAGTTAAGGCTTGGCCTCTGACATCAAAGACCTTCCTTTATCACTGAACTTATCTGCAGCTTCACAACTTGACTAAGCCAGTCAGCAGGGTACAGCAGCCACGGAATGAGGCCGATCATGGAAAAGTATGAGGAGGAGACAAATACATGAGTAAAATTGTCTGTAAAATAAGTGTTTAATATTTTTCAAATTGTCTGTAACTTATCCACACATCACCTCAGTAGGCATTAACATGGTCACTCTGCATCAACCAGGCCTTGAACTCACAACTTAAAACTGTATCTCTAGATCACCTGACTTGTAACAAACTTTCAAAAGCCTTTGTCTAGTGAGTCGTATAGCTCACTTAGATGCCCCAGAAAGAGGGGTTATATCCTTACTGTAGGGACACAGGGTTCAATTCCCCCAGCTACTTCTTTGCTGTGAGTCATTTCCTCCTGAAGAAGGGAGTAGTGTAACTACACTTTAAAAAATAAACACAATTATAGCTGCTGCGCAGCAATGGGTCGGGTCCAGACTATTTTTTGGCAACTTTAGACAATTCTGAGCAACAAACAGGGGAATAGGAAGGCAAGACAGGTCACATTGTAATGTTCATTTTGCAACAGTTGAGGCTGAAATCCACAATTTCTGGAACCAAGACCATTGTCTATCACACTGAGCTAATTGGCAAGTGGCAACTCAACTGTGGCTTCACAAATTGACTAAGCCATTCACAGTCAAAAATCAGTGTTTGAGGTAAAATTCTGATATGTTTTTGTCAAACATCATCTACCATGAATCTAAAATTTTGTACATTTGTTTCACAAAGACTACAAGGTATTTTGAAGTATTGCCATTATCATCCTTGCTGGGGCTTGAACCCACATCGTCTGGCACCAAGAACCAGCTCCTAGCCAACTGAGCTAATTGGCTGCTTATTGAACATGTGACCTAAAAGCAGAAGACACACATTGTACAGACGGAGCTAAACAGACACATGATCAGCTCCCTCTGTCCGACCACTGACATGAAGGACAACCTGGCTGTGTGAGTGAGTGTGGCGAGTCAGAGGAGTCCCTGATTTACACATTCTGCTGGATAGCTCAGTGGGTAATGGTACAGACTTTAGATTTGGAGGGTGGGGGTTAAAATCCCAGTCACAGCTAATCTTTGCCTGGATCAACAAGATTTGCTGATGAAGGTATTGCTTTCTTATAACTAATGGTTGTGAAAATAAAATGGTAATAGAACATTTCAGTTTCATTATTTGTATGTCTGATCAGAATGTGTAAGGTAATAGACTAGTGTGGTGGACCTGAAGACTCAATGCAGCTAGCTGGTTAGCTCAGTCACTACCGCCAGTGACTTTAGACTGGGTGGCAGGTGTTCAAATCCCAAGATGGGCAATTATGTTGCAGTTTGATCAACAGGATCTGGAGAAGAAAAAAACAAATAAACAAAAAAATGGATATGAAAAGTATGTATCAGTAGTCACAAGGAATTGTATTTTGCACCATTATTGGTAAGTGTTATCAGGAAGTTCCCTGGTGACACAGGATATTATACCCATGCTTTCAACAATCCCTGAAGAACTCTTTCTCCCAAAAACGGTTCTCTGGATCAAAATAGTTCTTACTGGAACCCTTAGCGTTACCAAGAACCCTTTTAAAACCCTTTATTCAGGAAAGGGGTTTTAAAGGGTTCTCTCAAGCTAAATGGTTCTTACTGGAACCATTAGTGTTACCAAGAACCCTTGAAAAACCCTTTCTTCGGGAAAGGGTTTTTCAGAAGCAAATGGTTCCAGGTAGAACCTCAGCCCTTGTAGAAGAACCCTATTGGAACCCTTATTTCTAAGAGTGTATACAGACGTCAGACAAGAAGATAAAGAGGGAAAGTAGCAGCACTACAGATCAGACAGGGATAGAGCATAGTAGCACTGAACAGGTAAGCTAGCCAACACAGTGCTGTAGTTTGTCTTTATTACACTGTAGAACAATCATCTTCCGTCAATAATATCTTTCAAATTCACAAAGATGAAGACTAAAAATGTAACCTACAAAGATTGAGCACCTTAGTGTAAGACAGGAGAACGAGATGATGAGGTAAGGATTTCAACTACAGTGGCAAGAATTAGTAAGTTAACCCCATGCTTAAGTTGACTAAACAGGAATTTAAAAAAAATCACCCTTTGGAAATTAAACAAATGAGGAAAAATCCAACCTTTTAGGCCACACATTTTTTTGTGAATGAATAATGTATCGTAAATAAATAAATGTTCTTCATTGAATACAGGAAGAATAAGTTTGTGAACCCTTATGTCAATGAATGGGTTAAAAGAAAATTGGTGACCAAAGATTATTCCTCTTTTTACTCAACTTAAGCATGGGGTTCACTTACTTATTCTTGCTACTGTATGTGCTATAATGTTATACAAATGGCAATATGTAACAAATATATATAGAAACAGAATGGTATGTGTTTGTAGGAGATTGGCTCACATATATAGGACAGCACCAGGACCAGTTGCAGGGACAGTGAGAAAGAAGACATGAGGGAACCTCAGGGAAAAGAAAGGATGGACATTGGCATTAAGCCAAATGTTCCTTTTGAAGCACAAAGTAAAGTCCAGTGGTGAGGCAGCCAGCATTCTTAGGGACATGCCTATGGAGGTGAGGGGATTGTTCAATCAAGTAGAGACCTTGGTCAGGCTCCTACTTGTTGTGCCAGTGTCCTCTACAGAGGCAGAGAGGAGCTTAGGTGCATTAAGGAGACTGGTTGAGATCTACCATAACTGCATGATCTTAACCATGCAGCCATCTGCCATGTCCATAAAGCCAAGATGGATGAAATAGACCTCAATGCAATATGCGAACGGTTTGTTTCTGTCTGTGAGCGAAGACGACATGTTTTTGGCTCATTCACTTAAGCTTGTGTAACATGTCAATGAATTAAATATTTTTGTAACCTTTAATTTTATATTTTGTTGTTTGTAGAGTTTTATTTTACTAAAATGCTGTGTTGTTCATGGTAGCTGAGTATTGGGAGATTTATTTGTTGTATAACTGCCATCTAGTGGTTAATGGTAGCTATTTCAGTGTGCACATGTGTGAGTGCACATGATAAATTGCACGTTTTTCCTGATGAGTGCACATAAATTTAGTTGTGTTATGTTGAGAACATTGCTGTTTTGAGAGCTTAATAAAGTGCCATAAAACAACAACGACAGCATCCCATCTTCAATGCATCATTATGTATTACGCTACGAGACAGGTATGGAAATATAGTTTTATCTGCTTTAAATTGTCTAGGGATGTATCTCACTATATTGTAAAAAAATTGGATCCACTGACCTCATGGCAAATTTATGTCCCCACCACTTTACAAACCAAACCTACACCCTTGGGTGGGTATACTGTTAACCGCCAGAAAAAGAGGTGGGTATACCCCGTATACCTGCGCATACCCTCCACTACACCACTTTTAGCTGCTAGATGTTAGCCATGGGCTCAGCCGAGCCATGCTGTGAACCACGAGGAAGCAATCTGTCAATCACAAGCCCCTTTTCTGCTCCCTTTTTGTTGCAGTCCAGTATTCCGCCCTGTCTTCAGTCCAAGGGAGAAAGGTGTAACAGAATATTACGCCTCTGAGACGTTCGTCACAGAGCTGCATCAGAGGAGAGACGAGGCGATGTATATAAACGCTCTGAGCACCCGAGGCAGAAAAGATGTGAAGAAGTGATGACACGTTACCAGAGGCCTCTACTACGAAGCAGGATTTGGGCTTAGCGAGGTAACTTAAGCATTAACTCTGGGTATCCTGTCCTACAATGCTGGTTCACTTCTTACTGGTGTACATCGCCATTACTTACGCTGCAGAACTAACCTGCTCTGGAGACGAGCTCCTTCACTTGTAACTGTTTTTTATAATGTTATTTGTTGTCTGTATACTGTAACTTTGTAACTTTTGCTGCCTCTTGGCCAGGACTCCCTTGAAAAAGAGGTTTTTAATCTCAAGGGGACTTTCCTGGTAAAATAAAGGTAAAATTAAAAATTAAAAAAGAGGATAAAAACACCACCTACTGACCAATCTGACCTCTCTTGGTGCGCGGATAAAAAAAAAAAAAAAGAAGCTCGGTGGATTGTGGATCAAGGCCCGGTTTCCCGAAGCCTTCTTAAAGCCTTCTTAACGCTACGTCATTCTTAACCCCTACTTAGAGTTCCCACTTAACATTTTGCATGTTTCCCGAAATGTTCTTGGCTACGAATCTCTTTCGTACGTCATACGTTGGTAAGGGTGGTCTGGAGCACTCTTAGAGCCTTCTTAGCTCTACCGTACCGATATTTCAGCTCCTGACGCTAGTCGCCGCCACTGTACAGTAATCCAGAAATTCTCGTTGCGCATGGAACTGCACATTGCCAGTGTTTTGTTTCACCAATGGTTTTAAGTCATTCATGAAGAAAATAAAAATAAAATGCGCATGCATTTCATCACAAGGCTAAGCTTTACCTCAACCTCAGAAGTAGCCTGGGTATGTTACAGTGTCATTTAATTAGCCCATTCAGCCTAGTCAATGTCAAAGCATGTCATAAATGGATGCCGGTGACAGTTGTGAACGGTGGCAAAACTATGGCAGTGAGACCCGTGCTGAACCAAAGACGTCGCCGTCCTCTGAGCCGTTTAGTCGGAATACATCATTTCATAAGGATCAACTTCAATCCCATGGATATATTGACCGACGCGGCTATATTGCATACGTTTCGACTACAACAAATGTAAACGCATGTTATTAAGGATTTAAGGATTGGCTCAATCTCCTCCGCTGTTTTATATTTTCTATATCTTTTTTAAAATCAGTATAGGCTATGGTAGTGTTGGGGTAGTAGCAGGAGCAGATTTGGTTATCAACAGTTAATTATTAATGTCAATATGATTATCGATATTAATAATTATATTTAATATAGTATCATGATATAATGAATAAACGGGGCACCACCCTGGGATAAGGGAAAAGATAACCTAAAACTGTATTCAGTCTCAATATAAAGGTTTTATACTCACATGCCAAGGATCGTGATCATTGGCATAGAAGCATAAAAACAATTAAAAAGGCGTGAAATTCGAGCATTAGCCTTCCCAACCTGCTGTTATCCAGTGACATATACACAACAAGCACAAGAGACCGCTAGTTATAATATAATAAGATTTATTAAAATCAGTAATAATGATCACAATCAATAACACTGCAATTAACAAAGCCTAACTACCTAAAGGCCCCCACACACCGCCCAGACGTCCAACTGCCTTATCCGACCACTCTCCGCCCACTCTGTTGCCTCTCGTCTGACCGCTTCGGCAGAAGAGTTGTGTTGTACACACCGCTTCGACGTGCTTCCGACAACACAGCAGCGTGTACGTTCTGCGCTTGAGCGAGATGCAATAAGCCTCCTTAACAGCGGGTGGCGCTAGTCTCGTGCCAGTACTCCAAAACAGGAAAACAGGAAATGACGGAACGGAGTGCAGATAAAAACAATGCACACACAGATTTGGTTCAGTATTCGTTGGACTCGAGAAGACATTTGTGGACTAAATACTTGGCATTTCTGGAAAGATGACTCTGGCTAGGGTGACACTCGCGATGTGTGCTCTCGGGCTCATTATTTTACGAAGAAGTCGTCTCAGTAGGGAACGAGTAATACGGAGAAACCATCGTCACTTCCGCCCCGCCCACACACCGCCATTGGATACTCTGATTCGCTAACACACCGCCAATCAGAGTATCCAATGGCTCAGACGTCCAACAGCCCACCTCCTCAGACTTCGCATGCTCAGTCTGATCAGACAACGTCCGCGCGGCTCCAAAAGCTTCCGACGCAGCTGTACACACCAAACATGTGTTCCCGACCTCATCCGAGCCTCTCCAAACGCTTCAGACGTCCAACGGTTGGGCCGGTGTGTTCCTGCCTTAACACACAAAGCTAAGCTGAACAACGGAAGAGACACACGTGGAGTGTGTGTGTGTGTGTGTGTGCGTGTGTGTAGAGAGAGCGAGAGAGAGAGAGATATGGCCGGGCGCGACCACCAGATGGAGCTATTCCTCACAGCGTTCAGGGCGGAGCCACTGACGCCACATGGAGTAGCGAGAGAGGGAGAGAGAGAGGGAGAGATGGCCGGGTACAGCCATCGAATGGAGCTATGTCCTTAGCGTCCACCGGAAACAGCTGGCGTAGGACACGTGTGGGGTGGTGTATGTGTGTGTGTGTTAGCGGGACACAAACAAAGAGAGGGGAGAATGCGCGCGCAATATTCTGAGGCTCAGGAGGTGTGTTACCATCACACGGGAGCTCGTGAATGAACTGGCGTCCATTCAGCGGGACCGGCCTTTGAAATGATAGTAGACGCTTACGGGGCTCGCGAATATGGCTGAGGTTAGTCAAGAACACCGTTAAACAAATCAACCCAGCGGCGTCCAAATACAACACGGAAAGCAACGGACTCGGCGGTCCATGATCAAAACTTAAAACACGTTAACAAGAATTACAAAAATATCCTACACTATCAAACTTATTTCTCTGCCCAGACTGATAGCCTCTTACTGGTGTCGTTGCGTAGGTTGCGAGTCCGTCCTGGCGATGACGGCATTCCTTAACGCGGCGGTAGTTCGTGGGCCCCGGTGTCAGCGGGGGGCGTGATGAGTCGGCTTAATCCAGACGAGAGCGGAGCGTGTTTCCTCTCGTTGATCAAACTCAAATAAAGAAAACAGGTTGTGTTTCTTTCTTCCGCGGGCGGCAATATAATCGCGGCTTGGCGATTTAGTCAGCTTACTTCAGACAGCGTCTGGTAGCTGGAATGCAGGAACCGGTTTTGTTCCTCTTGTTGCAGGCGAACACAGAGATAATCGCGCGGCCGTGGCGATCTCTCAGGATCAGGAAAACGGGGAGAAGACTTTGGCCTAGGACAAAGGAAACGCTGCAGACGTTATCAGTTGGTCTCCTGTGGCAGCGGTATGCTGCGGGTGGAGGAGACCACCTCCTGTTGGTGGAGAGAGCTGGAAGCCGGAAGAGAAAAAGAGCAAATATGGCGCTGGTTTATATAGTTCACGGCTGCTGCCGGGGACCCCCTGGGGTACCTGCGGTTGTCAGCCAATAGGGCACCAGTTGTGTGACGTTGCACTTCGCACCTAGGTGAGAAGTGAAACTAAAATGGCGGTCCATCCATCCATCCATCCATTCTCTTCCGCTTATCCGGGACCGGGTCGCGGGGGCAGCTGCCTGAGCAGGGACACCCAGACTTCCCTCTCCCCGGACACTTCCCCCAGCTCCTCCGGGAGGACCCCAAGGCGTTCCCAGGCCAGCTGGGTGACATAGTCACTCCAGCGTGTCCTGGGTCTTCCTCGGGGTCTCCTCCCGGTGGGGCATGCCTGGTGGGGCATGCCTGGAACACCTCCCTCCAGGGGGCATCCGATGCAGATGCCCGAGCCACCTCAACTGACTCCTCTCGATGTGAAAATGGCGGTGTCGTTTTTAATCCCCTTTGTCCCTTTATTCTGACCGCATGTGTAGGCTTTTGTGGGCCGCATTGTGTAGTCCTACTGGTGAGGTCCCAACAGTAGTATGTTCGACCATGGTTAAATAAATGTTTAGGCCTAGAAGGATTTCTAGCAATGTTTTATTCGCAAACACTGCAATAGCCTACATTTTATAATATAGTGCTGTCATGCACATGCGCATAAAATGGAAAATCGAACTCTGAGCAATCGATTTCAGCACTTTCTGCACTTACAGCGGCGTGTACGTACGACGTAAGGAGTGTTTCTTAAGAAGACTCCTAAGAGACCGTTTGGGAACCACGACTATAGAGGTAAACAACTTTGGGAAGTCATAAAGTAGGAGTCTTCATAGCGTGTTAAGAGTGACGTTATCAGGAAACCGGGCCCAGGTCTCTTAGGAGAACTAGAGCGTTCAGAGACTGACTGTTATGGCCCTCGGCCATGTTGTGTTGCTGCTATGCTTTTCTGTGCTCCTCCCTTCCCCCGGTTCTCCCTCCCACCTCGCCAGGGAGATCAACTCCACCTATGGCTGCATCTATAAAGACGAGGTCTTTTACAAGATGGCGCTCTCTTTCTCCCTCCTGGATGGCTGGTGCCACCCCCAACATAGTTTTGTTTGGTTGTGTTCTGTTAGGCCTTTTGTTACTTAAAGATTGCACACACACATCCAACACCTGTCACCACACCACAGATTACTGACCTACACTTAAATTTGTGTTCTTTTAATACATTTATGGTTATTTGAACTGGTCGCTGTGTGGTCCTTCCTCCTTGGTTACGCTCCTGAACGAGCTGGGCATAACACTGGCAAAAAACGTTTTTCTTTCCCTGACGGTGTTTTATATGAGAGATACAGATTCTCATCGGAGGGAAGGACCTATCTGTGTCAGCATACAGCCCACTTACCACTTTGAATTATGTTTTTATATTTATTTTTATTTGCTCCCAAGTCCGTTTTACACCGCCGGGATTGCAGCTGAAAGAATGAGGCTGATATTGTCAAACACTGCGGCATAAAAATACATCTCAGCAACAAATTCATTTGTTTAGTTATAATTTCAGCTTTTTATTGCGGGAGGACAGTGTGAGAGTTAAAGGGGCGAGATGCTTTAAAAGAGGACGCAGGGTAGGGCTGGGCCATATGGACCAAAAGTCATATCTCAATATTTTCAAGCAAAATGTCGATATAAGATAAATATTGATATTTGTTGACACAATAACATAGATGGCGTTGCCGTGTTCCAACTCATCATTCTACATCATGCAACACTGTGCATTCATTTCCAGCATGCCTGCATCCTTGTGATCGTAACTGGCTGATTGCAAACTCAATCCTAAATTTGTTAAATGAATCAGTCTGTCCAGCCAAAATCACACAAGTTGCTAATGGACATCATGTCTGCTCCTTGTAGCCTCAGTGAAATATGCCACTCTGCTGCCCCTAGACTGATCCATGTTTGTGATTGGTCAAATACGGCAAACCCCGCCTCTTTCATGTGCACACGCTCATAGGTGGAAAGGGAAACCCTGGGTTGACTTACCGAGTTGATAACCAGTGTCGTGTGACTGCTTATCTCTGATTGCCTTTGTTAGGGTTACTTAAGCTGGATAACTGAAAGATACCCTGGGTATGTTGAACTTGTTGAGTAGTATAGGCCTCTGGGGGACACGACACAACGAGCTCAAAGTGTAGATCCGAAGCAGATAAAATGCCTGTAGTTGCTCGTACGAGGTCGCTGTTATACGCATCAACATATTTATGATGAACAGCAACTTCACTTTCGGTTAAAAAGTCGCGTAAATATGCGAGGCGAGCAAAATTCACCTTTCTTATTTTTTTTTGATGCATCAAGCTAATCAGATTTCTGACGCTCATTGAACACGTCACACGGCCGACGAGTCCATAAATGAGACCGGGGAGTCCATAGATGAGACCAGGGCTGCCAGTGGGACATCTCATTCGTTCCGCAAAGCCAAGGTGCTATCTAAACAACAACAATAAAAATAATAATAATAATAATAATAATGATAATAATAATAGATCATGTTTGTAATGCACTTTGCATTTGGTGAATCTCAGAGTGGTTAAATTAAGAGTATTTTAATAATAAAATAAGCATGAAAGCAAAAAAAAAAAACATCATATTAGCAGTCAAAAGACTTTGTAAATAGAAACTTTGTCAGGCCTGCTTTAAAAGAGTCCAGGCTCTGTACTGTCCTCAGCTGGATGCGGAGGCTGTTCCACAGCTGAGAAGCAACTGAACAGAAAGCTTGGGCCCCTATGGTGTGGAGCTTGGTGGTGGGGACCTGGAGGGGTAGGCTGCATGTCGATCTGAGGGTATGGGTGGAGGATTTCAGGATGATCAGGTCTTGTAGGTAGGGGGGTGATGCATTTATGGACGGGGGTTATATGTTCGTATTTGCAGCGTTGTTCTGAATGTATTGCAGCTTTTGGATGTCATGCCACGATAAGGGGTGTCTTGTCATGGGTTTTTGTCTTGTGAATTTCCTGTTTTATTTTGAAAAGTAACTCTCCTCATGTGTTTCCGGTCTGACGTCTCCCCTGATCCCCGATTGTTTCCACCTGTTGCCAATGGTAAAATGGTAAATGGTCCTCATTTATATAGCGCTTTTATCCAAAGCACTTTACAATAATGACTGACATTCACCCATTCATACACACATTCACACACCGACGGTGGAGTCAACTGTCAGCTCGTCAGGAGCAATTAGGGTGAGGTGTCTTGCTCAGGGACACCAGGCACTCAGCTAGGAGGAGCCGGGGATCGAACCAGCAATCTTGCGGTTGCGAGCCAACCCCCCTGAGCTAAACCCCCACCCAGTCACCCATTACCCTCATGTGTTAAATAGTCTGTGTCTCCCTTTGTCCTGTGCCTGAGTATATCGTCTGTCCATGTATCTCCAGCCTGTTTTTTCGTCCACAGCCCACACCAAGAATCCTATGTATTTGTATGATCTAGATTTCTCGTTTTCCTCTAACAGAGTGTTTTTTTGTTGTAGTGTATTGATCAGCTCTAGAGGAGCTAGTTTTTTTTGTAGCCTTGTACTTATCTCCGTTGGAGTGTCTTTGCTTAGTGGTGGTGAGATGAAGCCTCATGAAACATCAAAGCCTCTCAGCCAGATGAACCACCAAAGTGGTTCGACCCCAAAGCTTCGAACAAGTACGCTAGGGACACCTAGTGGTGAATGAAATTATGAAGAAACTAAAAGAGTTTCTAGTCAACCTGAGATGTTTGCTTGATGTGCCGATCCAACATCAAATAATTTGAGAATTAAAGTAATCTTGGTGATACATTTGTGAGTGTGCCTTTCATAAATAGTTCCCGAACTCAAGGTAGAAAGTAAGTCATTCGACAAACTTCAGACCTGGATTTATTATTATTATTTTTATTAAGCCTTTATTTAACCAGGTAAAAAGACCCGTTGAGATCGAGATCTCATTTTCAAGGGCGACCTGGCCAAGAGGACAGCAGCACACGTCGTCAACATTTCCAAAAAATAAAATACATTACAGTATTACATTATAATAAATAGGGCCATAGTACAATATTGTGGAAGAAAACTCTTAAGGTCCAATTCTGTAGCTGGTTCAAATGAGGTTTAATCACTGACAGTGGAGAAAAGACAATGTCGCGCTGCCACACAGTCCATTCTGCTGTATGTGGCGTGAGCGATGACTTTATACACAGAACAAAAGGGGCAGGTCTAAACAGTGGATTTACATAGATTCAATACACGTCTCTCCCAAGTGGAAGAGACGTCCTGAGACAACATAAAGGTGTGACTTCCTCGGAACAGCTGGGTTCTTGCTACATAGTGTCACAATAGGGGCCATTCATGAAGGCCTTGACCAAGTATGTGAGATGAAGGTGTTTCGGGGACGGTCCAGGAAGGGGGACAGATCAGAGGGTCTTTTCATTAACATGACAAGGCTTACATACAATGAATGCAGCTCAGCAAGACATTTGAGGTTCCCGAGAGGAAGTAACATTTAAACAAAACAAATTGTAAGGTAACACATTTTCTTCTACAAGGTTAAAACAAGAATAGTGCAAGAATAGTCAGCAGAGGCATCGCTCAATTGATTTGTGTTGTCGGCCCTTTAGGAAGTGACGGAAAACATCAAAAGATACAAGTTCAGACATTTTCAGATCAGCCTGGAGATTGTTCCATGTTGATGGGGCAGCGAAACTAAATGCTTTTTTCCCTAGTTCAGTCCGCACTCGTGGAGTAATCAAACAGTAAATATCACTGGACCTTAAGGTGTACCGATTTTCTACTCTACGGAGGAGTGAACATAGATACGACGGAACCATACCGAGAAGAGCCTTGTAGACCATTAGCAGCCAGTGAGTTTCTCTTCGGGTGCTCAGAGATGGCCACCCGGACTTTAAATAGAGCTGACAATGATGTGTGAGGCGACCACAACCAGTGAAAAACCTCAATGCACTGTGATATACAGTGTCCAAAGCTGCTAGGCTTTTGGACGAAGCACACATATACAACACATCTCCATAGTCAACTAACGGTAGAAAAGTTGACGACACAAGCAATTTACGCACACGCAGAGAGAAACACATGCGATTTCTGTAAAAGCCGATTTACTGCATCATAGAAATCTTGCCTGGGCTAAGGCCAGAAAGACTCAGTCTGAGGCTGATAAACTTATATTTAGGCAACTCAGAAATCGTTTTACCTTTCTTATCAAAAAAGCAAAGTCCAGTTTTTATCTCTCTACAATAACGAAAAATCTAAACGACCCTAAGAAATTTTGGAAAGTGATCAAATCTATCTCAGCCACTGATAATCATAGTGAACTCCCATCCTGTATTGCTAATGACGCTACCACTGTAACTGACAGGGCTACAATACTTGATTGTTTTAATAATCATTTTTCTGCCTCGGGTTCGTTATTTTCTAGGTCTTCTTCCACGATTGCTATGCCTGCCCTTAATCCTGTGTCCTCTGCCCTAGATGTTGGTAACACATCTCTTGGCCATATTTCTGCTGGTCAACCTTCCCTTGTTTTTAGGTTGTTCTCAGTGGAAGAGGTCCGTAGAGCTCTTCTCTCTCTTGACATTACTAAATCTGCAGGCCCAGATCACCTGGAACCATATTTTTTAAAGCTTGCAGCTGATTTTATTGCCAAGCCTCTTCAATATCTTTTTAACCTGTCTATCACTACGAATTGTATTCCTGAAATTTGGAAAGTCCTTTCCCTTTTGAAAGGGGGGGACCCTACTTGTTTAAATAATTATCGACCTATCTCCAAGTTGTCCATCCTGTCGAAGGTCCTTGAAGGTCTAGTAAATGACCAGTTGAAGGATTTCTATGGCGTCATTTCAGTGCCAAAATCCGCGAGCATAAAAACCATATTCAGCGCGCATAAAGACCACTCTCTGCGCGCTCGCCGTCACTCTCTGCGCGCTCGCCGTCACTCTCTGCGCGCTCGCCGTCACTCTCTGCGCGCTCGCCGTCACTCTCTGCGCGCTCGCGGTCTCTGTGCACACGCTCGCTGTCACTCTCTGTGCCTTCTACGCGCTCGACTTTGCTGAGTTTTGGCACTCTGGGGGCGGGCATTGAATAGACGGCCCCGCAACCCCCCTCCTTTCTGATTGGTCACTTTAAACGCCTACTGTCTCCAGGTCAGAGCACTATAACGGAAGGTTATGAGAATGTTATGTATTGGGTCAGCAATTTTTCGCATCAACTGTAAACGTAGCCACTGCTGTTATAGGCTAACATTGTATATCTGTTTGTTCCTCAACTTACCTCTTGTTTTTCTGACATCTCATCCGCAATCTCATCTCAATTCCGCCATCAAATGCTGCCGCCAACCGCAATGATGACCCGCCCTACTCTGCCTCGGATTGGCTCTGACAGGCGTTTAAAGTGACCAATCAGAAAGGAGGGGGGTTGCGGGGCCGTCTATTCAATGCCCGCCCCCAGAGTGCCAAAACTCAGCAAAGTCGAGCGCGTAGAAGGCACAGAGAGTGACAGCGAGCGTGTGCACAGAGACCGCGAGCGCGCAGACAGTGACGGCGAGCGTGCAGAGAGTGGTCTTTATGCGCGCTGAATATGGTTTTTATGCTCGCGGATTTTGGCACTGAAATGACGCCATAGATTTCCTTCATACTTACAACATTCTTTCTCCATATCAATCCGGCTTCAGGAAACAACACAGCACAATTACGGCCACCCTCAAACTCACCAATGACATAATAGACTGGCTGGATCATAAGAAATTTTGCACAGCTCTCTTTGTTGACCTTTCTAAGGCCTTCGACACAGTCGATCATTCTATTCTGAAGCGACGACTGCTCGACATAGGTTTATCTGAGCAGGCCGTTGGTTGGTTTGATAATTATTTGTCTAATAGAAAACAATGTGTTCACTTTGAAGGCAGTTCATCCAATCTGCTAAATGTTTCTACCGGTGTGCCTCAGGGCTCAGTTCTGGGACCAATTTTGTTTGTTATTTATGTAAATACATTGGGCAGAAACATTCCAAATGCCAAATTTCATTTTTATGCTGATGACACGGTTATCTATTGTTGTGGCTCCACTCTTGCTGAGACCCTTGGCTACTTACAGATTGCTTTTAACCTTGTGGAAAGTCAGCTCATTGAGCTAAGACTTGTCTTAAACGCTGTCAAAACTAAACTGATGATATTTTCTAATGGCAGGGAAGTACCTGTGTCTCCTCCCAGCATTTTGTCATTACAAGGTTGTGAGATTGAACTTCTGACCTGTTACAAGTATCTCGGCATTTTAATCGATGATCGGCTTTCTTTTAAACCACATGTAGAAAACCTGGTAAAAAAATTAAGACTGAAACTGGGATTCTTTTTCCGTCACAGATCTTGTTTTTCTTTTTCTACCAGGAAAAAGTTGGTTGCTGCCACTTTCCTCCCTGTACTTGATTATGGGGACCTCTTGTATATGTATGCCCCTGCAAACTGTCTGCGCTCTCTGGACACCACGTATCATGGTGCCTTAAGGTTTGTCACTGGAAGTAAAGCCCTCACTCACCACTGCACTTTATACGCCCGAGTTGAGTGGCCATCTCTGGCAGCACGCCGCCTTATACATTGGCATATTTTTATTTATAAAGTCATTTTGGGTCTGCTCCCCCTCTATTTATGTAATTATCTCTCCAAATCTCAAAGCAATTACCGCCTACGTTCAAATGAGTTTTATTTATTAAACGTGCCCAAAGTTAACACTGAACTTGGTAATCACTGTTTTAAGTACGCTGCACCTGCTACTCGGAATGCACTGCAGAAAACTCTAAAGCTAAAGGAGCTGATCAACCTTGGATCTTTGAAAACTCGTGTGAGAGAAATTGGAGCAGCTTCATACCGCACTTGTTCTTGTTTTAATGTGAATCCGAACTTTTAGTCCTGTTGCTTTTATCTTGTGTTGTATTCTATCTGTGTGTTTTGTGATTTCTGTGTCATGTATGTGTAGTAACTTTTCTGCTGCTGTCTTGGCCAGGCTTCCCTTGAAAAAGAGGCCATTGTGTCTCAATGGGACCGACCTGGTTAAATAAAGGCAAAATAAAAAAAAAGAAATAAAAAAAAGAAACCAAGCTTTAGTCTGAGTTTTTTTTTACCAAGTTTTCAATATGCAATTTAAAAGAGAGCTCCGTATCTAGAAGGAGACCTAAATATTTATAATTAGTAACGACCTCGATTGGATTTACTTGCGCAGTTTTTACAGAGGATATATTTTCAATTGAGTAAGGACCTTTTGAGAAAACCATTATTTTTGATTTGCTGGTATTTAAAACCAGTTTGAGACTTTGCAGTCGGGCCTATACAACGTTGAAAGCAGACTGTAGCAGGTCAAAAGCATGCACAACAGAGGACGCACAACAATAAATGACAGTGTCGTCAGCATAAAAGTGATACGCAGCATTGGACATATTGACACAGAGATCATTCATATAAATAGAAAATAAAATAGGTCCTAGGACCGAGCCCTGAGGCACACCTTTACTGATCTCGAGTGAGGATGATGTGACATTGGCTAACTGGACTGATTGAGTCCTGTTGGACAAGTAATTAGCAAACCAGGTGGATGCCTGGTTAGAAATGCCAATTTTCTTCAAGATTCTGATCAATATCTTGTGATCAACTGTGTCGAAAGCTTTAGAGAGATCGATAAAGAGGGCGACACATACTTTTTTAAGATCAAGCACTTCAATTACATCATTAAAAACTTTCAGGGCAGCAGTGACTGTACTGTGTTGCTTCCTAAAGCCAGATTGGAAGTTATTTAAAATGCTGTTAGAGTCTAAAAACATTGAGACTCTTGTTCGCTGATTATTTTTTCCAATATTTTTGCAACAATGCATCATTTTGAAATAGGCCTGTAATTATTCACGTTGGAAGGGTCACCCCCTTTTAACAGGGGAAGGACAAAGGCAGATTTCCAAACTTTTGGGAGTGTATTGATGCTGAGACTAAGATTAAAAATGGGTGTCAAGGGCTCAGCTATACAATTTGCAGCCAACTTCAGGAAGATAGGGTCCAATTTGTCAGGACCAGCTGCTTTTTTAGCATCCAAGATAGTTAGGGCTCTACACACCTCAGATGCTGACACAGATTTGAAGAAAAAGGAGTTCTCTGAGGGGCCATTTACAGCCTCATCCAAAGACTCCTTTGCCACATTGGATTTTGTTTGACTGGAATTTTCCTTATCGAATAGATGGCCAGCAGAGACAAAGTGCTCATTAAAGAAATTTAGCTGAGACAGGTTATCATCAAATTAACAGCCATGGACCAAGAAATTTGGTAGTTCATTTTGCTGAACAACACCATGTGACGACTTCACCACCTTCCAAAATTTATTTGGGTCATTCAGGTTGTTTGTGATTTTTGTTAAATAAAAATCAGCTTTGGCCTTCTTAATTGATGACGTACATTTATTTCGCAATTGACGGAAGTAAAGCCAATCATTATCAGATTTTGTTTTCCGAGCTCTGGCCCATGCAGCATCTCTTTCTTTTATAAGATTTCCTATTTCTGGATGAAACCAGGGATTATTACGCCCTTTCACCCTGAATTTCCGAAAGGGGGCATGTTTTTTAATTAGATTCAGGAAATCATCATGAAAATAACTCCAGGCCATTTCGACATCGTCAAATAAGGAGATCCTATCCCATTTGCAGTGATACAGTGATTTTATTCACGAATAAAAGCTGGTTCATGGAACCTACAATACTTTGATAATGTGTCTCAGTCCTTAGCCACTACACCACCATCACCTATATGAAACATAGTTTAGTAGTTTAGTAGTGTGATAGCAGTAATACTTGTAATATAAGTAATGGATCCATGGAGGTGGATCATTGCAGCTCTATCCTGGATTCGAACTTGCAAAACTTTGACAAGTCCAACTTCTTAACCACTACACCACTGCCTCTTTTAAGTATGAATAGCAGTAGTAATAATTACAATAATGATGTGTAATAATAATGATAAAGTGATATAGTAGTCAAAGTGGTAGGCCTACACTGCAATTCCACCTTGGATTTGAACCTACAATGCTTTGATAATGTGCCCATTTTTATAATGATGTATAAGAATATATAAGAATAATGAATAAGAATAATGATAAACCCATGAGTTAGTGTTCGTGTATGAGGCATCTTTATAGTCATAATGTCGTACCAATTGTAAACCTGTATCGTGAACCAGTAGCCTGAAACGAAGCCTCACTCGTCATACGCAACGTCATTTTGCCGAAGTGAATCGGATCTCGACACTTCGTTGGGGGAGGAGCCGAAATACTCGACACATGCCTCGAGGCCTCGACACAAACCATAACATCACTATCTTTGCTTTGTACCTTTTTTAGCTCTAGTGTAGCACAGTTTACGTTTATAGCCTTGTGTTTTTCCTCCATTGGAGTGATTTACATTTTTCTAAATTGCAGTTAATCCACAGAGCAGAGTAGTCTCAGCCTTTTTCTTTGCCTCCCTTGGGAGTTATTGTTCATTATCATATAAAGGTTCTTGTGTTTTGTGTTTGTTCGAGTGTTTTCACGGTTCTCAGTTTTTAGTCCGAGTGTTTCATAGCCTGTTTATTTTCACTCCGTCAAGGGAAGATTGAAATAAAGATCTGCCAGAGCTGTTGGCCTTGGATGCTCTTGCCAGGAATCTGGATGACATTTACATTTAGGTCATTTAGCAGACGCTTTTGTCCAAAGCGACTTACAATAAGTACATTTGTCAAAAGAAGGAAACAAAGACACCACAACGTATCATTGCCGATAAAGTAAGAGCTAAAAATAGAACAAGTGTTAGTTCCTCATCTGAGTGAAGTAGTGCTTCAAGAGCAACAGTGCTATGATCAGAGTGCTATAGGTAAGTTTTTTTTTGTTTTTTTTTTTTTGGGGGGGGGGGGGGTGTTAGTGGGTCATGCTATGTAGAGTCGAGGTGAAGTCTGAACAGGTGAGTCTTGAGCCTTTTTCGGAAGATGGCAAATGACTCTGCTGTCCTGACATTGGTCGGGAGTTCGTTCCACCACTGAGGCGCCAGAACAGAGAAGAGTCTGGACTTTGCCGAGCGACATTTGTTTGATTTCAGCGATGGTGGTACCAGCCGGCCAGCTGAAGTAGAGGAGCGAAGTGCTCGCTTCGGGGCATGAGGTTTGACCAGTGTTTCAAGGTAGACAGGTGTCGTTCCATTGAGGCCAGTGTCCATCCATCCATCCATTTTCCTCCGCTTTATCCGGGACCGGGTCGCGGGGGCAGCTGCCTGAGCAGGGACGCCCAGACTTCCTTCTCCCCGGACACTTCCCCCAGCTCCTCCGGGAGGACCCCAAGGCGTTCTTAGGCCAGCCGGGTGACATAGTCACTCCAGCGTGTCCTGGGTCTTCCTCGGAGTCTCCTCCCGGTGGGGCATGCCTGGAACACCTCCTGAGGGAGGCGTCCAGGGGGCATCCGATGCAGATGCCCGAGCCACCTCAACTGGCTCCTCTCGATGTGGAGGAGCAGCGCCTCTACTCCGAGCTCCTCCCGTGTGACGGAGCTCCTCACCCTAGGCCAGTGTCATCGTCTTGAATTGGATGCGTGCTGCAGCAGGGAGCCAGTGGAGGTCACGGAGGAGGAGGGTCACATGGGAGAATTTGGGTAGATTGAAGATAAGGCGTGCTGCAGCGTTCTGGATACGCTGCAATGGTTTAATCGCAGAGGCCGGGAGTCCGGCCAGGAGAGAGTTGCAGTAGTCAAGGCGGGAGATGACCAGTGCTTGGACCAAGAGTTGCGTTGCATCCTTTGTGAGGAAGGTCCGAATCCTGCAGACTCTGGAAGGACAGAAACGATTTAACGTTTTGTTTTATATATAATAAAAGCATCAAATCTGTTTACCCTTATACCTCTGGTCTCAGTCGCGTCCCTCCTTTTCAGACACAATCCCCGTCAAAGTCACATCAAAAATCAAACTTCCTCAAATACTCAAGCGATACATTGAATACATGTTGGTAAAGGAGCAGAAAGATGTAATTTACCTTCAGATCAGACCACTTTTTCGTAAGTTCCGCCACCGTCCGCTCCGTCCCACTGATGCCGTGGACAGCAGCAGCAATGTGTTGCCACTCGCACTGCTTCTTTTCATTCGTGATCCCGCTGCTGTGGCCACTAAATTCAATTATTGTCCGGGCCTCCACCTCCCCAACAAGTGTCTCTTCTCCGTTTCTGAAAAGTTACGTTTCTACGCTTTTTTTCCTGGCCTGTCGGCGTGATTCACCACACGGAAACGATTGCATGCCGGCTCATTAATATGGTAAAAAGTGGGCGTGTACAGGGCGGGATTCAGGTACGCACACTTGTGGGTGATCCTCTGATTTATAAAGGAAACATTGCATACAGCTTGCGTGCGCACAGTTTTATAAATCAGATTTTTTTTTGGTGCACGCAAACTTTGGCTTTTTGGCGTACGTACACTTTTAGTAAGGATCCTACGCACTGTTTTATAAATGAGGCCCCAGGTGATGAAGGTCTTAGTTAAAAAGACCCGCGTGGGACTGGCCCATGAGCCTCTCTTTTTATAAAAAAAAAAAAGAACTGGCAACTGCCAAAAAGAAGCTCACCGAATGTGAGGAGAAGCTGGCAAGCGCCCTCCAGCAGCTGGAGGTGCTGCAGGCTTCGGCGTGCTATGCTATGGATGGTTAGTATTTTTCTGTAGTGTGAATGTTGACATAGATGTTACTGTGATGGTATATTAGTGTCATGACATCAATGTGCTTATCTGGTTTTGTTGTGGCTGGATTGCAAAAAGGTGGTGGCGAGCACTTTGAAGGCAAAAGTCACACAGGAAGTTACACTTTTGGTCAGCTACTTTTTTTCTCATTAAATGAAAATTTTTCAAAATGAATAGGTTATTTATTCAAGCAGTTCTCAATTTTTGGTCTCAAAAGTAACTTTATTATTGTATGTGATATGTACCATCAGCATACTGCAAGAACAATGAAGTATGGGATCAGTACAGAAAAGTGAAGAGTAAATTAAATTAAAACCGCGAGCAGTATCGTGACGGGCCCTCGCTCATATGCGGTCGTGGAGTGCCTGCGGTCACAGGGCAGTGTCGTGGACGCTGCCCTTGGCGCGGCCGCCTCTCCTGGCGCAAGTTGAGACACAAGTGATGGACAGCGAAAGGCATCCGTCTGTCACGTGCGGTCGTGGAGTGCCTGCATTCACACGTGTGGCAGCCGCCTACCTGTGCAGCAGCCACCTCCTCGTGGCGTGAGTTTAGACACAAGCAATTGACATTTAAAGCCATCTGTCTGTCACACACACACATCATTGCTTCCTGACATCTCTCCTCCTCTCCCTAGTGTGACCTCTCCTCCTCCCCCTGTGTCCTTCTTGCAAGCTGAAATGAGAGGAATTAGTTAAAAAGAATCAGGTGTGGCTTTAATTTGGAAAAAGTTACAAAATCAATGACATTTCCTTTTGCCAGTAGGTGGCGCTCTGACTGTGAGTGAATATCAAAGTGCAGATGTGTTCAGGAAGGAACTCTTATCGGGTGTGGAAAGTTTGGAGCAGCTCAGAGAAGAAACACTGAAGTTATAATAGTTTGGATTTTTATGGCAGAGTTCAACTGACAGCAGTGTGAGATGCATGTAAAGTGTGTCATCTCTCCTCCTCTCTGGGTCCAGGCTGAAATGAGAGGAATTTAAAAAAAGGAATTAAAAGTGGCATGACTGTTGATCTGCTGTGATCCAAAGTGAAACTACATTTCAGTCACAGAGCTCACACACATGTTCATGCCTTCATGACATCTCTCCTCCTCCCCCTGTGTGACATCTCTCCTCCTCTCCCTGTGTCCTCCTTGCAAGGTGAGATGAGAGGAATTAGTTAAAAAAAATCAGGTGTGTCTTTTACTTGGAAATATTCACAAAATCAATGACATTTCCTGTTGCCAGTAGGTGGCGCTCTGACTGTGAGTGTCTATCACAGTGCAGATGTGTTCAGGAAGGAACTCTAATCAAGTGTGCAAAGTTTGGAGCAACTCTGAGAACAAACACTGAAGTTATAATAGTTTGGATGTTAATGACAGAGTTCAGCTGACAGCTGTGTGAGATGCATGTAAAGTGTGCCATCTCTCCTCCTCTCTGTGTCCAGGCTGAAATGAGAGGAATTTAAAAAAAGGAATTAAAAGTGGCATGACTGTTGATCTGCTGTGATCCAAAGTGAAACTACATTTCAGTCACAGAGCTCACACACATGTCTCTGCCTTCATGACATCTCTCCTCCTCCACCTAGTGTGACCTCTCCTCCTCCCCCTGTGTCCTCCTTTCAGGCTGAAATGAGAGGAATTACTTTAAAAGAATCAGGTGTGGCTTTTACTTGGAAAAAGTCACAAAATCAATGACATTTCCTGTCACCAGTAGGTGGCGCTCTGACTGTGAGTGAATATCAACATGCAGATGTGTTCAGGAAGGAACTCTTATCAGGTGTGGAAAGTTTGGAGCAGCTCAGACAAGAAACACTGAAGTTATAATAGTTTGGATGTTAATGACAGAGTTCAGCTGACAGCTGTGTGAGATGCATGTAAAGTGTGTCATCTCTCCCCTTCTCTGTGTCCAGGCTGAAATGAGAGGAATTAAAAAAAAGGAATTAAAAGTGGCATGACTGTTGATCTGGTGTGAAGCAGACTGCAGCTGCATGTGAGATTGACAGTTCTCCATGTGTCACTGATAGATCTCTGACTCCATCTGGTGGTTGCTGTGCGCCTATGCTCCATGAATGAGGATTGAGTGAGAAACTGGGCTACACACATGGCTCAAAACATTTTTTTACCTACTTTATCATGACTTGAGGCGGTGGGTCCAAGAGGCTTTTTTGTACAGCTCCACATGGGCTATCTAGGAAAAAATATGGCTATACCATCTCATGAAAGTGAGGATGAGCTAGGGATCAGTGTTGAGGAGCATGAGAGACAGGCAGAATTAGGCCTAGTGGACTCAGAGGATGAAGAGACAGGTATGTATCTATTCCAGTATGATCAACATTCAGGTTACATTTCATCCTTTGTGCAGAGTTGAGCTTATGTTAGGAAAGGTGTAAAGTAGATTAACAATTTGAATTTGTTTTGTCATTCCAAAATCTCTATGGTGAACAAAAAATAACCACATACACAAGTCGCTGTGCAGACCCCATGCAGCCGTACACACACATACACACACATGCTCACACACACGTAAAGGCACAAACACACACATGTTCTATCATCCTAAACTTGATTGCAAGTAATCATCTATGAATTTCATGTCATTTTGGGGAAAAAACGCATCAGGCTGTTCCATTGTCGCACAATGTTGCCATATGGCAACAACCCCAAAAGTACCCCTCCAAAAATAAAGAAAATTAAAAAAAATTATAAATATATTATTTTGAGTCCATTTTATATGTAAAAAAACACTGTAACATTTTTTTCCATGATTGAATAATAATGCGTGCAGTAGAGGGTTAATGTTAATGTTAATAAATATACGTATAAGATAATAAATTAAATGCCGTATAAGACAATAAATTCTATTCTAGAATGTATTGTCTTATAAAGGTTTGAATTTGTAATAGCTGGGGCAAGTGTGTGTAAGATAAATTCAAAACTTGTATAGTGTGTGTATATGTATGTATTTATTTCTTTTTATATTTTTTGTTATAATTTTTTTACGTTTGTTTTTACTGCTGACAAGTATGTTTAAGAATGTTTTTATATTATAGAGAATATATTTAGAGGGTTGCTCTGTATAATAAGTGGTCTGAGATTACTTTTAATGATATATATGATTTGATGCTATATGAATAAAATGTAATTGGAATTTCAGGGATCAGGGAGGAGACTAGTGGACACTTTGAGTCTCGGATGAACAGTTTTCTATTTGTTTTATTTCATTCAATATATCATTTATAGTATACAAGTTTTCACTGTTAAATTCCCGATAACGTGTTTGTCCAGTGTTCCTTTTTTTACATTTAGGATGCCTCGTGGGAAGAACCACCAGCTGTCCATTGCTGCCAAGCGGAGGATGGAGGATTGGTGTGACAGGCTGGAGCCTGTCATTTATTTCTCGGGCAGTCCCTCTGGTATGTAGTCAAACTTTTTTTTTTTCATTAAATGTTTTACTTTTTTAATTGTTAGATGTTTTCTCTCTAGATTTAGTGGAAACCTAGTGGAGAGAGCTATGCTAATATAATTATTATAAATTATGAATGACATTTCTGACTGTGATTTTGTCTTTTTCACTAGCCCATGGAAATGGACATCGCTATGCCGTGAGGAAGTGGCCAACTTCTGCTTGCACTGGCAGGAGCCACAAGTTGGTCATCCCGCGGGAGTCTCCAGACAAAAAGGTAATGTTGTTTTGGAATGATGTTTGATGTTGGCCCAAGGTGTCGTCCTGGACTTCTTTCCTCGGCTGTCGGTCAACGTGGATGTCCAGGATCACTTCAGGCAGGAGTTTTCGCCACGTTGCAGCAGTCATGGGTAAGTTTTAAAAGTATTTTTATGAAGTACACTACTCAAAAAAATAAAGGGAACACTAAAACAACAAAATGTTACTGCAAGTCAATCATATTTCTGAGATATCAGCCTGTCCAATTAGGAAGCAGCACTGACTGGGAATCAATTTCACCTGCTGTTGTGCAATGGAACAGACCACAGGTGGAAACTAGTGGCAATTAGAAAGACATCCCTACGAAGGATGTGCGATGTCCGGCACTCTCTCACAAAGCACACAGCTCCTCGTTGCCGTGTGGGATTTGGCAATTTCTCATCCAAACTTGATCCCGTGGCAGCCGGGCAACAGGCCTTTTTCCTTTTTTGCCCCCCATAGTCCTGCAGTAACATGGAAGTCATGTAGTGCCCCTTCTCGTCAACAGTTTGTGTAAAAGCTTGGCTGCAATCAGGGAGCCCCAGAGTGGGAGGTGTCTGTAGAGCTAGTTTTAGGTCAACAAATGCTTTTTCCGCATCAGGTGTCCAAGTGACTTTGTCCTGTGCCGTGAGACCCTGCCCATGAGCGATCGCTGCCAACGGTGCCTCGATGCTTGCATAGTCAGGAATCCATTGTCTGCAGTATGATGTCATACCAAGAAAGCTCATAACCTGTTTCTTTGTGACTGATTTTGGGATTTCTTGGATGGCAGAGATGCGTGATTGGGAGAGTGTTTTCCCCTCTTCTGATATGATATGTCCCAGAAAGGTGACTTGATTACAGGCGAACTGTAATTTGGACGAGCTGACCTTGTGGCTGACAAGGTGTTTTAGCAGGGCCAGCGTGTCAGCCACGCAGGCTTCACGTGTGGGAGAAGAAATCATTAAATCATCCACATATGCCAGCAAAGTGCTGTTTTGTGGCAGACTTAAGGATTGTAAATAGTCACGCAGAGCGGCGTTGAAAATGGTGGGAGATTCGGACAAGCCCTGGCACAAACGGGTGAATGTGTACGTTTTACCTTCAAATGTGAATGCAAACCAGTACTGGCTGTCGGGGTGTATGGGGACGCTGAAGAAGGCATTAGCCAAATCAACAACACAAAACCACTTACTTTCAGGTGGAACCTGTGAGAGGATTGTGTGAGGATTTGGTACCTTAGGAGCGCGCGCGTGGATTGCTGCATTTACCACCTGCAGATCCTGGACAAACCTCCATTCATCTGGCGCGCCTGGAGGCCGAATCTTCCTCACCGGGCATATCGGCGTGCGGACAGGTGAATTTTCGCAGGGGACGATGATGCCTGCTTTGAGGAGAGCCTCAAACACCGGTTTGATGCCCTCCACAGCCTCTTTCCTTAGTGGATACTGCCGCTGGCAGGGCCTGTGGGAGGATTTTGGAGTGATTACAATTGGTTCAGCATTCCTTATCAACCCCACATCATGTTTGTGTCGTGCCCATAACTGCGGTGGTACCTGTTTTGGCTCTGGGATGTCACTGACATTATTGACCATCAACTCTGTGTGTGGAGGGATGAGGTGTGGTGCGTGAGATACCCTTGGGTTTTGAAGTTTAATTTCGACAGTTCTCTGAGCAGCGATCGCCTTTTGAATTTTAACCCGGTGCACCTTTAACCCCTGATGATACTCGGTGTTGGGGTCATCCGTTTGTGTCCACTCGGTTGCATTGATGCATTTTTTCAACCAAGGTTCCAAGTTTTGTGACTCCCCTCCTTTGATCAAGGAAACAAACGGGAACTGCGGCACTTGGAACGAAACATCAGACAGGCACACAGAGATTACACATAGTGCGTCATCCCAATTAGGGCTGCACAAAAAATCGTTCAAAAATCGCGATCTCGATTCACACATGCATGTGATCTCATTTCTACACACAGCGATTCTGAAGCATTTTATATCTCGAGCTGCATCACAAAGCGCCACATTTTTGAAGCGCCCCCAAACGCAGCACTGCCGCTGCCTCCTCCCTCAACCTATGGTAAAGCGTCTTTACAACACGTGATTCAGTGGAGGAAGCCACCTGCAGTTGAGTGTTTGGAAAGAGTGGAGGTACGTGTCCACAGGCAGCGGTGTTTCCCCGTGTCCCATTCATTGCGCCGGGCTCGACTCGCTGCCTCTGGAACGCTCGTGAAAATCTTCTAAACTGAATGTTGTCAATACAAAATAAAGACAGATTCAGCAACTGCATAGCTTATTTCTCGCTTAAAATGTTTTCAGAAACACCTTTCGGTGAACTATTTTTGTAAAATAAGAGAAAGTTTCCAAACGAGCCACCATGTTGGTCTGCGTGAACTCCGGAGCCGACAGGACAGCTGTGAAAGCGATCGTCCAATCAGGTGCAGCCATGAAGTGTACGCGTGATTGTATGAATCATTGTCAATCATCCTCTAGTGGCAGCCCAGCAAGCGTGCAATACTGGGAAGCGGCGCGTCCACTCGCGTTTAAAATCGCGTGTCCACAGAAAAAAAAAAAAAATTTACTTTTGTAAAAATTACTTATCTTCCAATGATAGAACTACTACTATGCCTCTGCCAAAGCAACAAACGTTTTTTCGTTTTGTTAAAGTTCATCAGTGCAATAAACCTTTTGTGGAAAAAAATCGTGCAAAAGAATCGTGATCTCAATTCTAAGCAAAAAAATCGTGATTCACATTTTTTCCAGAATCGTGTAGCCCTAATCCCAATACAGATAAAGCAGTTTTAGGTTATCACACAAGCTGTTCTGTCCAAACCATGTTTGCTCAAATAGTTCATCTTTCCCTGTGGAGGTGTGTGCAGCACAATACAAGTCTATGTGGTGCATGACATCAGCGTGTGTGTGTGCGGTTGTGTGTGTGAGTATGTTTGTTATTGCAGCAAGGTCTGAGTAGGGGAAGTGCCACTGATACTGATAAGTTATTTCTGTGTTGAAGGAAGTGAAAAAAGCTTGATTGTGTGAAACATTTCTGAGTATGGTGAGGCCTTCTGGCCCTGAGTTTATGTTTATGCCTAAAACACACATGAGGTCTCTCGCCACAAGATTAATCGGACATAGTTTCGACAAAAGAAAAGAATGTTTAAAACTGCCCTTCAGCTCATCTACACATGTCAGTGGGACAGTGTATCGTTCTGTCACCAAGGTACCCGAGGCCCCGATAGTTTTTGCACATCTGTCGCTCAATTTAGGTGTTGTTTTGAACTCTGTGTGTCGTATAACAGGCTCTTTTGCTCCATGGTTGGGATGGGGGTCTGTCTCCGATCCAGATGCGCCCGTCACTCTCCCCGTCCCTCCGACTAGTCAATCCCCCCCATTGCGCCCTTTCTGGTAGTTGTTCTGCTGTTGTCCACGCTCCGGACAATCGTTTTGCCAATGTCCAGGTTTCCTGCAGATATAACAGTTGTCGTTGCATGCTCTGGGCCTCCGTCCACGCCCTCTGCCTCGTCCGGGCCCTCCATTTCGATTGTCTCTACCTTCCCAGCAGTTTCCCTCGTACTGCCTTGACAAGGGCCGGTCACGTCTCTGTCTGTTGGCGCTGTTATTTGCATACAGGCTTAGTTGGGCCATCTGTAATTTGGCGGACATTTGCTCCGTCTTGGCTCTCCTTTTGTTGGTGGCAACTGTCTCAGCATGAGTGGCGTGTAATTCGAATGTATTGAGTCGTCCCGTTTGCCAGCCGACGCACATTTCTTTGACTTTCTCTCTGATTTCTGGTCTCAGTCTATTGACAAAACAATCACGTAGATGAGCCTCCCATGCAGAGAGGGGCTGATCGTCTCCCATCAGAGCGGGCCGTGGAATGCCGCTGTGGGTGTCGTGCACTTGAGTCAGCCTGGCAAGATATTCAGACGCCAGCTCCCCTTCCTTTTGCTTGCAGGAGGACAATTTTGTTACATCCATTCTGAGGCGGAAAGTGTCTGTGATGCGAGTGGCGAGCTGACCGATGGCCGCACATAGGCGTGGTTGTCCGCATGGGTCCAGGTGGGGTTTGTCATTTTTAAGTCCGCGTCCGGGTAGCCGTTGGCCACCTGGCCCCAGGTTGCCCCCATTTGCACCATGAGTAGCCTGCGCAGCTCCTGAGTGGTAGGCCAGAAATGCTGGCAGAAAGTCAAAAGTTCCGCTGCATACTTTTGTCCCCCATCCCTGACCTTGGGGAACAGGGCAGCAGCATCTTTCATGTCCGCAAATGTCCAAGGCCTGTGAACCAATTGCACCCCTTGTGCTCCGTCTGCTACCTCGACCATAGGTGCCTGGATGAAGGGGATTGCATCATGGGAGCCCTGTTCCGCGTTGTTTAGGTTTTTGCTCCTGGTGAAGTAGGGGTCCGGCTGATGCATGTAGCTGGGGGGTGGTGTGGAGGATCGTGATCGCTGGTGGCCGAGCCCCCTGGCTCTTCCTCTGCCTATTGAGGTCGTCTGGTGACCCGGTCCCCCTCTTTCCAATGCAGCCAACTTGTCGATGGGATACAGCGCTTGCGGTGGCTGTTGTGCGGGTTGGGTAGCTGCCTGGGCCTGTGGCTGGGTTGGGTGGTTGATTGACCAGCCTAGCTGGAGGAGCCGAGTCGAGGTCCAGGGTCGCATCTAGTTTAAGACATTAAGAAGAAGGAGGGGGGGGAGAGGTTGTTTTATTCCCTGCCTGCCTGCTCTCTCTTTTCCCTCAATTTGGCTTCCTGCAACCAGCTGTCATAGGCAGCCCAATCAGCTTTGAAAAGCTCCCTTTTTCTACCCCTTCTGCGCTTCTTCCTTTCGCTTTCTTTCTCCCTTTGCTCGAGGTTGCTTTTTAGAATTTCCAATTGCCTGAGACTAAAACTGCCTGTATTGGGAAAACCGCACTCAGTGACCCAAAATTTAAATTGATCGAAGCAAGATTCACCGTAGTTTGTGATCATATACTGGAGGTTTGGGCTAAGAGCCACACCATTATCGCGTTTGCTTTGTGCTGACCCCATCTCTCATTTAATTTAGGCTTTCGTTAAGGTTGAACCGGTATGTCAGTCGTTTTTTGTTTTTGGAAACAGTCCGTAGGCTGGGTTCAAAAACAAACAGCAACAAAACTTGGGAGGAAAGGGTTTTCCCCTTTCTATTCTCTCTCTCCTCTCCCTCTCCCCTGCAGCCGAGGAAGGGAGGGTAGAGGGGGAGCGCTGTTGATGAGACCTTGGGATACCACAAGTTCCCTATTCACAGTTTATATTACTTATAATATATTTCTCCAATCTCCACTACACACACAGACACACAGGCAAAAGATAATTAGAGAGGAAAACGGACGAAAAAGGCACAAATGAGAACAACACACAGAAAATAACAACAAAGTCCTAGTCCTCGCAAGGTACCTACTTCACACCATGTAAGCTATAGGGTCCCTTCTAAGGAAAAAAGCGCTTATAACCCATATATTGAACGGACTTAAACCGTCTGGGTGAATAAAACTGGCAGTGGCCAAATCTGCCAGCTAACTCAGCTGTCCTACAGACTCGAAGATAGGGATGGGCAATACCACTGCTTTCCTTTCGATCCAATACCAGGTGATACCAAGGCTGGTATCCCGATACTAATACCAACACCGATACTGTTAGATGTCCTACATGTGTATATGAAAATTATGACTCTTACAATGAAAACTTGTGAATGTGATTATGAAAAATGTATCTTATACCTCTATACCTCTATCGGAAACACTGATCTCTGTTGCCAGTTAAGCTTAAGCGTAGGCTAACGTATAAAGGGCATTATGAGTTTCAGTTTGTTGATGCTATGCATGTTAGGCGAGCATTGAGCTATTGAAAGCAGACCAATACTCATTATAGGGACATTGAGTTTAATGAAGAGTGGCTCAATGAGTTTTGTAAGGAACCAGATGAGGTTGTAGAGGAGGATGATAACGCAGGGAATGATAAAGCATCTCCAGATGTGGATGATGAGCTTTTGCATTATCGACAGCAGCACTGTATGTTCCAGGACACCTGTCTTATGCCTGTTGATGTTGGAACAGTCCTGTGAAACTGCTGTCTGATCAGGAGAATGAAGCCAAATCCTTCCCAGTATTTCCACAGGGAAGCAATACATATCATCAACTTAGACAGTACGGGTTTAACGATACATGTATTCGTATTGAACCGAAACGATACGGGGGTCACGGTTTGGTGCGTGCATTTACACGGCGAATACATGGTATAAAAATAATTAAAACTGGTGCGCAAATTAATTACGGAACTACTGCTAGATGACTTTTTTTGTGGATAAACGACACACAAGGTGTTTTTTGTTACATGTACTGGAACCTGGTTACAACGTGCCCTCCCATCCACGCGCATTGATGGAAAACGGATTGTCTGCTGCACCCTCTGTTTCACTAACGACTGATTGGTGGACCTCTCGGGTCACAGAAAGCTACCTAACGGTGATTGTCCATTTCATTGACTCGGATTAGGAAATGAAAACGTCAGTTCTGCAGACATGGCCCCTGTATGAGTTGCACACAAGCTTACACTTAGCTGAGAAGCTACAGGAGTTAGTGGCAGAGTGGAAACTAGAGCGGCCTGGCACAACTATTTCAGTGACCACTGACAATGCTAAAAACATCGTCAATGCTGTGGGAGAAGCAGGGCATGGTCCGCACTTAGCATGCTTTGCCCATACCTTAAATTTAGCATCACAGAAAGCACTGGCAGTCAACCAGGTATCACGATTACTTGGGAGAATCAGAAAGACTGACTTTTTTCCATCGTAGCACGACGGCTGTGTATATTTTGGAGTGTAAACAGGTGATGCTTGATTTGCCAAAACACTGCCTCATTCATGATGTAGCCACACATTGGAACTCCAGCTGTGAGATGTTTGAGCGCTACTTGGAACAGCAAGCTGCTATTTACTCTGCATTGTCAGACAAGTCCACAAAGAACAAGGATGCCTCAAATCTGACAGATCAGGAGGTTAGCTTTGCAGAGAGTGTGGTTCAGACTATGAAACCTTTGAAAAAGATTACTGACTTCTGAGCACTGAAACAACACTGTCAGTTTCAATGATCCTACCACTCAAAACCATGATATCAAAACCATGACTATTAAGTCCATGGAAAGAAATGCCAACGATGCTTCCATTGACAGGGACATGAAGCATGCCATCAGGGAGAACATGCAAAGCTGATACATTCACCGAGCTCTCCAGGATTTTCTTAATAAATGCACTGCATTGAACCCAAGGCCTGTCGCCAGGATGTCTTTGAAGCCCTCATTACTGCAGTTCTGAGCAAAACAGAGCAGGTATTTAATACTAAGTTTCAAGGTGTTTTATTTTATGGATTTTTCTTCCCTTCTGTCATGTCTTAATTATTAACTATTTACTGTTATCTTTGTTGTTTAAGACCATAGAGACACATCAGGATGGGCCATCAGCTCTACAGCCAGAGCCAGACACATCATCCTCCCCACCTCCTCCCAATAAGTCAGCCATGGCGGAGGGTTTTGGCTCCCTCTTTGCCACTCAGAGGGCTCCTCCTTCTGATATGAGGCAGAAAGTGAAGGAGGAGGTGAGTGCCTACATGGCTAAGGGAAGCACTGATGTGGAATCAGATCCACTGGACTGGTGGAAGTCCAATGAAGCAATATTTCCAAATCTTGCCAAGTTGGCTAAATGCTACCTGGCAGTACCTGCCACCTCCGTGCCAAGTGAAAGGGTGTTTTCAACAGCAGGTGATTGTGACTGCCACAAGATCTACCCTTACTAGTGAAAGTGTGGACAAACTTGTGTTTCTGAAAAAAAAAAAAATGTTATGTGGTAATACACCATACAGATGTAAATACATCTTAATCTTTATTTTGGAGTTACCAAATATGCCAAACTTTTTTTTTGCCTATAAGTGGCTGTTTTGTTATTAGTATGGAATTTGCACTTTATACATGATTATGTATTTTCAGTTGTATAGCTGTACACCTTAATCTTTATTTTGGAGTTACCAAATATGCCAGTTAGCAAAGGTATGCCTGTTGCACTTAAAAGGAAGAATACTTTTTTCCAGCCTAAGTGGCTGTTTTGTTTTTAGTATGGAATTTGCACTTTATACATGATGTATTTTCAGTTGTATAGCTTAGTATAGTCTTAACATCTTAAAGGATATTAAGAAAGCTCTGTCAGATGAGATTGATACCTTGAAGCTGCATACACATGCTTGGCTTGAAAAACCCATGTTGTAATGAAAATGTAGCCTAGTGAGGTTTGAGTAAATCAGTACAGCAAGCGTCTGTTGAAATGCTGGAATGCCAATATGGATATCCAGTATGCTGTTGATGCTTATGCGTGTATTGTCTATGTAGCATGGTCCAGAGTGAAGTTGCCCTCCACTACACATTTAATTTTAAAGTCTTTTATTTTGTTCTGCAAAGAGCAAAAAATATATATTTATCATCACAGTTCGCCACACAGACGCAGTAACTTCACACTCAAGTGTGTGTTCGTGTTCCCTGAACGTATGTATGAACATCTGCACCAACATCAAAACAATAATCATGTCTGTTGCATTGCTATTCCAGACCAGTGTTGGGACCTCACCATTAGGACTACACAATGCGGCTTACAAAAGCCTACACATGCGGTCAGAACAAAGGGACAATGGAGATTAAAAACTACAACCGCCATTTTAGTTTCACTTCTCACCGAGGTGCGAAGTGTAACGTCACATAACTGGTGCCCTATTGGCTGACAACCACAGGTACCCCAGGGGGGGTCCCCGGGAGCAGCCGTGAGGTATATAACCCGGCGCCGCCTTAAGAACTTCCTCTCTCCACCATGACACGCATTACAACAGGAGATGAACTTTTAGGTCTGCAGCATTTTCCTTTGTCCTAGGCCGCAGTCTTCCAAGTGTTTTCCCTCTCTGTTTCTCTACTTGCTTTATTTATTTATTTTTTTTCATTTTGGATCCTGAGGAGACCGCCGCGACCGCGCGACTCTCCTGTTTACCCGCGAAAGGAAGAAAAACACTTTCTTCGTCCCAGCTGCCAGCAGGACGGATAACTTCTACGCCCCGTTCTTGTCTGAAGTCAGCTGACTAAATCGCCGACTAAATCAACTAAGTTGAGGAGGATAACTTCTACACCCCGCCCTCGTCTGGATTGAGCCGGCTTGTCATACCCTCCGTCGCCGAACGAGGGCTCACGAACCACCGTCCGTCGCCGGCGTCAAGAAACGCCATCACCGCACGGGACAGCAAACCTCACATCGACACAAAGTAAGAGGCTATTTGTCTGGGCAGAAGCGGAGATTCGATAGTGTAGGACTGGCTTGTAATTCTTGTTAACGTGTTTTAAGTTTTGATCACGGACCGTTGAGTCCGTGGCTTTCTGTATTGTTGTATTCAAAGGCTGATTGTGTACCCACGCCGCTGGGTTGATTTCTGTAACTGTGTTTTTGACTAACCTAAGCCATATTCGCGAGCTCAGTAAGCGTTTACAATCAGTTAAAGGACAGGGGTCCCGCTGAACGAACGCCAGTTCATTCACAAGCTCCCGTGTGATAGTAACACGCCTCCTGAGCCTTAGAATATTGCGCGTGCATTCTCCCCCTCTCTTTGTTTGTGTCCCGCTAACACACACACACACACATACACCGCCCCCACACGTATCCTATGCCAGCTGTTTCCGTCTCCGCAAACTAAGGACGTAGCTCCATCTGGTGGCTGTACCGGCCATCTCTCCCTCTCTCGCTATTCTATCCGACGTCAGTGGCTCCGCCCCCGAACTCTAAGGACATAGCTCCATCTGGTGGCTGTTCCCGGCCATCCCTCGCTCTCTCTCCCTCTCTCGCTACTCCATCTGACGTCAGTGGCTCCGCCCCTGAACGCTGTGAGGAATAACTCCATCTGGTGGTCGCGCCCGGCCATATCTCTCTCTCTCTCTCTCTCTAGACACATGCACGCATACACACACACACACACACACACATGCACTCCACGTATGCCTCTTCCTTTGTTTAGCTTAGCTTTGTGTGTTAGGTAGTTAGGTAATAAGGCTTTGTTAATTGCAGTGTTATTGATTGTGATCATTATTACTGATTTTAATAAATCTTATTATATTATAACTAGCGGTCTCTTGTGCTTGTTGTGTATATGTCACTGGATAACAGCAGGTTGTGAAGGCTTCTATGCCAATGATCATGATGATTGGCATGTGAGTGTAAAACCTTTATATTGAGACTGAATACAGTTTTTGGTTATCTCTTCCCTGATCCCAGGGTGGTGCCCCATATATTCATGATTATATCATAATAATATATTAAATATAATTATTAATATTGATAATCATATTAGCCCTGCGATAGACTGGCGTCCTGTCCAGGGTGTACCCTACCCTCGCCCAATGACAGCTGGGGTCGGCTCCAGCCCCCCCGCGACCCTAAAATACAGGATAAGCGGTAGAAAATGGATGGATGGATGGATGATAATCATATTTACATTAATAATTAGCTGTTGATAACCAAATCTGCTCCTGCTACATCCCCAACATAATTGTCGCCCCGTGTGAGGATTTATGCACAATAACCTGAGAGGTATAGTAATAATAATAATAGTAATTATTATTATTAATATGATTGTTTATAAATCGATTTTCACGGATCGATTTGGTTGTTCCCCATTACTATTTTCCAAGCAAGTACAGTTGAGGGTTGCATATGCATGTTGTGATGCAACAAACTACGCAGGGTTAGGGATACTAAGACGCGTTATAACACTATTATTACTTACCAGAGGTGCTAGAGACACCTCACCAACAGTCCACAGGCTGTAGAAGAGTATTAACATTCCCATTGTAAGTCACAGGTCGACACCGCTCACCTGTGCACCCACATCAGCATAACAACATGAACGCAAACTAGAGGGTAAGTATAATTCCTGGACAACAAACTGCCGAATGAAAGAAAGGGATCTGAATGACCTGGTCGACAAGCTGACAAAAGCGATAGAGTTGCGGTTCGACGCGCCCCAACAGTCACCGCCGGCACCAAGCTCCCCACAAAAGCCCGGCAAGAACCTGGACACGAAGCCTCCGCCTACATGACTAGGCTAGGCCGTTCCCACTTCCACCGCCAAGGTTTGCTTGGTAGGATGGGCGGGGGAACCAAAATCAGACTCGGCAACCGAGGCCATCGACCCGTCGCAACCCCCTTTCTTGACTTTCCTAGGAGATCTTGTCCGCAAAGGCCATGCTAGACGCATTTACACCTCAGTGGTGGTGGGGTGTGTCACCATCCTCGCCCTACTCGACTCAGGCTCTGAGATCAGTCTAATGTGCCAACGCACCTTTGCGGAGGTGACCCGAACCATGCCCTCCCTAGGTAAACCACTTCAAATTGAGCCCTGCCACGTTAGCATCACCAGCTACACGCAGGACAGGTCACCCATCACAGAATGTGCGTGGGTGGACCTCACGTTTCAGGGAGTCACTCTTGTGCACCCCATCCACATTTGTGCCCTTGACACAGAACCACATCTCATTGGTCAGGATCTCCTGGACCAACTGGCACCGCTTATCGACTGCGATCAGGGGCGCATCTGGGCTCAGGTCGAGACGCCAAAACCGCTCCACCCCTCAGGTGGCCTGATGGCCTCCAACGAACGAGTCGCCATCTTTCAAGAGTCCAGAGACCCTCTACCAATGCGGATGCCTTTTCCAGAGCCTAATCCTGGCTCTGCTCTAACCACACCGCTTGCGAGCCCACAACTCCAAGCCGGCAACTTGAGTTCCTTCCGACACCACGGATCTTTCCTGTGCCCGCTGGAGAATAGAAACCCGGCGCTGTAGAGCCCTCATCTGGTTGGCAGCGTGCATCTCAATGACACCCATGTCCCGGAAGCAATCCTGGGGATTTGCTCAGTCAAGATCTGTACCACCATCTGTGCCAGCATCAACCCCTCCCAGCTTTCGCACCTCTCAACCACCACCTCCTTTCTGCAGAATCACCACAGACTCTCCTTAAGGCGGTAGGAGTGTGCACCTTCTCGATCCGTATTGGGAAGAAACAGGTTGACCATTTCATAAGCGTAGTGCCCAAACTACATCCACCATTCCTTTTAGGTGCTGATATTCAGGTCAGACTCGGCACCAAACTGGACACGGTCAATCAGATTCTGTGGTCCCCGGCTGATGCTAAGAGGGGGCCCCTGTCCATTGAACTGGAACACATGACATCAGGCCAAAGTCGACATGACGGCCCCTGCCAGGACCGCAGGTGTCCCCATCCGGCTCGCCATCCTTAAGGGTCAGAAGATGCCTGGCTCCCAAGCATTCTTCCAGCCCTTACCCCTTTTCTGGGAACTTAACCTTACAGTCTGCACGCCCCTGCTTGAGTTGAACAATCATTCAACCTACATCCTGGTCTAAAACTTGACACATGCCCCAATCCAGGTGGGAGCACGGAAACCGATAGGGATGCTGGTCGACAACTCTTTCCATGACTTTCAACTGACCATACCAGTCATAGGGGAGTTACCTCCCTCCCTAGCCAGGAGTAAAAACTTAGACGATGTCCTTTTCACATTCCCAACCGCAATGATCACCATGGCCCATCATGAAACCCTTCACGGTGAAGCCATTTGTGGCACAGCACTGGGAAAAGGGGGTGATCTGGTCGTCTACGCATTAACGACTCAATCAACAGAAGCAACCTCAGGTGAGACACACCAACCACCGGAGGAACCCTATTCGGGCTTTGAGTCTGAGATAACCCAACAGCTTGCCAAAGCAGATGCCCTCACTACCAAGGACCAGAGAGACGTTCCACGACTTCCAGCCGATCCCAGTCGGCCGAGACTCGCAGGACTGTGGGGAGACCCAGCTTCAGATGGCGCCTGTGACTGGCAGTGCCACGGCTCGTCTCCTGCTGTATAGCTTTTTAATGGTCATCTGTACAACATATGTGATCATATCAGCCCGTATTTCAAATGGATGTGTCTCAGCTTTACGGATCTATGATCGGGACTCTCTGGTTCGTATCAAAGAGTCGATGGAGGGCCTGTTTGGTACACGGGGCAGGTACAAACAAGCGTTCCCTCCTCCTTTCATCATCGACCCCGACTCACCTGAGTACCTGCTGCTTTGTCGGGCGCCGGGCAAAGTCCGCAGGAAATCGAGGAAAAGAGGCTCGCGTTCAAGAGCCCAGGTCAAGCGAAGACGCGCTGCAGCACGCCTGGGCTCTGCCATCTTCGGCCACGCTGGGGTAGTGGTCAGCGGCTTTCATCGCCTCCACGCTCTTTCGTATTTACACCGGTTCCGGCACGGTCCAGCTGACCGATGCCTGCGACCAATCCCGCTGCGCTCCGCGGTGTGACAGCCTATTGCCTTTAGGACCTGTCGTATGGTTGTGTGTCTGTGTTTATGTCTCTGGAGGTTGGCAGTGGGTGTGGCTCTGACGCCGGTGGGCCTGGCCAGTCCAGGTGTTCTTAAGTGGCTCGTTTCCCCCTCCTCTGCCCTTGCTTCACCTGGCTCCAGAGGGAGAGCGGAGTGCAGCTCCGTCGCAGCCCCTCGTGTTCCTTTGTTCTTTTGTTGTGCTTATGTTTAGTTGATACATTCTGTTACCTTAATAAATTGGCAGTTTATTGTTTCACCTTTACGTTTCGTGATATTTGTCCGGCCTAGAGCCGGGTCGTGACAAAAGTGGGGGCTCGTCCGCTCGTTAACTCGTGTTTTCAGCCCAGTTCATTCATGGTTTGTGGCTACTACGATCAGTGAATTTATGAATGGACTCGTCGGCTTCCGCGCTGCGAGTGACGTCAGCGTTGGTAGTATTTCGACTCGGCTGTTGTTTACGAGTTGCCTGCGCTTTGAGTAGCGAGGTTTAGCTACTGTTTGTAAGGTGAGATGTGTTGTAAGGTGGTCGTGTTAAGTTGCTGAGGACGTGACCAGTAAAACTACAGGTAAGGTGGGTGTCGGCCGGTGTTCACACCACGTCATGGAGCCATTTTCCCCTGCTAGGCTGTAGCAGCGTTGCTCCTTTGGGCTTCGCTGGGTTTGTTTTTTTACTAGTGCTGTGGTGATAGCGGTCAGAGCTTTGTCTCGGGAGCATGTCCGTGGTTCTGGGTTGGTTGCCAGAAACTGGTCGCTTTCCCAGGCCAGCGGTCTCCAGTGCGTAAATACCCGCCGCAAAGCCGCATGAAGACTAGGGGTGAGTGAGCTTATGTAGTTTTTGGTTAGGCAGTTTAGTGAGTGGGGATTGTGTGTTCCGCCTGCGGTCTTGTTTGACCGCGTGATCACGGTGCTGTCGCTCGCTTTTTCCTGTTATTGAGAGGTGTTACTTTTTGGGCTTTTCTCTGGCTTGCTGCAATGGCTGGTGTGGCCGACTTTGTTAAGGCTCCAGCGGAGGAGTTATTAGATGAGTGCACGAGGGAGCAGCTATTCAAAATAGCGGAGCATTATGGTATTGATATCCCTGATAAAAGAGTGAAGGATGTTACGATTCAAGGTATTGTGCACGCTAAGTTGTGTGAGTTGGGTGTGCTGTCTGCGCAACCTGGCCCGGCCAGGGTGGAGAGGTTGGCTCCACAGGTTGGGTCTGGTAATCTCACGTTTGAGCAACAGAAAGAACTGTTAGTGTTGCAACTGGAGCAGGATAGACTGAAGCACAAGACTGAAGAATTGGCCCTGCAGAAAGTGCATTGTGAAACAGAGCAGGCTAAGATTGTACTGCAGCAGCAGAGGCTGGATTTGATTAGAAGTGGAAAGACGGTGGGATTGTTGAATTCTTTTGATGCGTCCCCGTCACCTGAGTCGCCTGGCAGTTTTGATGTTTTGGGTAATCTTCGTTTGTTGCCTAAATTTAATGAGAAAGAGCCGGAAGCTTTTTTCTCTTTGTTTGAGCGAGTAGCCGAGGCGAGGAAGTGGCCTGAGTCAGCCCCCACGCTGATGCTCCAGTGCGCACTGACTGGCCGTGCGCAAGAGGCTTATTCTGCTCTGTCAGGTGCTGAGGGCCAGAATTATGAGTGTGTAAAGTCTGCGGTGTTGAAAGTGTACGAGCTTGTGCCGGAGGCTTATCGTCAGCGCTTTCGTTCATGGAAGAGAGTAGAGAGGCAGACGCACCTCGAGTTTGCTCGTGACCTGACGGGTCATTTTTCATGTTGGTGTGCAGCGCTAAAAGTGGAGACGTTTGAGGAGCTCGCTGAGCTGATTGTTTTGGAGCAATTTAAAGATTCCATACCCGACAGTATTGCACAGCACATTAACGATCTTAAGGTAAGGCGTGTGTCTGAGGCTGCTTCGTTGGTGGATGACTATGTGTTGACGCATAAACGCTCTTTTGGAGAGTGGCGCGCGCATAGGGGCAGTTATAGCGGGCCGTTTCCAGAGCGTGCCGAGGCGGCTCTGGGGAGCTACGGTGGTCGTTCGGGCAGGTCTGACGCGAGAGAGCGTAGCTCAAGGGGTTTTGAGAAAACCTGCAGTTATTGTCATAAAAGAGATCATTTTAGAGCGGACTGTTTTGCACTTAAGGCCAGGGCTCCCCAGGGGGGTTCCATGGCGCAGCCGAAGGGTGCCTGTTGCGCTGTCTCTTTGCCCTGTGTGCCAGCAGTGTGTGCGGGGGGCGTGCCAGCTCGAGCTGAGTCCGTATCGGCGGGTTTGGCGTCTTTTCAGCCGTTCATTTCAGATGGTCATGTTTCTTTGGTGGGGGGGCAGTTTGAAGGTGCCAGTTAAAATACTGCGCGACACAGCGGCCTTTGATTCCTTCATTCAGGCTTCTGTGCTGCCTTTTTCCGCCGAGACTCACGCAGGTTGTTGGGTGCCTGTGGTGGGTATGGAAATGAACGTTTTGCAAGTCCCTCTTCACAAAGTCACATTACGCTTACATTGCTGCCTGTTGAGGGCGTCACTCTGATCTTGGGTAGCGGCGCCGCAGGTGAGCGTGTGTGGGGTGGTGCGTCACTGCCTCCAGTGGTTTCCTCCGTTCCCCTGGTGAGGAAACAACCAGATAAGGATGAGACAAGTTTCCCCGAAGTGTTCACGGCGTGTGCTGTGACCCGGTCCATGTCCCGACACTCTTCCCCAGCAGCGTCTGAGCATGGCGTGTGTGATGGTGAGGCAGTAGATGGGTTGTGTTTTTCCCTGTCTGATGTTTCGCTTTCAGTAACGCAGGAGGAGTTGGAGAATGAGCAGCGCGCCGATGCGTCCCTGAAGGGTCTGTTTGACATGGTGTTGCCTGCGTCGGAGGTAAAGAACGATTATCACTGTTACTTTCTGTTGAAGGGGCTACTGATGAGGAAATGGAAGCCTCATGGGAACGATTTTGTAGGGGATCCCGTCCTCCAGATTGTAGTGCCTTCCAAGCTCCGTGAGACGGTGCTCATCCGGGCCCATGATGAGTTGGGACACTGGGGGGTGAGAAAAACGTACAATCGAGTGCTGAAACATTTTTTTTGGCCTAAATTAAAGAGGGATGTGGCTGAGCATATTAAAACCTGTCATACCTGTCAAGTTGCGGGGAAGCCTAATCAGGTGATTAAGCCAGCTCCTCTGTGCCCGATTCCAGCTGTGGGTCAGCCGTTTGAACATCTTATTATAGACTGTGTGGGTCCGTTGCCACGTTCCAGGTCGGGTGCCGTTTATTTACTTACTGTCATGTGCCAAACCACCCGTTATCCGGCAGCATACCCTTTACGCACGATCACAGCGCGTTCTGTGGTGCGCGCTCTGACACAGTTTATTGCTATTTTCGGTCTCCCGAAGATTATTCAAAGTGATCGCGGATCGAACTTCACCTCTCACAAAAAGGCGTCGGCCTATCACGCTCAGAGTCAGGGGGCCTTGGAGCGTTTCCACCAGTCTCTAAAATCATTGTTACGCTCTTATTGTGTGCAACTGGACAGGGACTGGGAGGAGGGGCTTCCCTGGTTACTGCTGGCCGCGAGAGAGGTGTCCCAAGAGAGCACAGGTTTTAGTCCAAACGATTTGGTGTTTGGGCACACTGTGCGCGGCCCTCTGCATCTTCTGTGCGATCAGTGGAAGGATGCTGTGCCACCAGAAAATGTACTTGATTTTGTGAATGGATTCCGCCATAGGTTGTATTTTGCCGGGTGTTGGCAAAAGAAAACTTGGTTTCTGCGCAGAGTAAGATGAAAACATTGTATGACCGGAGGGCTGAGAGGCGTGTGTTCAGTGAGGGGGACCGGGTCTTGGCGTTGCTTCCCATCACTACTTCTCCGTTTCAGGCGAAGTACTTGGGTCCCTACGAAATAAAGAAAAAAACGTCTGAACATAACTACATCATTGCTACGCCTGATCGCAGGAGGAGTGTCCAAATGTGTCATGTGAATTTATTAAAACCTTACTATGAACATGTCCCTCCAGGTGAAGCTGTCTCCGCCCCCTCGGGTCCTGTGCGGCCTGTGTGCTCTGTGAGTAGAGTCTCTGCTGTTTACCCTCCGCAGTCGGTGCCTCCTGGGGTGGAGGATGGTCTGATGCTGATGCTGGGCTGCAGCAAGGTCGGTTAAAAAACTCAGAGTCTTTGAATAATTTACATCTCCTGTTGGGGCGTTTGTCTGAGTTACAACAAGCAGATCTGGTTGAGGTAATAAAGTCCTTCCCGTCTCTGTTTGGGGACACACCGACTCAAACATCTGTAATTGAACACGATGTAGATGTAGGTGATGCGCAGCCGATTCGGCAAAGGTTTTACCGCGTAAATCCTGAAAAATGTGTGTTCCTTGACGCTGAAGTAAAATATATGTTAATGGTATTGCTGTTCCCTCCTCCTCCAGTTGGGCCTCTCCGTGCATTCTAGTGCCGAAGCCAGACAAGACGTTCAGGTTTTGCACTGATTTCAGTAAGTTAAATGCTGTGACCAAACCAGACTCCTTCCCCTTGCCTCGCATGGAGGATTGTGTTGACCAGGTGGGTCACGCCGCATTTGTAAGTAAGTTTGACCTACTAAAAGGGTATTGGCAGGTTCCGTTGTCCGAGCGGGCTCGTGAACTTTCGGCATTTATTACACCAAATGGTCTTTACTCGTACAATGTCATACCTTTTGGATTACGCAACGCTCCTGCCACGTTCCAGAGGCTCATGACAAGAGTCTTGGGGGACTTGGAGGGGTGCACTGTTTATTTAGACGACGTCGTGGTGTTTTCAGATTCATGGTCCTCTCATGTGGAGCGTGTCCGTGCATTGTTCGTGCGTCTGGCTGAGGCGCACCTGACATTCAACCTCGCCAAGTGCGAGTTCGCACAGGCCACGGTGACCTACCTCGGCCGGGTAGTGGGCCAGGGTAAAGTTCGTCCTGTTGCAGAAAAAATAAAAGCTGTCCAGTCCTATCCTCCGCCCACTACCAAAAAGGAATTAATGAGGTTCCTCGGTTTTGTTGGGTATTATAGGGGGTTTTGTAGAAACTTTTCAGAGGTCGTAGCACCGTTGACTGATTTGCTGAAAATGCGTGTTACATTTGTGTGGTCCTCTCTCTGTCAGCAGGCGTTTGAGAGGGTGAAGTCACTTCTGTGCGAAGCACCTGTCCTGGCAGCTCCGAGGTTCGACCGTCCCTTCGCCCTTCAAGTGGACGCTAGTCATGTGGGAGTGGGGGCAGTTCTCCTGCAAGCAGATGATTTGGGTTTGGAGAAACCAGTGAGTTTTTTCTCAAAGAAGTTTAATTCGTATCAGTTGAATTATTCGACCATTGAGAAGGAGTCACTGGCGTTAGTTTGGGCTCTGAGATATTTTGAAGTGTACTTGGGCTCTGGTGTGGTTCCTGTAGTCGTTTACACTGACCATAATCCTCTCATCTTCTTGAACTCGTTGCAGTGTCCGAACCAGCGGTTAATTCGCTGGTCGTTGTTTTTGCAGTCGCATTGGCTCGATATTAGACACATCAAAGGCTCTGAAAATGTTGTTGCGGACGCGCTATCTCGTGCCCCTCAGGATTGAGGTTGTGAGCTATAACTTTATTGCTGTCTGTTGGATTTTTGCTCTCTGCTTCTTTGTCTTCTCTCCACTTCTTCTCTTAAACTGCTTCCTTTGTACCAGGTTACTGAGGTGGGAGTGGGTGAATGATGCGCGGAGTGGAGGTGTGCATGTCCACCGTCGGCTGGGGGTGTTCCTGTTGCCCTCGTGTATGTGTGCCCTTTTGTATGTGTGCCTTGCGTAAAAGGTAGTAAATTCTATGCAGGTAAAGAAATAATAATCATAATAAAAAAAAACAAAAAAAACATGTTGAAAAGTATTTAAAAGAGAAAAAAAAATTCAAATAGAAAAACAAATTTTAAAGGTAAAATTGTTAAATTATTTTTGATTGTCAAATTGTATATTTGAAAAAAAAAAAAAAAAAAAAAGTTATGTTGAAGTATTCTGAGTTCGGGGTCGGGACCCGTTCTTCTGGAAGGGGGGTGTGACGGCCTATTGCCTTTAGGACCTGTCGTGTGGTTGTGTGTCTGTGTTTATGTCTCTGCAGGTTGGCAGTGGGTGTGGCTCTGACGCCGGTGGGCCTGGCCAGTCCAGGTGTTCTTAAGTGGCTTGTTTCCCCCTCCTCTGCCCTTGCTTCACCTGGCTCCAGAGGGAGAGCGGAGTGCAGCTCCGTCGCAGCCCCTCGTGTTCCTTTGTTCTTTTGTTGTGCTTATGTTTAGTTGATACATTCTGTTACCTTAATAAATTGGCAGTTTATTGTTTCACCTTTACGTTTCGTGATATTTGTCCGGCCTAGAGCCGGGTCGTGACAGCGGACACTGCCTCCGTGACGTCATCAACGTTGCATATCGGCCTGTTAAATGCCCGGTCTATTGCAAATAAATCCTTCTCTCTGAACGATCTTTTCACAAGAGAAAAGCTGGATTTAATGTGTCTTTCAGAGACATGGCAGAGAGAGGAAGAGTTTATTCATCTAAATGAACTCTGTCCAGCTGGTTGCTCTGCCGTCGGGAAGCCCCGCCCCTGTCGTCGTGGGGGGGGGGGGGGGGGGGTCTGGCTGTTGTGCACAGGGACACATGCAAAGTGACTCAGACCCAAGAATTCACTTCATTTGAGTCTCAGATGGTCAGGGTGGGTTCTTCAAATCCATTCTACTGTGTGTCAATCTACCCTCCTGCTGGTCCTGCTGCTGTGTTCTTGAAGGATTTTAGTGACTTTTTATCCTCCATAATAAAGTTGGAATCTGTTCTAATCCTTGGAGACTTTAACCTTCATGTTGATGACAGCTCATCTTGCTCCGCAAAGGAACTCTTAACATTGACTGAAGCTTTTAATTTTGAGCAACATGTTTCTGAGCCTACACACCAGAAAGGCCACATTTTAGATTTAGTTTTTACTCTTGGCCTGGACATTTCAAATGTGTCTGTACAGGACGTCCATCTGAGTGATCATTGTTTTGTTTTGTTCGATCTGCACTTCAGCCCTGAGCCTAAGCCCTTAGAAGTTAGGTCTCAGAGGTGTGTTATCTCTGCTAATACTGCAGACAGTTTTTCTGCTATGTTCGACCCTCTTTTATTCATGGATTGCCTCGATGTGGACAATTTTATGCACTGTTTTACCTTGCAGTGTGTTAAAATTCTGGACCAGGTAGCACCTGTTAAATCAAACTTGTCAATACAGAAAAAAGTGTGCCCTTGGACAAATGAAGATACCTTGAGTCTAAAGAGACTATGTCGAAAGACTGAGCGTCTGTGGAAAGCCACTAACCTTGAGGTGCACAGACTTTATCTCAGGGATCTTGTGTCCTCATACAATGAGATGGTGGAAAATGCCAGATCGGACTACATTCGCCAACTAGTAACAGTAAATAAGAAAAACCCCAAAGTGTTATTTGACACTATCAATTCTCTTGTATGTCCTGCTGCACCAGTTACCCCTGTTTTTTGTGAAGCTGACAGCAATGCATTGTTGAGATTTTTCACTGACAAAATTAGGATGATCAAGGAGAAAATCCCTCCCCTTTTGTGTGGAACCCCTGCTGTCATTGAGCCTGTCTCCAGCTTGTGGTCTTCATTTAAGTCTGTGACTCTTGCTGATATCTCTGCACTGGTGACCAAGATGAAACCCTCCTCTTGCTCATCTGACGTCCTTCCATGTAGGCTCTTTGTGAAAGTGCTTGATGTAATTGGCCCCTGGGTCACCAAAATGGTAAACCTCTCTCTGTCTACAGGTGTGTTTCCCAGTACATTTAAGCATGCCATAGTGGAGCCTTTACTTAAAAAAACAGGCTTAGACCCGACTGTCCTCAGTAACTTCAGGCCTATTTCAAAGCTGCCACTCTTGTCCAAGATCATAGAGAAGGTGGTCTCTGAACAGCTGTCATTATTCCTGGATCAGGGTAACATCCATGAGACCTTTCAGTCTGGTTTCCGCAAACATCACTCTACGGAGACGGCCTTACTGAAAGTGTCCAGTGACATTATGATGTCTGCTGATTCGGGAAAGTGCACTGTTCTAGTTCTCTTAGATCTGTCCTCAGCCTTTGACACAGTTGACCACCAGATCCTGCTGAGAAGACTGAGGGATGAAGTAGGACTGTCAGGGTCAGTTTTACACTGGTTCTCGTCATACCTCTCTGGGCGTAGCTTTAGTGTCACTGTCACAGCAGATCTGTTGTGTGGAGTCCCCCAAGGCTCCGTTTTGGGTCCTGTATTATTTTTGCTGTATTTGATCCCCTTGGGAAAAATCATCCAGGGATTTCCTGATGTTTCTTACCACATGTTTGCTGAAGATATCCAGCTTTACTGTTCCTTCAAGCCAACTGAGCTCCAGAGGCTAAGTTCCTTAGTTCAGTGCTTGGTGGAGATAAAACATGAGTGATAACACCCTGCAGCTTAATGTGGACAAAACAGAAACACTGGCTATTGCCCCTGATGATTCCATTCCAGGGATTAACCAGTACCTGTGTGACTTGGGCCAGTCTGTCAAACCGAGCCTAAAAAACCTGGGTGTTGTGTTTGACAAAGACATGTCATTAGTGCAGCACTGTAAACAGCTGACCAAAAATTGCTTTTTTCAACTGAGGAAAATTTCGAAACTCAGGAAAATGGTGTCACAAAATGACTTGGAGCTGATCACTCATGCATTTGTGTCTTCGCGTTTAGACTATTGTAATAGTTTGTTTTCTTGTCTAAACAAAAAGGAGCTGTCTCGCCTGCAGTTAGTGCAAAATTCTGCAGCGAGAGTTCTGACTCGCACCAATAGGAGGACTCATATAACCCCTATTCTTAAAGCTCTTCATTGGCTGCCAGTTTCGTCCAGGATCAATTTTAAAAGTTTGGTTTTAACGTTCAGAGCTTTGAATGGCCAGGCTCCGCCTTACATCAGTGATCTGATCCAGCCTTACACCCCAACTGTCATGATCTGTGTTTTGTCATGTTCTGTTTCCTTGGTTTTGATTTCCTCTTTTATTTTGTCCTCAGTGTGATTCCCTGTCTCGTACTTCCTGGTCCCTGTTGTTTCCGCTGTCTTGACTCCCCCACCCTCTCGTGTTGATTACCATGCCTGCCCTGATGTGTTTCACCTGTTCCTCGTCAGCTCCCTGCCTCCCTGTGTATATAGTCTGTGTGTTTCCCCTGTCTCTTGTTGGATCATTGTCGTTTGTCGCTGTCGTTGTCATGCACCACGTCATGTCCCTGGATTTGTCTTTGTGCCTGCGTCCTGCCTTCCGTGTCCCTTTGTGTTCTGGTTCTGTTTCGTAAGTGTTTCTTTGATAGTCGTTTTTGCCCTCGTGGTTTTCTGTTGATACTTTGTTCTGGTCTTAGTTCTTGTTTTGTTTTTAGTTTATTATTTAAATAAATCTTTCTGTTTAACTGCATTTGGGTCCTCACCTCCTATTTTCGAGTCCACGTCTTGCCACGCACTCGTTTCCGGACCAGAGGAGACAGATCCTTCCAGACTGTTGCTCCCAGGCTCTGGAACGATCTTCCGCTCTCGTTCAATGGAGTCTGTTGACTCCTTCAAAAAGCAACTAAAGACCTATTTGTTTGCTCATGCTTTTGCTTAGCTGTCTTGGGGCTGCTACGATTGTCACCTAGTTGTCTTGGCCTTTTAAACTTAAATTTGTATGTACTTTTTAACTGTGTATTGTTATTGTTTTAACTGTGAAGCGCTTTGTGACCCTGGTCTGTGAAAGGCGCTGTACAAATAAAGCTTACTTACTTACTTACTTACTTCACACGGTCCGCATTCCCCACTAATGCGCCACCGACCTTCGTACGCCATTACAGGATCCCGTAAGCCGCATACGAGTCTATCCGAGACATCCTGGATAAATTGCTGGAGAAGCAAATCATCCGGGAATGCAACTCAACATATAATTCTCCAATCTGGCCGGTCTTGAAACCCACTGGGAAATGGCGTCTCACCATCGACTACCGGCCACTGAACAAACAGGTTCCTCTCTCCCGCTGGCCCATGATTCACCTGGATCAGGAGCTAGCTAAGGTCAAGGGAGCCCGCTTCTTCTCAACGGTAGAAATCGCTAATGGTTTCTGGACAATGATAGTTGATCCAACAGACCAATATAAGCTTGCCTTCTCCTTTGGGAACAGCCAGTATACTTGGAACCGCTGTCCTATTGGGTATTCAAACTCCCCAGCCGAGTTCAACATTTTCCTCCACAAGGCAATGAGTGACGCGGCTGCATGCGGCAACCTCATCTACGTGGACGACATCCTCATGAGGAGTCGAACCTTCGAGATCGTCGGTAAGCTATTACCAGTGGCTTACCAGTGCCGCACACACAGGGACTTGGTCACTGAGCCTTGAGGAGGGCCGTCTCAGTGGAGTGAGCAGTCCTGAATCCTGATTGATTAGGGTCAAGGAGGTTGTTCTGCGAGAGATAGGATGACAGTTGCTTGTAGGCGGCACTTTCCAAGGTTTTAGAGAGGAATGAAAGAAGAGATACAGGTCTGTAGCTTTGGATGTCAGTAGTGTCTAGGGTGGGTTTTTTAAGGAGAGGCTTCACTGTAGCAGTCTTAAAAGCCGCTGGAATGACACCTGAGGTGAGGGAGGAGTTGATCAGGGTGGTGAGGAATGGCAAGATGTCGTGTGAGATGTCTTGGAGAAGAGAGGAGGGAATCGGGTCAAGGGAGCCGGTGGTGGCACGATTAGATGTAACAAGTTCATGAATGTCTTCAGAGGTGAGGGGGCTAAAGCTGGTAAGGCAATCAGAGTTGAGAGTTTGGGGAGATGTTTTCTGGGAGGGTATAGGCGTGAATGAGGAGCTGATGTAATTTACTTTCTTGGTAAAGTAAGTTGCAAAGTCATCAGCAGTAAGGGAGGAAGGGGGAGGGGTAGGAGGGGTGAGGAGGGAGGAGAACACGGAGAAGAGTTTCCTGGGGTTGGAGGCAGAAGTGTTGAACTTTGCCTGGTAGAAGGCAGATTTAGCTGCCGAAACAGTTGAGGTGAAGTCAGAGAGGAGGTGGTGGTAGTGAGCAAGGTCCTCGTGCTGGCCCGATTTCTTCCATTTTCTCTCTGACGCTCGCAACAATGATCTGTTGGTTCGCAGAGGTTCAGACAGCCAGGGAGGGGAGGGAGATGATCGCGCAGGTCGTGAGATTGGGGGACAGAGAGAGTCCAAAGAAGAGGAGAGTGAGGACATCAGGATGGAGGAGGCTTCCTCAGTAGGCATTAACAACAGCCAGGAGAAGCTGCAGGAGAGACTGCTCAAAGCCATCACCTACGCCAAAGGGTTCTGCATGCTCTGAGGCCTCGCTCCCAAACACACAGCCAACGGACTGTTGTCAGAAAAAGCCCATCAAAGCCCTGCCCTTCCTTTATCTCACACACAGTCGAAAAGGGTTGATGAAAAGCAAAAGTGAATGATGAAAGAGGAGAACGAGAGCTCCGGTAGTCCTTCTGCTGTGCCTGCATCATTGTCAGTGTAAGCACAGAGACCTCCTGATCAAAGTTCACATCCTGAGAATGTGCAGCGTCCTCCCAGTCTTGTTTTCTATGTACAGACAGGATCATTTTCCTTATTATTTATTTTAAGGTTAAATGGGTTATTTTCATGCCTGTCTGTTGGGACAGAGGGGGGGTTATTATTAATAATAATAATACGCAACGTAAATCTGGGACAATGAACTTTAAAGTAGACCCGAGCTCCCGTTCACAGACAGGAGATCTAGGTTAGAGGACTCGTTCCTACACAATATTCCTCTCGCCGAGCATTCCACTCTATTGTTTTCATCAAGGTAAGCATCGGCACTTAGACATTTTCAGAATGTTTGTTTTCTGGCCACAGGCTGCCACAATTGTTTGGAGCATTTTATTTCCATGTCTTCCTGTGTTGACGATTCTAAATAAACCAGTATTTATATCACCTGAGAGCGCTGGGGGGGGGGGGCAGCATCATTGCTGATCTTTACTGATCCAGCAACTCTTTTTATCAGCAGGCAGAGAAAGAAAGAGCGAGACCTGTTATAAACGTTACATCCTTGCCCAACACACTTTTCATCACGTTACATATTTTCTCTGTCTGATACTTGGACTGACCACAAAATGAGACTTTATTGACGTGTGAAATCACTTCCATTATTTTGTTTTTTAAGTGTACTTGTATTTTTTTTTTTTTAAATATTGTTTTAACCAGTTAAACAATTCACACCGGTATCCAATGGCAACAATAGAATACACATATCCAGTAGCAACAATAGAATGCCTGAGCCTGTCTCAATGACATCATAGATCAGAGTCCGTGGAGGACTATAAGTACAGGGGCTCCGAGTTGCAAGTTGTTCTTCTTCCCACACATTACAGTCAGAATTCATTTTAGAGACAAATTTGTTAGCGATGGCAAGTGCACAGAGCAACTACCAGAAGAAACAAAGCAGCGAATATCAGCAAGACAACATGGAAATTTTGCAGCTAGAAACCCTGGTGAACTTCTACCTTAGTTCACTGGAGGCACAAGTTAGATGTGAGTTCAAAGATGATGAGGTGAGACTCATCTCCAGCAAGAGCGAAGGGAGAGTCCTCCTCGAAATCCGTGAAGACCGGCTCCAGGATTTCCTCGATGAGCTCCACGACAACGACCAGTGGAGCTCTGAGAAGGAGCAGATGGAGAGGGAGATAAGTAGCCTGAAAGCCCAGTTGAGTACAGCTCTGGTTAGACCAGGCTCCCTGCATCTATCAGGGTGTGTGCCCCCCTGCATCTCAAGACATCAGGGTGTGTGTCCCCCCTGCATCTCAAGACATCAGGGTGCGTGCCCCCCCTGCATCTGACCTGGAGATGGTTTCCTGTATCAGGAAGGAACAGGAGAGCATCAGCGAGCCCATGGCTGCTCTGCAGAAAGCTGAGCAGCAGAAGCAGGAGCTCAAAGCGGAGCTGACACAAGCCCGCAAGTATTACCATTCCCAGCTGAGGGTCATGGTGGCCAACCAAAACAAGGAGGCTAAGCGGACGCGGCCCAGATGGAGGAGCAGAAAGCGGAGACCAGCAGCTCTGAAAGCATCAGAAGAGCTGCTGCAGACAAGTCCTTGACTTATAATTGATTGAAAAGGGTGTATGAAGAGTGTTGGCCTTTTTATATATACAAAAAAAAAGAAAGAGGGGAAAAGAATTGTTAAATTGTTCACTCTTGTGAAGAAAAGGGAAGAAACAGTTGATGCCTCATGAAAAAAGTTTTTTGCACAGAAGGACTGTAATGTATATCTAATTTATAAATGAATGTATAATGTATACATTAATGTAAATATAATTCACAAATTAATGTATATATGATTCATAAATCAATGTCAATCAAATGTATTCATTCATGGATAAAATATTGAATCATGAATTTAACACTTAACACATTAAGCAGGACTAGAATATGCTCAAGATTTCCAGAGTCAATACAATTTCAAAGTCCCAAAATCACCCAGGGGCAAGCGTTACAGCGACAGTGGCAAGAAAAAACTGCCTTAAAGTCCCAGTCGGCAAGTCCGGCGGATGGAGGGCACAGATTTTGAATGTTTATAACTCTCACGCTCCACTACCACGACCACCGAGCTCCTTCCCCTTGACTTCGTGCCCTTTGAAATCCCTTAGATCACACCACCTTTGAAACGCTGGTCCGATGTTGACTCTGGTTTTATCATGGGCACCGTCGCAATCTTTCTTTTTTTCCTTCTTTTCCACCGGTGTTTTCTTTTCCTTGGTTGTTTTGGACCTCCTCGTTTCGGTTTGGAAGTTTGTTGCTACTTCCATCCGCCTCTCTCCTGTGATAGTGGATTGACCCGAGGGGGGAAGGGCTCCGTCTGTGCACAAACACAGCCCTGTGTGCTGATTGGACAGGATGATCCGGGCGCTGTAGATTTTTTGCAAAACAAACAGGCTCTACGTGCACGTAGAGGCACGCTTTTTTTTCTAAAACCGGATGATTTATGTTGTTCTATCGGAGCATAGTGCTGGCTTCGGTGAATATGATCAAAAAATTTTGCCGACTGGGATTTTAATAGGCTTTTAGGCAGAAATTTCATGCAGCCCGGGCCCTTGGGTTCCAACTGCATTTGTGTTGGTCGTAGTATAGTAGTAGCAGGGCTCTCAAGTCTCACGCATTGGGTGTGAGACACGCATTTCAACCTGTTCACATGCCACCTCATTTCTCACGCAGACAAATTACCAGGATAATTAAAAAAACGTTCTCTTATTTTATGAAAATAGTTCACCGAAATGTGTTTCTGAAAACATTTTAATGCGACATGAGGTTGCTGAATCTGTCTTTATTTTAGATCGACAACGGGTCAGTGTAAAAGATTTTCGAGAGCTTGCGAGAGGCAGTGCCCCGTCTCTCGAAACTCGCCGCGCTGCGAAGGCATTGCACGGCTTCTTACATAGACAATCCAACCAAACATGTCTATATTGCGTCCGTCGGTCCAAGACCAATTCTGGACCACTACACGACATGCAAACTAGGTCTGCTATTTGGACGTCTAATCATGACCCCACTTGGACGTCAATATGCAGTTGAACATTTGAACGTCGGGCTAGGTCACTTATTTCACTTATTGGTAATTGACATGATGTAATTTATTTATTTACATTATTATTATTATTATTATTATTATTATTATTATTATCATAGTAGTAGTAGTATGGGCATGATGACATCTTTTGTGATTAAACATTATTTTTGAATATAAGTAATATTTTTGTTTGTTTACATTTTGTTTTTCTCTTTTAAAATAGTGTTATTCTGTTTATTACAACAATAAAGGTGTAGCCTTTGGGGAAGGGGGGGGGGTGTTACAGTCAACGCCATTGTGATTGGCTGAGGCATGCGTTATCAACGAACATCATAAGAGCCCCTCCCATTGGCCCAGGTGTTTCTCTACGGTGAAAGCGAATGGCCACTCGGCTCTGTCTTCGACCTCTACGACAACCACACAGCAATCCGAAGCGTCGTCCATTAAATTGCAGGTAAGTTCGGTCAGCACATAGACCCATAAGTTAATTTTATGTTCATTTATGCATTTATAGGGTTTGCCGTTTTAGCTTTATGCCTCAAACCTGTTGTTGCTACAATTAGCATTACATCTGCTAACGTTAGCTTTTGAACACGACCAATTTTGTTTAACGTACAACGAAACCGCCGAAAAATAAATACATGGAGTGAAGCGCTGGAGCCGTGGGCCATTACACACTGTTATCGGCAACAGGCCTCCAGTGTTAACGAGCAGGAGGGCCATTGTGTTGAGCTGGGGAGCGGCCGGGTGTTAGCAGCGGATGCTAACCGCTAACGCTAGTCAAAGTTGGCATCGAGCTACCTCACAACACAGCCATCTTTCTTGTTACCGGTCGAGGCTTAATTTGTCGGTGACAGCAAGTTATGGGTCTGCGGCTCCAGCGCTTTTTCTTTGACGTGCTGCTGCTGAGATAGACAGAGAGAGAGAGAGATTAGCACTTGCTAACACCCGGGACAGCTAATGGGGCTAGCAGCACAGACCAATATACAGGCGGGGGGAGGGGGCGCTTCAGACACAGCCACGTGGGGGTTTGCAGCCAAATGCTTAACAATTTAGTGCAGTGGAGTACTGTATTGTAAAGTTTTAGTAAGGTGTTTCTAAATCCTTTTTTCTTATCCTTTTGTCAGGTGGTGTTTGGTCCTTATTTGAAGGAATTTTGGAAGCCACCTAAACAAGGTACAGAGTGACCTCATGCTCCTTTGCACACACCCAGTCAAATAAATTGTCAGACTAAACTGACTTGTACTGGCTATGAAAATGAGAAAATGGCGAAAACGCCAAAGAGACATGGATGAACTTCAGGATGAAAAATGGGCTGCTGCGTCAGAAGGATCTGTTCCGCAAGGTGGCCTACCTCCCACAAGAATCTGGTGGTGCTGTGCTCATACCACTCCGCCATGGTCTGGAACACACATATTAAAGGTTCAATTTTCATATTTTTTAAAAGCTGTATCCCATCCATCTGTTGCTTCTATCCTCTGAGAATCCCCCACCTGTCATCTCTCACTGCAACCTGCTTTGGCCTCTTGTCAAAACATCCTTTTCTGAATGTAACCCTCATCCCTCCTCCACACATCGAAACCCTCTCAAACTCAACTCTCTTGCTTTATCCACTAACATAACTGGGTGCCATTTACTTATTGGTATTCTTTTCTTTCCAATGAGAATTTGGAATATATATGCATATTCTCTTCTAACATGACACTTGGTGATTTGTGGAATAGGGTTCATGTCATTTTATATCCTCTTGCATCTGTTATTCAGTTCATATAAATGTCTGCAGTGGTTCTCAAAATGGCTTCCAGAGCCCGTACGTTTGAAATGTAGGAAATCCAGGTCTGTAACTGTGTATCATCAAATATTAAAAACGTTTAAAGTTTGAGAACCACTGGTCTACTACATGCTTAGGCAAAATAAAAATGTGTAACTTAAATTAACATGCATATGCTGTCCTTCACAGGTCATGTATGCAAGGGCAGTTTGGAAGGAGGATGAAATCGAGGAGGAGGGTGTGGTTCCTGAGAACTGGATTGACGAGACAAAAAGTATTGTAAGATGGCCACGAATGAGCACCACCAAAACGGAGAAGGCTATAAAGGAGACACAGAACCCCCAGGATGACTGGATGACATACCCATTAATAAAGATTAAAATGACATCAGGCAAGTATCGGTACTGTTTTGATGACAATAAAATGACTTGTATGTCCAAGTCAAAATATACTTGAAAGTTTGAAGGTTGAATGTTTTCAAATGTTTAATTGTCTCACTTCTAGCTGTCCGTAGAGAATGCGAAAACTATAATTTGACCAGTCAGGCAGAGCAGGACGATGCTGAAGAGGTGGTGATGAGATCGAGGAACCGCACCAAAAAAAAGATTCCTGAGGGTTTTCTAAGTAATGGTATGTTTTCACATTCTCAAGTAATTGATACATTACTATAGAATCAAAATACAGAAATTTGGCCTCACATCACACATCAATGTTTCTAACACCTTTTTTCTTCAGTATTAACAGATTCAGATGAGGAAGAGCAGAGTGTCGGAGGTAATATTTTTCTACAATGAATTTGAAATTCCAGTTTCAAAACTCTTAAATTTGATAAATGTTGAAGATGAGGATGCTTATATTTTTTTGTTCTACTAACCTCTAGGTGCCAAGCTGCCCAACTACCCTGCTCCACCGAAAAAGCTGCAGCCCATTAAGGGCACAGCTAATCTAGACAATCTTTGTGAGTACTGATGACAACTTATGAAGCCAGTTAATGTGGTGTATTGACAAGATGATGGTTAGAGGCTGGTTTGGATGTGTTTCAGCCTCTGAGGATGAAGACATGTCCATACAAGCGGAGCGTGCGGAAAGCTCATATGGCAGGGAAATGTCCACTTCTCGTGAGTATTCTCCCTTTGCAATATTGACTACTGTAAAACTTCAAATGATGGCCGAGTCCCATTTGCCACCAGTCCCAATTTTCCACTGGGTGTAGCAAAATATTTTTTGTATTAAATGCTGGGTCAAACATTGTTTTTCTGGTTGCCAAAAATTATTCTATGCAAATATAGCCTGCCTAAACACAAACAAATAACCTTAAACAATTCTAAAGGGGTGTCCGAGACAATAAAGACGGCCAAGGACCAACGAGATGCCTCTCGGCTGGTTGCTCCTGCACGGTCTGTCCACTCCTCTCATCCACTCTTAGGCACCTGTCTGCACAGTGTGGGCTCTGCTCGCGCCTCGTTTTAAATTACTTAGCCTATTACTCCTTTTTTAAAAGTAGTGTAGTAGATCTAAGTGTGTGGACATCTCTTTTTTCAGTTTGGACACTTTTGATGCATCCGGGACCTTAGCAAAGAACCAGCCGCGTGAAGTGGCAGCCCTTTTTTACTGTTCTGATTACTTGTACACGTATGTAGTTATCTTAAATTGCATTATTAATAGTTACTTCATTCCCTCAAAAAAAAAAGGACAGTGGAGCGAGCCCACAATGTGTAGCCCAGGACAGGGGCTAAAGTGTGGGAGAGGAGTGGAGAGACTGGGCGTCTGGGGGGCTTTTGCAACTTGGGGCCAATCCGGAATGGCAGAGGACTGACATGACGGAGGCTCTCAGTCTCCTGGTATCTGGACCACGCGCGGGAATGAGTCTGCCCCGGCCGTCTTTAATGTCTCTGGAAACGCGTATCGTTCCACCGTCGCCTGCCGCCACGGAGTGAAGCCTCTCTTTCCCCCAGAAGTAGGTCCAGTAGTTGTTATATCTGGTGAGGTTTAGGTTGAATGGAGACACACTATTAATAAACAGCTGCTGTTTTGAGCGATTTAAGCAAATAAACCCCCAGGCCTTCATTTGGTGTTTTACGGTATTCTTTACACACAAGACGGTAGTTAAAGGCTCAATCATATGTTTCAGCCTTCTCTGGTCTGGTGGAGCGTGCCAGTGGATCTGGGGGAAGGGAGACATTGTTACCAGGTAAATATTTAACAGAAGTAATGCTCACCTTTTTGTTTACATTTCAACTATTTTCCATCTCTGAACATTCTTTGTCTTTTTTAGGCTCTCACCTGTCGACGTCCAGTAAGTGTTCATCTCATGACTTTGCTATTTTATCAGGCCTTGTGAAATTTAAGGACATTTGTTGTGTTTTTCAGGATCTCTACATGCAGCCAAAGGTAGTGTCATTGTTGGCCATCGCTCCAGGTAAAGAAACCAGATAAGGCATATTGTGTCAGTTAGAAAACTGCACAGTGATTAAAATTTGAATCAAAAAATGGAACTACATCCAGTGATGGATCCAGCAACCAACGCAACAATGTGTCCCAATACAGGTCCAGTTCCAGATATCGCCACATGTCCAGCAGCGACAGAGAGGCCTCCAAGCAGCGCCACAGGTCCGGCAGCGACAGAGAGGCCTCGAAACGTCATACCAGCCCCCCCATCACACACCAAGGCCGAGTGAGTTGTCCTAAGACCACTATTTTCATCAAAACACTTCAGTCAGTAGCATTGATGTACTCTAAAACTACTAATGTGGCACAAATCTGTTGAGAGTTCTGTCATTTGGTAATTTCTAAAACATACTTTCTGTGGTGCAGATGCAGGGAGTGGAAAGTGGACCTTCCCGTTGCCATGGGATGGTAAGTGTGTAGACTAATATGCAGTATGCGATTTGTGAAAAAAACAGAGGGGGGGTAGTTTTCTCTCCCTCCCTGTTCAGATTCCGATTCAGACAACCTTTATTGTCCCCTGCACATAGCAGTGGAAATTTTTCTTATATGTGTGCATACGTGCGCTTAAAGGAAACATAAAATCACAGTTTAGCATAACATAAAACAAACAACAAATAGATACAGAATGACACAAGCAAGATACAGAATTCCATTTCATTCCACTTTTCAATTATGAGTCGCTTCTAGGGTCGGGGAAAAATCAATTCATGTACATGTTTCTTATTGTCCACAATTCTGTGTCGATTCATAAACTTCAGAAATGGATCTTTTAACATGTCTCTCACAGTCTTCCATACATGCAGCAAGCTGTGTTGTTGCTAGTTAAGTTGCTGCAAACAACTCTGTTAATTGATAGGACTAAAATGCTCTATTGAATGTCTGTGACTGGGCTTGTGCAGATCAGCGACCACATTTTCTTTTTTGCCCTTATAAAATACACACTGCTGTGCAGCTGATTGGGGCTCAGACGTAGGTTACATCTTTAGATTTTGAACTTTTTATAAAAGGTGCAAACACGAAGAAAGAGCCTGATGCACATCATTCGAGAATCACTTTTGAATTTAATCGAACCATGAGACACCCAAAGATTTATATCCCTAGTGTCTTCATTTTTCTACATCATGTCAGATAACATTTAAAAAAAAAAAAAAAAAACAACCTACGCTTGTATTAATGACAAACACTGAGGCTGATTACAAAACCATTGTGAACCAGCTAGCTAGCCTAGCAATTCATATTGGAGGTAAATATTGTAATCAACAAATGTGCTCATTTATTTGAAATGAACTGAAGGTTGCACAGCCTGCATCTTCAACTGCCCATATCGAAAGGATAGCCACGGTCGATGATTTTGATAAAGAGGAGCAACGCCTAATAACTGACAAAGCAGCCTTTGACACTTTGGTAGGTTTTACAAGTGTGGAATACAGAACCAGTGCACTCACACACAGTTAGGTTCCTCTGGGGATTGTCAGTCAACGTTGTCATGTACTTATTTCAACAGGTGAAGCAAATAGCAAAAGTTGGTGGCAAGACAACCAAGGACTGTGTCCACAAGGTTCTTGACAGGTATGTTTCTACATGAAGTATTCATTTTGTATTTAATGTTTGGCTAGTATGGCAAGGCAATTTTATATGTATAGCCCATTTTTACAAACAGTTTGTCTCAAAGGGCTTCATGGCATCATAACAACATCCTCTGACCTCAGACACTCACATCGACTGAGGAAAAACTCCATAGAGTGAGCAACAGAGGAGGGATCCCTCATCCAGGACGGACAGATGTGCAATAGATGTTACAGACAAGAAAAAAGTTTATTACACAGAGTGTGGTTAGCATGAAAATGTTAACTAACAACAGCTGAAGAAGGAAGCTTCTGGTAGGGGGGGAGGCAGGGAGAGCAGGCCAGCTTAATGGGAGGACTGGATGGCAGACTGAATCATAGGAAGGTAGTGCAGGCCAGTTTAACAGCTGGCGAAAAGGGGGGGGGGGGGGCACTTCAAAGTGCAACAGATAATGATAATGATTTGATTATGATTTATTTAGCACAAAGTCAGTTACAATAGCTATAGAATAAGTAAAACGAACAATAAAAAAAAACAATAAAAAGACATTATACACAGTGGACATGCTGGGAGGTCAGAAAAAAAACCCTCAAGGGGCTTGTCAAGAGAACGGTGACAGTTCAAAATGAGAGGAGTATGTGCTTTTTCAATGTCTGAACTTTTTTTCTGGCTGTGGATCAGACTGCATGTTTTCATTAGCAGTGTCTGTATTCTGAGTATGCAATAACAAGTGAAAATTGAATTAAAAGTTCACAACACAATGCATTGTATAGACTAGCTGCCCTTTATCAATGTATTATGAAGGGTTTATGACATGTGCTATTCCTCTGTTATCCCTGCATATTATTGTTCAAATTGATTCATAGATGTATTCTATTTTCCTTTAGACTCTTCACTAATGCCCTGGGCCCAGTATTTCAAAACTTGTAATCCGGATCAGAATAATCCGGATAATGAAATCCTCCTTTTCTCAGTCATGGATCAAGGTGATCCTGCTGACTTTATCTGAGTATTTCAAAACACTGGCCGGGTGAATCACCGTGATCCCGACCTGGCTGGATACGGATTACCAAGTCTCAAGTCTCCGCCTCCGGATCTATGCTTCCGGCTTTGCTACAGTGCAGACGCTTTTCCTCTTTGCTCTCACCCCTGCCTGCGATTTTCTGCTATTTTGTGCTATCTGCTTCTCCTCAATAAGAAACAAAGAGCAACAGCTCCTGGATATTTACAAAACCAGTGGGATTATATTTTCTTTAAGATAAAACGGGCATTTTTCAATATTTTTACGACTTCCTCAACGCTACGCGAGGAGGCCTACCAAACAAGATAAGCCTGAGCCTGCTAAAGGTAATTAGCAGAAGATGCCTCCCTTCTCTACGGAAGATTACCATAAACTCCAACAGAAGATTTTACTGCTGGAAACAAAAATTAATGGGTTAGAAGTAAATGTAGAAGTGAATGGACTTTGTGGGAACAACACCACTCTAGCACTGACTCAAAACAGTGGACAGGAGCATGCTAGAATACAGCTAACTAGCTATAATGAAGCTATGAAGAAACGGGAGGATCCTGTACACGGTCATAAATCTACCAGCAATAATCCTCCCTGGAACACACTTGGGTACGAAGCCAAAGAGAAGACCATCTCCCTGTGACATGGGAGAACGGATATCTGGCAGGACCCAGCGCCCCGATATCTGTGATCTGACCGGCTGGCCTGCGTTACCATCTCCATCCAGGCACAGCGTCTCCTCAACCCCACTGCCTCGTAGGACACAGCAGCGGACAGCTGGGGAGAGGAGAGCTACCAAGAAACCTCCCCAGCAAACAACTGTTCAACTAAAGAACAGGTTTGCTCCACTGCTGCAGGACCATGGATCCCCCTCTGATTGCCTGGATAACCCCCCCACCACCACGCAGCAGGGTAAGACCTGCTAACTTAAAGCCACAGAGAAAGCTAACGACAGGGCCTGAAAATCTGATTGTGGGTGACTTTTCTGTAAAAGATACGAAAAGCAGTAATAACATCAAAGTACTCTGCTTTCCGAAGGATACGGTGTCTGATTTGGAAAAAAGAATCCTGGAAATTGTGGCTGCACACCCAACTGTGAAAAATATCATTCTGCACATTGGATTTAATGACATTGAAAAACAACAATCAACAGAGTTGAGAGAGGACTTCAACAAACTCTTTGAAACAGTCAGCTCTGTGAATGCTGAGGTTTTCATCAGTGGCCCTCTGCCCCCGACCGGGAGAGGAGTGGAGACATTCAGTAGACTGTTTTGGCTCAACAAATGGCTCTCAACTGCATCTCTTGCCCGCCCAATGCATTTTATTGACAATTTCCGCTTTTTCTGGGACAGCAGGCATCTTTTTAAGACAAACGGACTTTGCCTAAATAAGCTGGGGGCAAAGCTTTTCATCACCAACATGTCTTACTGCCTGCGTCATCCATCTGTTGCCAAGGACAAGAGACGAGAGGAACCAACAAAGAGGGAAGACGAAACACAGATTATCAGAAACGTCGAAGAGGGACTGAATGTGGATCCCTCCCCCAATCTCCATCCAGGTCTTCATCATTCTCCCTCCCTCCAATAAACCTTTCTCTCCCCTCCTCCCCCTTGGAATTCCAGGAGCTACCCCCACCTACCCCCTGCCCTACTCAGACCCCCCCTCCCAAGGCTGCAACTAAGTCACCAAAACTCAAGACCCCCTCTTCCAAAGCTGCAACGAAGTCACCAAAATCCAAGACCCCCTCTTCCAAAGCTGCAACTAAGTCACCAAAACTCAAGACCCCCTCTTCCAAAGCTGCAACGAAGTCACCAAAATCCAAGACCCCCTCTCTCAAAGCTGCAACTAAGTCACTAAAATCCAAGACCTCCAAGACTCTTCCCTTATGGCCACCCCCTCCCCACCCTGACAGCAGCCCTGAATATTACTGAGACAGAAAAGGGTTCAGCAGTAGACCGCATTATCAGCTGGACCCAAGGTCGCCTACATCAAAACATGGCACCTTCTGCATTCCTGTTGTGACTACTAAGAGAGTAAACATTGGGAAACTTGAACACACTGCTAACCTAAACAATCTCATTCCTGTTCTCTCAAAATCAAAGTCAACCTCAAAGCCTGTCAATAACACCATCAGGATGGGTCTGCTAAATGTAAGGTCTCTTAATAACAAATCATTTTTAGTCAATTATTTTATTACTACTTCTAAACTTGATTTTATGTTCTTAACTGAAACATGGCTAGAACAAAATAACAGTGCAAGCATTCTGATCGAGACAGCACCCCCCAACTATAATTTTATTGATGTTTGTAGATCTGGGAAAAGAGGTGGAGGGGTTGCTGCTATATTTAAAAATACATTTCAGGGGAAACAGATGTCCCTTGGTGTTTTTCCATCATTCGAATATCTTTGTGCTGTGTTGAAATGCTCTCCCAGAGTTCTCCTGTTAATTATTTACAGGCCACCTAAATATTCGTCACATTTTTTCGATGATTTTACTGAATTATTGTCTAGCATCTCCACTGATTTTGACTGCCTAGTTATAACTGGTGACTTTAATTTTCATATTGATGATTTGAATAACAAGGGTGCAAAAGAACTTTTTAATATTCTAGACACATTTGACCTTTCTCAACATGTGAAAGAGGCTACTCATTGTAAGGGACACACCCTGGACCTGATTATCACAAAAGGTCTCAATGTTTCTGATGTTTTTGTGACTGATCCTTCATTGTCTGATCACTTCTGTGTTTTCTTTAATATTTCTTTCATTCCTGACACACAAACAGAATCAAATAAGGTCAAAAAGCGGTACATCAATGAACATGCCAATGTACTCTTTAAAAATGCCATTTCCTCGTTACCACCTCTAAACCCATGTCATGCTGATGATCTTGTAAACATCTTTAATTCCAAAATTCTGAATGTCATAGATGTCATTGCACCTGCTACGGTTAAAACAATTTCTGGTAAGCAAAAGGCACCCTGGAGAAAAGCTGCTGTTGTGACAGCCCAGAGAAGAGAGTGCAGGAAGGCTGAACGAATCTGGCGGAGTACTAAACTTCATATTCACCATGACATCTATAAAGAGAGCCTCCGGGCCTACAATTTAGTCTTAAAAAGTGCGAGAGAAACATACTTCTCCAATATCATAAACAACAACACTAATAAGGCGAAAACCCTATTTGCAACTGTTGACAGACTGACCAACCCCCCAACACAAATACCAGCTAAACTCCATTCCACGCAGAAATGCAATGAGTTTGCATTCTTTTATACTAATAAAATTGAAGGCATCAGACGCGCCATCAATATCTCAAACAAAAAAGTTGGATCACCACCCTGTTCAGGCAAAAGTAACACAGCAATGATGGCAAGCTTTAATGCCATAGACTCTAAAACTCTAGTGGAAACGGTGACAAATCTAAAATCATCCACCTGCTGCCTTGATGCTTTACCTACCAACTTTTTTAAGAATGTTTTTGACTGCCTATCAATAGACGTATTGCAAATAGTTAATAACTCCATTCAATCAGGCAATTTCCCAAAGGCCTTCAAAACTGCAGTCATTAAACCTCTTCTAAAAAAGCGGAGCCTAGATGCCTCTATTATCAACAACTACAGACCAATTTCAAATCTACCCTTCATAAGTAAAATAATTGAGAAAGTTGTCCTCCAACAACTAAATCACTTCCTGGCTTCAACTGGCTGCCACAACAACTTCCAGTCAGGATTTCGACCTTTTCATAGCACCGAGACGGCCCTTATTAAAGTTGTAAATGACATCCGTCTTAACACAGACTCTGGCAAAACTTCAATATTAATGCTACTAGACCTCAGTGCTGCATTTGACACTGTCGACCACTCAATACTCTTGGACAGGTTGGAAAACTGGGTGGGGCTCTCAGGCACAGTCTTAAACTGGTTCAAGTCATATCTACAAGATAGGAACTATTTTGTTTCCATTGGCGACTTTGTATCAGAACCTACCAATGTAACGTGTGGAGTCCCCCAAGGTTCAATCTTGGGGCCGACTTTATTCAACATCTACATGCTCCCACTAGGACAAATCATGCAAAATAATAACATTGACCACCATTGCTATGCCGATGACACCCAAATCTATGTAGCACTATCACCAAACGACTATCGCCCCATAGATCTTCTGTGCCAGTGCATTGAGCAAGTCAAAGACTGGATGTGCCAAAACTTCCTACAACTAAATGAGGACAAAACTGAGATAATTGTTTTTGGTGCTAAAAAAGAAAGGTTTAAAGTAATTCAACACCTTCACTCTCTGTCCCTGAAAACCTCAACCAAAGCCAGAAATCTTGGGGTTATTATGGATTCTGATTTACATTTCGACAGTCACGTTAAATCAGTAACAAAATCAGCCTACTATCACCTAAAAAAATGTAGCAAGACTTAGAGGGCTCATGTCAGCTCATGAGACTTAGAAAAACTTGTACATGCCTTTATTACTAGTAGGCTAGACTACTGTAATGGTCTCCTTGCAGGTCTTCCGAAAAAAACTGTCAGGCAGCTACAGCTTGTTCAGAACGCTGCTGCTAGAGTTCTTACAAAGACCAAAAAATGTGAGCACATTACACCAATTCTTAAATCCTTACATTGGCTCCCTGTATGTCAGAGGATTGATTTCAAAATCCTCCTGCTCACATATAAATCACTACATGGTCTAGGACCGAAGTATATCACTGATATGCTCCCACTACATAAGCCCTCTAGACCTCTAAGATCTTCTGAGACCAATCTGTTAGTGATTCCCAGAGTAAACAACAATCACGGGAGAGCATCATTTAGTCACTATGCAACAAATGGCTGGAATAAACTTCCTGAAGATGTAAGACTTGCCCCAACTCTGACCACTTTTAAAACTAGACTGAAAACTTTTATGTTCACCATAGCTTTCTGCTAAATCTTTTAATGTCTGCACTGTTTTTAATTATTGCAAATATGTTTTTATTCTATTTTCTCTCTGTAATGCATTTTTAAAATTTTTATTATTTTCTTTTAATTCTTCTATTTTTCTTTTCTTTTTTTTTTTTTTCTTCTCACTTTGTTTTATGATGTGAAGCACTTTGAGTCTGCCTTGTGTATGAAATGTGCTATACAAATAAAGTTGCCTTGCCTTGCCTTGAAACATGGCGGACTACTTCACGGAAGTAGCAGCTGGGAGCACGACTTTCACGTCAAAAATGTAAGTTTACCGTTGTCTTATGTTTAGCGGTTTAATGACCATATGAACGCCAACCAACATATCGTGCAAGCTATATATATGAATTGTCACGTACTGAAAACCAGGCTGTAGCGATCTCGGCCGTGCTAACGGTAGCTAACTCTGCTCCATTGACTTCCGTGTGCAGCTAGCGGGCTAGCGGTCGCTGGCTTTGTTTGCAAATTTTGCGGTCTGTGGTTTGATTTACAAGGTAATAAATCTGACGTACATTATACCATAACTGTTTTAACCAACATCAACCTGTTCAGAGTGTATTAGCGTTACGTCATTGGCAACGCAGCAGACTGAAAATAGGCTACATGTGTACAGACCACACTCTGTATATGTGTGTTGTGTATAACTATGCAGTTCATTCAGAAGTGTCAGAATGCTACAGTAATGCTGGGGAAATCATGCTGTTGTCATCATGCACACAATTTCTGTGACTATTGTGGATTCCAAATGAAGACAAAGATATTACTCATACTCCTTCCCTTTCTTCTACTTTCAGAGCCCACTCAGCTATTAAGGCCAGGGTCTGGATGAGTGCTGGAAATCCTTGGAAATGCTTCAATTCAATTGCAGTGATAAATTGTTGGATTTTGAATAAAGTGTTTGAAATTGTAGTTGCATTATTTTCATGTATTATAGCTTGATCAGTGACACAATTTTTTTCCATCCTAATTTGCCTCCCTTTATGTAGAAGGCTCTCACTAAACATAATTGTGGTAATTTAAAGCAAAATAGCATCTGATTTGGTTAAGTAAAATAATCAGTTTGTACACAAACATAGCCAAACACTTTTGCTACACCTTAAATGTTCTTAAATTACTCCAATTTGTTTCAAGTAATGCACTGACAATTTAGATTAAGTGTAATGAACATCTTGAGTAACAATATCTAGGAGAAGCGGAGCTGAGACATTGTCAATCCAAGTCAAATCCACCTCTGAGGTCGGATCCAAATGATCCTGAAATTTTGGTATCAAGCTGATCCAGATCTCTGCCTTACATTTTGAAATACCCAAATCCAGCCCTTTATCTGGATTCAAGGGAGGATTGAATTACCAAAGCTGAATCCTGATCTTCAGGATCGGGATTCTCTGGATCCGTGTTGAAATACCCAGTTTTCAGATCAGATCACGATTTAATCCAATCCGACCAGGATAATCCAGTGGATCACTTTTGAAATACTGGGCCCTGATGACCAGTTTTAACATGAAGGGCAAGGAGAAAAAGGGGGGAAAAGCATTGGAAAATACACGAATCTACAGAGCAATACAAGGTAAGCCTATATTTCATGTTGACAGTAAGGGAGTCAACAAGGGAAAATGATTTTTTTTCTGCTTGAAAAAGGTCCTGAGGACCGAAACGTTGTCTCTTTTGTCTTTTGCAAGTGATTGGACAGTGTGCGGGAGACACTTTTTTCCCCTTGTTGACTCCAATCCCATGTTCCAATGCACCTGTCTTTTAAAGATTCTATTTAGGTGTGCATCAGTCTAGTATACCATGTTGAAGGGAAAAACATTTTGATCCTGCCAATCTCTAAATAATGACTTGAGAACATTTCCTTCTCCGTTCCATCCATCCATCCATTTTCTACCGCTTATCCTGTATTTAGGGTCGCGGGGGGGCTGGAGCCAATCCCAGCTGTCATTGGGCGAAGGCAGGGTACACTCTGGACAGGACGCCAGTCTATCGCAGGGCCGACATGTAGAGACAGACAACCATTCACGCTCACATTCACACCTACGGGCAATTTAGAGTCACCAATTAACCTATCCCCATCTTGCGTGTCTTTGGATGTGGGAGGAAGCGGGAGAATCCGGAGAGAACCCACGCTTACACGGGGAGAACATGCAAACTCCACAGTATCCCGGGCCGACCCGGGAATCGAACCCAGGACCCTTTTGCTGTGAGGCGAGAGTGCTACCCACTACACCACCGTGCAGCTTCCTTCTCCGTTGACATTTAAAATACAATGCCAACTGTCTACAATGGCCGATGGTTTTTGATGCATAGCATGAGCAACATATTTTTGCTTACAGATATGCAGACTTGGTGTATGACCGCCGTTTGCCTTTACATATTTCTTATCATTTGTCTTTATCTACTTGCAGATGGAGTCATGCAGTTCGACAGTCAGGCCACAGAGGACCAAATAAGGAGCCATGCGCATGCCCCGCAAAGGAGTGGAGGGGGGGGGGCTTCACCGCCACTCAAGACTAATTTTGTGATTTACATGTTCTACACTGTAGTTACTGTTCTCAGTGTCCATAGGGTTATTACTTTTATATACAGTATATATTTTATATTCTTATAATTTTATAGTCAGAGTACTTGTATTTTACCTTTTTTTTTATTTTTTATATACACGTTTGTATATACTGCCTGCTGTTGTATTGTCAACTGACGTCTGGAAAATAAAAATGGGTGACAAAACAGTCAGGATTTGATTGTGATTTATTATAACGTGACTGCAGAAACGTGTCCAGAAGGTAGGAACCTGTTTTCCTGTACCAGCTAATTTTACTGTAGCATCATTTGGTTATGCATAGGAACTAAACCAGTAAAAAAAAAAAAAAAAATATATATATATATATATATATATATATATATATATATATATAAATAAATAATATAAATAATAAGAAGAATAATAAAAATCCGTTCAATTTCAATAGGGCTTCGCAGCCCGACGTTGTCGGCGCTCGGTCCCTAATGAGTTATAATTTGACGTAGAAAAGACGTCCACAACGATCATATTTGGACTAGAAATAGCTCCTGCACGGCGGTACTGTGGACGTCATAAATGGACGTCAAGTATACGTTGAAAGAAAGACGTCGTCTGGAGTAACAGTCTGCACCTTGAGGTCACCAAAATTAGACGTGCAAAAATGACTTGGAAAAGACGTCGTTTGGACGTCTCTTTGCGCAGTGGGATGAATGGGAAGCGTGGAAGTAACGCTGCCTGTGGACACGTACCTTAAGCCAAAATCTCACTCTGAACTTAGTTAAAAACTTGAGAGCTCTGTAGTAGTAGCGTTAACAGTAGTAGTGGCATTAACAGAAGAGATAGTATCAACAGTAGTAGCAGTGTTTCATTGGCATTGACATGTTCTAATTCAGGCCGCCATAGTCTCGATGTTCGCCCAAAAACGCAAGGCGTCCCCCGCGCCTACCCCCGCTTGTAGACCGATTACAATGCCTTTATCTGAATAACGAACGCTCTGACAGCGTCTGACGCTTGTGTTTTGAAGTAAACCTACTGTTTTAAACACGCACCAAAAGCGTTATGACGCGGACATAAAAGCCCATTTTCATTGTCCCCAGGGTCATCCTGACTTATTCGAAGCAAAAAACCCTACAAAAATAGACGTTGCCTAGCCGGAGATCTGTACCTGCCTGCCAGCCTTCCAGACTCGCTACAATGCTAACCCATTGGGCAGACTTTTATCTGCTTTCCTGGGCCTCAGAAAACAATTCCAAGACCTATGGAACACAGGTTGGGTCCGTACGAGACACGACGGCGCTCGTTTAGCTCAAATAGTGTGGCGAAACGACATAAATATGTGTTTTTGCATGAAGTTACTCACCTCAAATCACCCTGTAGACATTAGCAGTAGATAGCCGAGCGCCTGTCGTCCCTCCCAGTCACCGCAGAAACAAAAACGTTTTCCTCGTAGTTTTGATTTTGTATCCATAAAGAAACGATCGAGCAGTACAGTCGTCATGTCCGTAATAAATCCATGAAGCTGTTATGTCCATATGTATGACTATGTTACAACATAGCAACAATAGCTTCAGCTAGTAACGTGCCGGGCATCGGCGTCACTCGACACTTTTTACTGGGGCACGTGCCCCAGTATTGATCTGCCGTGCCCCAGTAAAATCTCACGTTCCGAGTTTTAACGAGCTACTATATTTGGCAGTGGATTCATTATATTGATAATAACGGTAAAATAATGGATTTTCTTTCCCGTCCACAATCTCAAACCAACGCAGTTTAACCCAAAATACAAGCTGAGGCGCGCACCTTGTGGTCCGGGTCCGGCGCACACATTATGTCCGTGCATGGCAGTGTGGTGCACCGCGGCGCGCAGAAAGCAATCGGCGCAAAACAAGAATCAGGATTGAGGAATGGTAACACAACGTCACGGGACTAAAGTGTGTTTTTAAATAACGGATCTTATTTTGATTTCGGTTTGAGTGACTCAAACATTATTAACTGTAGATGGACATCAGAAAATAATTGTTTACGTAGTAGCAGAGACAGGGAAGGAGAGATGAAACTGAGAGAGGTAGGACCATCAGCCTATCAAATCCGTTTTTAGGGGTGCTTTTCCCAGCACCCTTAACAAATATTGCATAGATAAATGCAAAATAAAAATAACAGTCGTTTTTTTTAAACGCATGTCCGTGTGTGAAAAAAAAACATAGACAGGATATGGTTTACTTTAAAAATACAACAGACCCCCCCACCACGTCATGGTATGGTCCACTTCTCTCTCCCACCTGCCCCGCTCGCCCCGATGGCCGCAGTAGCCGGCGTGAAGCGGCACAGTGCGCGTAGTTTCTGACTGTCGTCCCAGTGAGTAGCTCAAACAACGACGTGTTAACACATTTCTTTTACCATTCAATAATCACCAGTCCTCATTCCTGCTGCTCTGAATCACAGATCACTCTTTGTGTTGTTTCATAGGAGTTAGATAGCTGACGGTTTACCCCATTATCTTTTATCTTAAAACAATTTAATTTATAGTACTTTGTAAACCAAGTGATGGTTCAGCATTAAAGTAAGATTTACAGTCACAGTGATTTCCCCAACCCCCAAAGTCTGATGTTCTTCATTCACAAATGTGGGAATGATACTCTCTGCACTACTTTCTCTCGCTGTTGTGTCTCCTGGCTGGTGGCGTTACCATACCAGGACAGGAGAGAGAAGGTCAGCTCACTTTCTACCACGACTGTAGAAATGAGTCATGCCTTTCTGGCTAACCACAAATGTCCTCAGCTGACGGAGGAAGTCGAGTCTCTGCTGGGCTTTGCTGACAATGACACTGATGTTCAGGTCCCATGAGAGGGGCTGGTGTATGGTGGGACCTAAGAAGCAGAAGGAGGAGACCCTCTCAACAAGTTGGCCATCGATGGAGAGGGGGAGGTGTTGGGCTGCATTCTTTCTGAGGTCAACCATCAGCTCTTTGCTTTTAGATGTATTGAGGATTAGGTTGTTGTCTTGGCACCACCTCACCAGCTGTTCTACTCAGGGCAGTTGCTAGGAATTCTGAGCCCCCTGAAAGAATATCGGTGTGGGCCCCTCTACCCATTCATTGCCACCTTCAATTTTTTTGTTTTTCAGTATTCTTGACGGTGCCTGGTGTAATACACCCAATTTGTTTCCTTTATTACGATTAACAACTTAACAAGTCAGAGTATTATTATGTAAATTATGTATTATTAGTTGTCTTATTCTCATTTCACTGATTTGCAACAGGTTCCTTATTTCAGCCTGGACCCCTTTAACTTTTCCTGACATGTTCAAGCCATTCTCAAAGCCCTGGCCTCTGCAATCTGCAATGTCAATGTGGTGCTCCTCCAATGTCTTCAGTATCATCTCTGATATTTCATGGCCAGTCTTGCCACTGAATTCTTCAAACTGCAAGAAACGTTCAGTTACATCCCACTGAACATTCTCCTTCTGAACGACATATCTCAACAGAATTACATTCTGTTCCTTGTGGGAGACATCAGGAGTTGCATCGCATATTAATGAGTAATAAATTGCACACTCCCTTTCCTTCAGTATTTCTTTCAAAACTCTATCTCCACAGAGTTCTATGAACTCATTTTGAGACTCTGGGCTAAGGTAATGGGTCACTCTGGTGCTTGGTCTTTTCTCCTTCACTTTTCTCAGATGATCATTCAACAGAGGATCGTACTTGGCTACAAGCTCTACAGTGCCAAGGAAGTTACCATTCCGTACATCACCAAGCGTTTCTGTGCTCCCTCTGAATGGCAAATTTCATGAGGCCAGAAAAAGAGTAACATCTAATATTCTCTCAATAATAGCTTTGTTTCTGTCAACTTCAAGTTGGGTTTCTTGTTGCAGATGGCTGTCTATCCCCTTTGCTTCCATCAAAGAATATCTCAGATTTTTACACTTGAGGTAGCAGGTTTTGTGCGCCTTGCAAACTTCATGGTCAGGGAATTTGTTGTACATTCTCCGCCATTTGAGATCTGATATTTTGTACCCTTCTTTGGTGTTAAGGGCACTGGCTGATGGTTGTTTTAGGCCATCACAGGAAAATAACATCATGGCACACAGTATATTGCCCTTGCACTTTCACTGTACATTAACCTGCTGCATTCGACACAGTCAACCACCAAATCCTCCTCTCCACTCTGGCTGAACTTGGCATAACTGACTCTGCTCTCACCTGATTTACATCATACCTGACAAACCGCACCTTCCAGGTCACATGGAATAGCTCTATGTCCAAACCCTGCTCTCTGGACACGGGCGTCCCTCAAGGCTCAGTATTAGGACCGCTTCTGTTCTCACTATACACCAGATCACTAGGTTCTGTTATCACATCGCATGGATTCTCCTACCATTGCTACGCAGATGACACCCAGCTGTTCCTCTCTTTTCCCCCGTCCTCTGACGCTCACATTGCAACTCGCATCTCGAACAGTCTGGCTGACATCTCTGTCTGGACAACTGCACATCACCTCAAGCTCAACCTGAACAAAACCAAACTCCTCTTCATCCCAGGGAAAGACTGCCCTCGCATGGACCTGTCGGTCACTGTCGAGGGCATCACAGTATTACCTTCCTCAACTGCCAGGAACCTGGGTGTAATCCTCGATGACCAACTATCCTGCACCCCCAACATCACTGCTGTGGCCCGATCCTGCAGATTCGCCCTCTACAGTATCCGCAGGATTCGGACCCTCCTCACAAAGGATGCAACGCAGCTCTTGGTCCAAGCACTGGTCATCTCCCGCCTTGACTACTGCAACTCTCTCCTGGCTGGACTCCCGGCCTCTGCGATTAAACCATTACAGCGTATCCAGAATGCCGCAGCACGCCTTATCTTCAATCTACCCAAATTCTCCCACGTGACCCCCCTCCTCCGTGACCTCCACTGGCTCCCTGTTGCAGCACGCATCCAATTCAAGACGATGACACTGGCCTTCAGGGCCATCAATGAAACGGCACCCTTCTACCGTCAAACACTGGTCAAACCTCATGCCCCGAAGCGAGCACTTCGCTCTTCTACTTCAGCTGGCCGGCTGGTACCACCATCGCTGAAATCAAACAAATGTCGCTCAGCAAAGTCCAGACTCTTCTCTGTTCTGGTCCTCAGTGGTGGAACAAACTCCCGACCAATGTCAGGACAGCAGAGTCATTTGCCATCTTCCGAAAAAGGCTCAAGACTCACCTGTTCAGACTTCACCTTGACTCTACATAGCATGACCCACTAGCACCCTCCCTCGACACCCCCCCCCCCCCCCCCAAAAAAAAAAAAAAAACCTTACCTATAGCACTCTGATCTTAGCACTGTTGCTCTTGAAGTACTACTTTACTCAGATGAGGACCTAACACTTGTTCTATTTTTAGCTCTTACTTTATCGGCAATGATACGTCGTGGTTTCTTTGCTTCCTTCTTTTGACAAATGTACTTATTGTAAGTCGCTTTGGACAAAAGCGTCTGCTAAATGACCTAAATGTAAATGTAAATGTAACCAGTCTCTCTTTTGTTTTTCCCGTCCATTTGTTGACTTTGTATACTCTAAATTTCCTTCCATCTGAATCCATTGGCATTATCAAGGTCAGATCTCTCTGAGTGGCTGTGGCTAGCTTTTTGACAATTATCTCACTTGGGCCTGGCTCTGGAAACAGCAACAGTGACATAAACTGAGTTATAAAAAAATGTAGCCTATATTTTGCTATATTATAATTGAAATAACCAGGGTGTTGATTAATGTCTTAGTCACTGCCAGTGGTAGAGCAGTTCATTAATAAACCAAAACAGCCAACCAGTGTCTACATCCCTCACTCACCATCAAAGGCATCATTGGACTGCTGGGGGAGAGTGTCTGCTGTGGGGTCAAACTCAGATGAAGCAGCCACTGCTGATTCTGGAGCAGCAGAGCATAAAGGTTTATTGTTCCATTATATATATTGTAAACATGAAATGCATCTAAATGGGCTTCTTAGCACCATAGCTCTAGGTGGACAGCTTCACTTTACCAGGCAAAACATATTTTTTAACCATTCAAAAGTCAGTGTAAACTGTCCAAAAATTCTAAATAGTCTTTTTTACTTTGTTGTTGTCAGCTATTATGGTGTATTTTATTGTATATTGCTATGAAAACAAACAACAACAACAGATCTTTGAACATTTACCTTTTTTTTTTATTTAGGCTATTCAATTGTCCCACTAATAACACCTTTTACAAGACCACATTGAACACATCATGATAACGTCACTGACCTTCGTCAGATGCTCATAATTACTGAGTAGAACTTGAATGCGTCACAATACAATTCAATGCAGCCTCTGAATGGGCGCATACTGGAGCACTGTCCGACAGAAAACAGTTACTGTTGTAGTCCCTAAATTAGTAACGTTCAGTTACAGCTACTCTAGGAACTGCTGCTCTACATGAACTGGCAACTTTTTTTTTTTTTTCAATGAACTGGCGACTTGTCCAGAGTGTAGCGCGGCCAGATGACAGCTATAGGCTGCAGCCTGCGCCCCGTCAAAGGTAATGTTACAGACATTTCAGCCGCCCTCGGTAGTTTTACTCTCACCATTCTTGGAAAAAAGTTTTGGATGTCCTGGGCCCCTGCTCTGCTGCTCCTACTCCTGGCCTCCTTCTCAACTCTCTTCTGGTGTCCAGACTTGTATTTTTTGGGGGGCATCCTGACCCTGCTCGAGTTCGCTCGCGCTCACTTAATTCCGGTGAGGAAGACCCATGGGAACAACGAACCGGGGTGTGGACCAAACCATTTTTTAAGAAGGGGCCAGGGGGGTTCTTGAAATTATTAAAATTAGAATATTGTATGACTTGTGGCTTTGTTTTAATTCAGATTTATTCGTATGAATATATATTAGTTCAGTGTATGCATAATCATTTTGTCATAGAGGCTACTGGGGCTGTGTGTGGGCCCTAGCATGCTGTGGGCCCTTAGAATTGTCATCACCTTTCCCCCCTATACGACGGCACTGGTTCTACTTCATCCTGGTAAGCACCCTGCCACTTTACTGCTGTTTTGATGGTGGAGCAGCCTTCTGACATCATGCTCTGAGATTGAAAAGAGGGGGACCAGCCAACCTAGGGTGGGGGAGACTGAGAGAGCTGGTCTGAGCTTCACTGGACTCAAATCTACAGTAGAAATCCTTCAGCCTCTCAGGAAGGGAGGGCTCTCAGTCTAGAACATGATGCTTGCTCTTGTAGTTAGTGATTCAATTCAATTCAATTTATTCAAGAAGGGAACGGTGCAAATTAATGAAACACATGATCATACATGGGTTAAAAATGCCAGAATTAGCCAAATGGCAAATTTTCATCTGTAGTTCCCTGGCATCAATGTAAAATAGAATACAAATAAAAAGGATAAAACATAACAACATAAGCAAGACAGAACAAAACAGAACATCACGGAACAAACAGGTAGCAAGGTAAAATAACGGAGCGCAGAATACAAAGCACCAGTGAAATAAATAAATAAATACATAGTATGTAGAGCCTGCTAGCCAATAGACCACATTCACAACAAATTATTTTAGTGCTGACATGTATATGTATTGATCATCCATTTTCTTAACTGCTTGGTAAAAGATGTGTATGTGTTTAGTTCTCTGATATGTTGAGGGATTGAATTCCATTCTCTTACACTTTTGACGGACCAGGCTGACTGACTAAAAGTGCAGCGGAATAACACAACCCCCCCTAGACGATCCCCTTGTGACACGATCAGTGCCCGTTCTTCTGTTGATGTAAGCAGCAAGAGGTGGTGGAGCTAGATTGCGAGTGACCTTAAAACTCAAGCATACATTAAAATATTTGTTGAGGTCTTCCCAGCTTAAAAGCTGGTACTTTTTTAGAATCGAACAGTGATGGAAGTGTTTTTTTATCTAGAATTGTTATTGCTTGTTTGTATTGTGATTCAAGAGGTTTTAATGTGCTCAAGTTGGCCTGCAACCAGCTTGTCAAACAATAATTCAGATGACTCAAAATCATAGAGTGTAAAAATATTTTGGCAGCATCTGTAGACATGTAATTTCTGATGGAACGAAAATATGCAAGGTTTTTTTCACGTGCCTAAAGGTGGCTAAAGTTATCTGCTTAGAATAGAATCAGAGTCCTCAGAAATCTTTATCCCAGCCAGACAGCTCATCAGGAGGCTCCTCTGTGTCCGGAGGAAACATGTCAAAGTGACTGTGATCCATCGGCCCCTTCAGCTGCAGAAACCAGGAGAGTCATCATGAAATCACTAAAGGTTGCATTATTGAACGGCTTGGTCAGTGAGTACACATCCACAACTACATATGGTTTTTTTTAGGTTAAGGGAACCAAAAAGCACTAAGGGAAAGATTGACATTTTGTTTAAATATTGCTAAAGTTAACAAAAGTTAAGTTTACTAGTTAAAGGACATATTACAGTCCCTTTCTGGTACATTTATTTGGGGTTTCTACTAGAACATGTTTACATGCTTTAATGACAAAAAAAAAAAACAACACGACTTCTCATGCGCTATTGATTAAACGATACAACCATGTTGTGTGGACTTTGGGGTTCAAACCTGCTTGAGTCTGTACTGATTTCCTAGTGTGAGTGCGCCCTGAAGCAGGTACAGCAGCCATCGGGTAGGAGAAAATGTGTAAACATGTAAACATGTTCTAGTAGAAACACAAAAAAAACATGAACCTGAAAGTGAGCATAATATGTAAACCTTTGCCTCGAGAGTCCTGAAATGTGTCTGCTTATCAATCCCTCTGACAACATCCTCACGACTTCTGGATGAGACACGGAACAACCTGATTATGAAATAATTGATATTATGACATGTTTAGTCTTAGGTTAAGGGGGCTTGGTTGAACCAACCTAACACACTTCTCAACCCCTGATATCTTTTAGGAAGTGCAGGTGAATTTCTCTGCTTTTGAAATCATTAGCATCAGCAACTAAAACCCAGTCAATATATCTCTCAAGTTTTCCATTAAAGTGGCAGTCCGTAACATTTTCATCTATTGAATTGTCTTTTAAGTTCCTCTCTATCAAAGAGTAAGTCAATGGTGGTTGATCATGTGACCCACTAATGAAAGTGCTTGTACTTGCTGCTTTGTCCAGAAATAGGATCTCCGTGTCTGTGGCCACATTCCCGCTAAATTCTAAATGAGTTTTATCTTTTTACGTCAGTCAGCAGCGGTTGGTTCGTTTACTTGTAACTTCCAACTGCTGAGTCAGGCTCCCTCTAGTCTAAAGTGTTTGACCAGGTACATTTCATTACTGCTGACTCACAATGGAGGATCAACAGGCAGAGAAAGAAGACCATTCAACTTCCAGTCCAAGAAAAAGAAACAACAAACTAATGGAAGTGAAGAAGGAAAGTCATCAAGAAGCAAAGTGACCGCCAACGAGAGAAAACAACGGACCTCCTTTCAGTGTGGAGCATTTGAAGGCATCACGTAGATGAGAGACAGTCACACTGTTGGGTGAGGGAGATGAGTCCCAGAGGCTTGCCTGCAGTTCCATCTACTGCCAAAGAGGCCGCTAGAAGCAACGTATCTCAAATCTTACGGACTACCACTTTATTGCTGTCACAAATAATGTCACAATCAGCAACAATGCATATCACATTCTTCTCTTGAAGTCTGTTTCTACAAATGTGTGGTGTGTTGTTGATTGTTGGGAACCAAAGGTTAAAGTTTCACCTCTCTCCTCAGTGGAGACAGCAACTTGTGACGTCGCAAACCCTCCCAGTTGAAGCCCTGGAACCACCTGCAGGAAACACAACAGAATAACCCTTCAACCACACAAGTCCTGTGTTTGTTGTGACAGCTGACTCGTGTGAACAAGTCCAACACTGAGTCAGCAGGTCCATGTTATATCCGATACGTCTGCTGCATGTATATTAAATGCAGGACACTGATCCAACCCACGGCTAATATGTAGCACAATAAATCCATCAAACATACCAGACACGTCTCTCCAGCTACCTCATCCTAGCAAGCAACACTAGAAGATTCTGTTTCTTAAATCTACATTATCTACATTATCATTTACCTCACAGACATATTATGAGCCAAAGTTTCTGTACCTTGTTTGAGTTGTATAAACCTAAATGTCAAAAAGACCTATTTGGAGACGTACTTGTGTTTCTTGATGTCAATGATGCCATTCTTTTTGTTCCCCAGCCTCTCCACTGGGTTCAGCCTAAGAAGAAAATTGCCCATAAGTAACAATTAAGGTGGAGCGTGGTAATGTAGAAAGCAGCAGACGGAAAGAAGCAAAACAAAAATACACTAGATGATAATAAATTGAGAAGTTGATGAGGGAAAGCTGCTGAAAGCAGGAAGACATCACCATAAGTGTTGAAGTGGTGTTTGTGAAGAGAATGTTACCCTTTTACTTTCTGTCCACTTCACGTTACTGAGAAACGCTGTGTTGCAGGGCCGTGCAGAGACCTTTGGAGGGGCAGGTGCTCAAAGTTAAAAGGGGGCGCACACACACACACACACACACACACACACACACGCACACACAGTGACATTTCATACCTGTTCAAAAACTTACTGTATAGGGTTAGGGTCATTTCATTTATTCCTAGTGCTAAATTATTAAAGTAAAAAATAATGAAATGATATAGAAATCATGTACTTTTATTCAGTTTGACTATCGACTTTGCGCAAGACAGCAAGGTTCTAAAAGTTATATAATTTGTATGCATATTATATTTAATTTGTTAAATGAGAGGTTGAGAAAATCAAAATTCTAATTCTTCGATTATTGTTGTATTTATACTGTTATTGTCCAAAATTATGTGAATATGTATATTGCATAGTTTTAGTGAAATATATGCCTCATTGCCTCTAAAAACATAGGAAAAAACAGCTTATTGTTATTTTGGGCCACACAGACACTCACACACACACACACACACACACACACACACACACTCTTAGGGGGGAAAAAATCACTGGCAACACTTTGGGCATCAAGGCGGCAAAGGGGCAGGTGCTCCAGCACCCTCCGCCCCCCCCCCCCCCCCCCCCCCCTCTGCACGTGCCTGCTGTGTTTTATGAATTACAGGAGATGCTTGGAAAGATTAAGACAAATATGCTGAGTTTATTCTGCTCACTAAATCCTGGACCTGGACTCGATGTTCTGACTGCTGCAAAGTTCAAACCGTCCTCTTGTGGATCCATTCAGTCCTCTAGCAGAGCTACTCACACATCAACTCTGATTAAAATACTGTCAGACGTAAAGTTCTGCTGCTAATACAACAAGGTGCCGAAACATTTTTAATTATTATTTTTTTGCCTTTTTTATTGAGCGAGGACAGCGTGGGGGTGAAAGGGGGAGAGAGAGGGGGACGACATGCAGTAAGGGCCGCCGGGCAGATTCAAAACCAGGGCCTTAGCCTCAGTACATGGGGCACCAACTCGACCACTGAGCTATGAGCGCACCGCCGAGCCTTTTACTGAAGCAGGAGTACTGCGATCGTGGTATATTCTACTGTGTAACACTAACTGCAACATTGATTGATTGATTGAAATTCTTTATTGACACATGTACAAAGATAAGCATACATACTGTATGCACATTGTGTCAAAAGGACAACACAAAAAAGCCTGTAGGCTTATTTCTATTGTGGTCCCATTATGATCCATTATTCTAAATTATACTACCTGGTCTGCTCCAAGGCTATTGAATATGGGCTGGGACATGGTCTTAAGCTGTGAGGTAACACCATAGACTAAGAAGTGGATATAGTTATCCTGTTACCCAGGGCTGCCGCTGACCAAAATGGGGCCCTAAGCGAAAAAATTTCCCCTCTTGCTCGCGCCTGACTCGTAGGTTCTTTTCGAAGCCATCACGTCTTTACCTGCAGCTGCTTGACAAGTGCCTGCAGCGTATGTGCATCTGACCAGTGATTGGTCAGATCGATTGCTGTCAATCATTGCAGTGACGGCGCGTGTGGTGTCAGATTACAAAAAAAAAAAAAAGTGTCTTCTTCTCTCTCTTTTCCTGCCTCGCGCTGACAGCTGATCTAGTAGCGCGCCCCACGGCTGTGCATATGCGCGTCCTTTGTGCAAAACGGGGCCCCTATTGGATCGCGGGGCCCTACGCACTGTGCGTGATCTGCGTGTAGGCAGGGGCGGCCCTGCTGTTACCCATTGGTTTGTGGACTACAGGTTTGAAGCCTGGAGTTTTCATTTTTGCTTTTGCAATCAGTTCAGGCAGACAACTCAAGCTACACCTTTATACTCATGTGACATGCCTCGTTCTCCAATAATCTTCTCCCATTCACATCCTCCATATTTGGCGGTGTATTTAAAGGGATAGTTCGGAATTTTGGACATATTTTCCAAGTCAGCCGGTGTGTTCGAGACGTCTGGAGATGTTTTCAAGACATTTCATTCAGTTCTTCTAGTTGAAGAGTTCTCTTGTGCTATGGCTAGCCCAAGTCAATCATTCTAGGTAGCATGGCATTAAAAACAGTCTTGCCCACTCCACAGTGCACCCGAGGCAAATCAATTAAAACACTAGACTGTCGATGTACATATCTGTGTTGATAGAATAATATTTGAAACAAAACTAACCTCGCATCGCATGAATCATCCATTTTTTGAGGGACTAGTTTCTCAGCAGCAGCGGAATTTTACTTTGCTCCGTCGGAGATGCGCTGCTCGGAATCCAGCCGGTAAATACACACCTGAACACCGCCGATAAGTCGGCCCTTAAGCCCCCAAGGCCGTCTGAAAAGCGCTCTGAGCTCACTCAAACACCAGGCAGCACACGCCCCGCGAACCCACAATTACGCATCACAAACCCGGACCTCTGCTCCGTCTGGAGAACCGTAAACCCTCGGAGGCGTTGCGGGGGATTCCCTCCTGGCACCACCAGTCTCCGTTTGCATCCACCTGTAGGCCCCGGGTTTGGGGTGGGGGGGTTAAGATATTTACTCATCACTACCCATTGTCTCTATGTAAGTCTTAGCTAGGGTGTGATGAGGCTGGAGCCTAGATGCCAAACTCTAACTATGTGCTGCTGCTACAATAAACATGTTAAACGTGAGTTGTCTGACGGAACTGGATGTGGATCCATCTGGAAGTCGTGAAAAAATTAGCTGAGTATAAAAGTAATCTTAATAGCATCACCTGCTTTCTGGTCTGTTGGACTCTAAATGGACCATAATGGATTGAAGAAGACTTGAAACTAGAGATTGAGACCATAAACTCATGTTTACAATGTTTACTGAGATAATACATCAAGAGAGAAGTACTTCTTTTTACAACGAGAGAAGTCACCCCCTGTTTGCCAGTAGAGAGAATGCAAGTTTAACGCATTTCAGCATTGGCTTCACTTTTCAGAACCATAGATTGCTGCATGGGTCTTACACGTGTGCAGTGTAAATGGAAGTGCAATGTTAGAGGGTTAGAGCAGATGGCCCTAGAAAGATACCCCCTGCTCTACTCTTGTACTCTACAAATTATACATCCACTCCCTGAATATCAACAACCACCCACACTTGGACTCATGTGACCCGGACAACTCACATGGTGGCAGGATGGGTCAAGTCCAGTTGCCTACAATAGCTTTCAAAGATGACCATGACCTGAATGCATGATTGAGTTGATGGGGCTTTTTGATTCACCGTACTTGCAGAGTCTCCTGATGATTTCGTCTGGACGCTTCCCTATTCTCTTAGGGAAGTCCACCTTCTCAATGCCATGTAGGACCATGGTGTAAATCTTGATGGGGTCTGAGCCAGCAAAGGGTGGGCTGGAAGAAAAACAGGGTTTTAGGTTTAGGATTTAATTAATCATCATTAGGCCTCAGGTGCAAACATTTCTTAATTATACTATGCATATCGACGAAACAATTTGAGTCTATTTCTTTTAATAGTCAGTACATTTAGAAGCACCACCACACAGTTTCCACCTCATTCCTACTCTGTTTACATGGCTGTGAAAATGAATATCAACCTAATATTCCCGGTTACATGCAGCTGTGTATATATGTTCTCATCAGCATCATCTGGTCCATTTGAGGAGCTCCCTGCTATCATCACCGAGGCTTGTGGATCCCATTTCAACACCATTCTCTGCTGTGTTTGATGGGTCAGTTAGGGGGTTCCGTTTAGTCTACTCCAGCTTTACAAACTGTTGGCTATGTCCAATAGTACAACAGTAGTAAATAAAAGTGGCATAGGGGTTTGCATGTAAACCTAGTCAGTATTTCTCCAACCATAACCTTTATCATTCATTATCTAGATGCTTTCTCTAAGTCACATAATAAAGTTGGAGTTTCTGCCACACTAACCTACTTCAGATCTTCCAGTTTGCTTTTTGAGTTTTGCATTTTTTTAAAATTCCTGTTTCTTGGCATTTTAGCCCTTTTGTATTAATTTATTTTTTTTGTTTGGTCTTGGGGTTGCTTGTACTTTGCTAGTAAAAAAAAGGTTGGGTTGCTTTTTGGGGTCAGTATGAGGTTTTCATTTTTGTTTTATTGATTTTTTTGTATATAGATGTAATTATTTTGTGTGATAATTCTGATAATAAATGATAAAAAAAACATACTTCCCAGTGAGAAGTTCAAATATGAGGATTCCCAAGGACCAGCAATCAGCTCCAAAGTCATGGCCTTTGTTCATAATGACTTCTGGGGCCACGTATTCTGGAGTCCCACAGAAGGTCCAGGTCTTCTTTCCAAGGCCAATTTTTTTAGCGAAGCCAAAGTCTGCCTTTGGATATAAAGACATTTATCATTAAAAAATGAATTACACTCTTTAAAGGGTTAACACATGAGTAGACAGAGGCTTACCATTTTGACATAGCCCTTAGCGTCCAGTAGAAGGTTCTCAGGTTTCAGGTCTCTGTAGATGATGCCCAGAGTGTGGAGGTAATCAAAGGCCTCTAAGACACAACCAGTACAAAACCTGGCTGTGGGCTCATCAAAATAACTCCTGGTGGGTTAGGAGAAGATCAACACTTTCAATGAATCCTATGAAGATACAGAGTCAACTAATTGTGTTTTAGGTTGCAGTTCTTGTTCAAAGTCTTCTAACCAATGAGGGAAAAAAAAGTACAGTCGAAGGACATAACATGGAGAAACTAAACTTGCAAACCAGCTGAAAGCCAATGTATTATTTTAGCTGTATTGTTGATTGATTCAGGTTAAAATCTTGACATTTTGATGCAAAGTATGTATTGTGTTATAAATAATGACTCCACTCCATGGATGAAACCTACTATTATTAGGGGTTTAACGGTACACTGAAGTCACAGTTCGGTACGTACCTCGGTTCAGACATCATGGTTCGGTACGAGTTTGGGGCAATGGAGGGGACAGAAAAAAAACAAATATGCAGAAGACAATTCTTTTTTATTGGGCATGTCTCAGGTTGTACCACCTAGTGTCATACAGTCTCTCCTGAGCTAATTGCAACAGCCTGAACTGCGTAATCTAAGATGTGAACAGTAGCCAGGATGCGGAGCTCTCGACAACCGCGCTGTAGTACATATTCCAGGCCCTTATGTGGCACTGTTTCTGCTACAAAAATACACCAAAAACGCAGAAGAAGGGACGGAGCTTGACCGGATGTTTACCGTTGCTATGGTAACATGTGAATGCTACGGCTACTATCCACCTGACCACCCGATCAATAAACATCCATAAGATGACAATTTGACCCGTATAAATAAAACCAACAATAAGCATCAGCCATCACCCTAAGGACCTTGACGAGGCGTTGTCACAAGTTGTTATGGATTAATTCGAAAAATAAATGTGTTGTTTGTTAGCTTCGTAAAAAAGTAGCAACTTTTTTTTCCCGGAATATTGCCCCCCTCTCTCGGCTAAGGTTTTTTCATACAGTGGCCTTAAAACGCCGTTGTACAGACGAGCAGAATATCTGCTGCAGCACGTTCACGAGTACGTAGGCGGCCGTTGTTGTTGCTGTTACGAGACGTCGCGGGGATAGAAGTCAGGTTCAATGGTCGAGGAGCGGGGTGATGACGTCAGTGTATGTGTTTTTGCCGTCTACATGAAAACAAACTTTTTCACCCTGGGACCTGGGGTGCAGTCGAATAGTCTGTTTTGCTTACGAAGGTTCCTAACTGAAGGAGTGACCCGGAAGTAAACATGCGGCCGCCATGATAAGAGCTGTTCGGATTCTCTAAATGCAAAGGAAAGGAGCTCCAATGCTTCCTTTCAGAGCTCCTTTAGCATAGGATGCAACGGACCTTCCTATACGAAAGGAAAGGAGATTACGCCGACCCAGCGAGAGCAACATTTAAAGTGCCACAGCTCGGCCGTTCATCAAAACAAACGATATGTACATTTGCATATTTAACAATTCCTTTCATGCAGACATATAGTAATTGGAATTGTGTTGATAAATGTGTGGACAGGGATAAGTCGACCATACCATTCAATTATGAATGGTATTTTTATTTATTTCAATCATGTTACAAACTTGACAAAAACAAAACTAAAACCACAAATGAAATGTAAATACAGCAAACGGTCAAACAGGAAGGAGGAGCTGCTGGAACTGAAGCCGGTCAGTGAACCAGCTGCTTATGAAACCAACATGTGGAGAAGTGGACGACGCATATTTTGTAATCCATTATTACAAATGCTTCAATTGCTGGTGCCGATCATCAGCTGTCAGTCATCAGCGGCATTATAATGACGTAGCTTAGTGAAAGTCCGGTCGGATTCTCCGAGCACCGCGGTCGACTTTTCCAAGCACCGCGGTCGACTTTTCCTAAATCCTTTTGAGTTCTCCTATCGCCTTTCCCAGTGATGCCACTAATGCGCTACTTAGTAACGCGTTACTGTAGTCGGACTACTTTTTTCAGTAACGAGTAGTCTAACGCGCTACTATTGTCAAACCAGTAGTCAGATTAAAGTTACTTATCCAAATACACGGCGCGTTACTATTTTTGTCAGTAAAAAAAAAGATCTGCTTTCTTCGTGCGTCTCAGGGTGTGACGTATGTTAGCCGACACCTTCACCAACGGTCGCGTGTAGTCGCTATACCGGCAGAAACGTAAACAATGGAGGGGGAGAGATACGCATTTTCCAGCTGGAAATACAAGCATTATTTCGACTTCATCTCAGCAAAAGATGGCAACATAAAGGTTCGTTGTACACTCTGTGTTAACAACAAAGTGTTGTCTACTTTCATGAATACAACGTCAAACTTGAAAAAACATTTAGAGTCACAGCATGGCACAACCACATTAAAAGAGCAGGTCCCGTCCGGTGACGGTGAAAAGGCGCAGCGTGTGAATAAACAAGACGAGTTCTCGATTTCACGGAGCTCCTGCTAACTCAGTCTGTGCTGACATGCGAGTCTCTCTTGACAGTGTTTACTGGAGAAATGTCTCGCTGCTTGCTGGCCCTGCCCCCTCCCTTCATCATCACACCGCTCATACTTGAGGACTGTGCTCATCCTTTGTTCCATAAAAAAACACTCCTTGCTGCTCTAATGCCGGTTCAATATTCATAAAATGTTCATTCATGATGTTACTGCCATTACAATATGCAAAATAATTATTTAAGTTAAGTGAAGTCAAGAAAGACTGTCTTTATATATATATATATATATATATATATATATATATATATATATATATATATATATATATATATATATATATATATATATAACTGTGGCAACACTGACCTTTCCTTAACCCTGTGACGTTTTCCCCAGAGGTCAAGGAATAGGAGTTAGGAATAGGAGTTAGGACCTTATTTTTTGAATATTCGACTGCACCCCTGGTTTAAAAAAAGTGCGTTTTCAGGCAGCGAAAATGCTGGATCTATATGGACGGCCGGCCGGCCTAAATGCACAAGACCGTTTCCATGTGGATGGCCTCTAACAGTAGTTAAGTAATTTATTTGCGCGCCAGTTTTATTTATTTTTATACTGTCTATTTTCCGTGTAAATCCACGCACCGAACCGTGACTCCCGTACTGTTTCAGTGCAATACGAATACATGTATCGTTACACCCCTAACTATTACACTCAACAAAAATATAAACGCAACACTTTTGTTTTTGCTCCCATTTTTCATGAGATGGACTTAAAGATCTAAAATTCATTCCAGATACACAATATTACCATTTCTCTCAAACATTATTCACAAATCAGTCTAAATGTGTGATAGTGAGCACTTCTGCTTTGCTGAGATAATCCATCCCACCTCACAGGTGTGCCACATCAAGATGCTGATCTGACATCATGATTAGTGCACAGGTGTGCCTTAGACTGTCCACAATAAAAGGCCACTCTGAAATGTGCAGTTTTGTCTCACAGCAAAATGCCACAGATGCCACAAGCATTGAGGGAGCGTGCAATTGGCATGCTGACAGCAGGAATGTCAACCAGATCTGTTGCTCGTGCATTGAATGTTCATTTCTCCACCATAAGCCGTCTCCAAAGGCGTTTCAGAGAATATGGCAGTACATCCAACCAGCCTCACAACCGCAGACCACGTGTAACCACACCAGCCCAGGACCTCCACATCCAGCAGGTTCACCTCCAAGATCGTCTGAGACCAGCCACTCAGACAGCTGCTGAAACAATTGGTTTGCATAACCAAACAGTTTCTGCACAAACTGTCAGAAACCGTCTCAGGGAAGCTCAACTGCATGCTCATTGTCCTCATCGGGGTCTTGACCTGACTCCAGCTCGTCGCCGTAACAGACTTGAGTGGGCAAATGCTCACATTCGATAGCGTCTGGCACGTTGGAGAGGTGTTCTCTTCACGGATGAATCTCGGTTTACATTGTTCAGGGCAGATGGCAGACAGCGTGTGTGGCGTCGTGTGGGTGAGCGCTTTGCTGATGTCAATATTGTGGATCGAGTGGCCCATGGTGGTGGTGGGGTTATGGTATGGGCAGGCATCTGTTATGGACGAAGAACACAGGTGCATTTTATTGATGGCATTTTGAATGCACAGAGATACTGTAATGAGATCCTGAGGCCCATTGTTGTGCCATACATCCATGAACATCACCTCATGTTTCAGCAAGATCATGCACGGCCCCATGTTGCAAGGATCTGTACACAATTCTTGGAAGCTGAAAATGTCCCAGTTCTTGCATGGCCAGCATACTCACCGGACATGTCACCCATTGAGCATGTTTGGGATGTGCTTGACCGGCGTATACGACAGCGTGTACCAGTTCCCACTAATATCCAGCAACTTGGCACAGCCATTGAAGAGGAGTGGACCAACATTCCACAGGCCACAATTGACAATCTGATAAACTCTATGTGAAGAAGATATGTTGCACTGCATGAGGCAAATGGTGGTCACACCAGATACTGACTGGTTCTGAGTCCCCAGACCCCCAATAAAGCAAAGAAATGCACATTTCAGGGTGGCCTTTTATTGTGGACAGTCTAAGGCACACCTGTGCACTAATCATGATGTCAGATCAGCATCTTGATGTGGCACACCTGTGAGGTGGGATGGATTATCTCAGCAAAGCAGAAGTGCTCACTATCACACATTTAGACAGATTTGTGAACAATGTTTGAGAGAAATGGTAATATTGTGTATCTGGAATGAATTTTAGATCTTTAAGTCCATCTCATGAAAAATGGGAGCAAAAACAAAAGTGTTGCGTTTATATTTTTGTTGAGTGTATAATTGAATTTTGCCAGGTGACGATGGAGGCAGCTTTAGTCACCAACTTCACTAAACGAAAACCCCCCTCGGCCTCCCCCTCCTATAAAACTGACGTCTTCCATCTCTACAGACTGTGGAGAGAAGAGCATTAGTGGAGAGCATCCCTAACCCTTTTATTTAGCCTGTAATTCTGGTAATTGGCAGCTCCATAGTGAGACACATGAAAATAGCGAAACCAGCGACTTTTTAGTCAAATGTGTCCCAGGGGACAGAGAGGGCGACATTGAACATTGTTATTCACATCGGCGTTAATGACACCCGATTACGCCAATCAGAGGTCACTAAAATTAATGTTGGCTCGGTGTGTGAATATGCAAAAACCATGTAGGACTCCGAAGTTTTCTCTGGTCTCCTGCCAAACTTTAATAGTGATGACAGATGCATGTCATCTTTCCACCGCTGGCTGTCAAGGTGGTGTCCAGATAATGATGTGGGCTTTGTTGATAATTGGCAGCCTTTCTGGGGAAAACCTGGTCTGATCAGGAGAGATGGCATCCACCCCACTTTGGATGGAGCCGCTCTCCTATCTATAAACATCGCCAGTTTCATTGGTAGTCCTAAAACATGACAAACCAGTGTTGAGACCAGGAAGCAGAGTTGCAGTCTTACAAACTTCTCTGCGCATCCATTAGAGCAGCCATCAATCAATCCGAAACCAAAACTAAATGATAACTCATTTGAGAGCCTGATTCTCAGCCTTTTGCAGCCTGGTCCATATTCTGAATTCTTATCTGAATTCTCTGACTTTCTATCAAGTTTAGTTGTTAAATCAGATAAAGTTATAATTGTGGGGGATTTTAATGTCCATGTGGACATTGTAAATGATAGCCTTAGTGTAGCATTTACTTCATTAATAGATTCTATTGGCTTCAGTCAGAGTGTACAGAAACAAACTCACTGTCATAGCCACACTCTCGACCTCATCTTATCTTATGGCGTTTAAATTGAACACTTAATAATTTTTCCTCAAAATTCCTCTTTATCTGACCATTACTTGATAACCTTTGACTTATTGCTGCTGGACTTCACTCCTCTAGGAAAAAGCTACTACTCTCGGTGTCTATCGGATAGAAGTAAGTAATTCCACCCATCTTGAGTTCAATGCCATGTCTTAATGAAACAAAGGACTTCTATGTTATTTTTAGTCCTACCCAGATCGATTCTCTTATAGATGAGCTTCGAAGCCTACTGAGAACGACCCTAGACTCTGTTGCTCCTCTAGAACAGAAAACTATAAAACAAAGTAAGGTAGCTTCATGGTATAACTCCCAAACTCGTAAAAAAAAATATATATATATATAAGAAGGCTCTCCATAATGCCAGAGCAGCCTACTACTCATCTTTAATAGAGGAAAATAAAAACATTCCTAGATTTCTTTTCAGTACTGTAGCCTGACAAAGAGTCACTGAGCCATGTATTCCTAGAGATCCTAGTAGTAATGACTTTTTTAATGATAAAATTTTAGTTATCAGAGACAAAATTACTCATGTATTGCTTTCAATTGGAACCACATTACCGTCAAACTCAGTAGCCAATCTTAGGAATAGAAACAGCATTAAGACCTGATATATATTTAGACTGCTTTTCTCCAATCTACCTGAACCAACTAACGTCAATCTTCCTTTTCTCTCTAAGATCCTTGAGAAAGTAGTCGCCAATCAACTGTGTGACTTTCTAAATAACAACAGTCTACTTGAGGACTTCCAGTCAGGATTTAGAGTACATCATAGTACAGAGACAGCTCTGGTGAAAATCACAAATTACCTTCTAATTGCTTCTGACAAAGGACTGGTTTCTGTACTTGTCCTGCTAGATCTTAGTGCTGCGTTCGACACAATTAACCTAGATTCTAATATGTAGACTGGAAAAAATGATTGGCATCAAAGGAACCACATTAAGCCGGTTAAAGTCATATTTATCCAATCTATCTCAGTTTGTGCATGTCAATGAAAAATCCTCCAGGCACACTGAAGTTAAATATGGTGTTCCTCAAGGTTCTGTGCTCGGACCAATTATTTTCAACTTATATATATATACTTCCTTTAGGCAACGGTATTAGAGGACACTCTATAAACTTCCATTGTTATGCTGATGATACTCAATTATATTTTTCAATCAAGCCTGAAGAAACCAATCAGGTAGTTAAACTCCAGACATGTGTTGATGTCATAAAATCCTGGATGACCTGCAATTTCCTGATGTTAAAATGGAAGTTATTGTACTTGGGCCTAAACTCCTTCGAAGCTCGCTGTCTAAAGATCTAACGTCTATTGACGGGATTGCCATCGCCTCAAACACTACTGTAAGAGACCTGGGAGTTATCTTTGACCAGGACCTGTCCTTTGACTCACATATTAAACAAACTACAAAGACAGCTTTCTTTCACATTACTAAAATTAGGCCAATGCTGTCTCAAAAAGATGCAGAAAAACTCGTCCATGCATTTGTTACCTCAATGCTGGACTATTGTAATTCCTTATTATCAGGCTGGTCTAGTAAATCTCCTAAAGCTCTCCAGCTGGTCCAGAATGCTGCAGCCCGTCTTCTGACTAAGACTAGAAGAAGGGATCACATTTCTCCTGTATTAGCTTCTCTGTACTGGCTCCCAGTAAAATCCAGAATAGAATTTAAAATCCTTCTCCTCACTTACAGGGCTCTTAATGGTTAGGCACCATCAAATCTTAAAGAACTAATTAAACCCTACTGTCCTGCTAGAGCACTACGCTCTCAGAATAATGGGTTACTTGTAGTTCCTAAAGTCTCCAAAATTAGAACAGGGGCCAGAGCTTTCAGTCATCAAGCCCCTCTTCTCTGGAGCCATCTTCCGGTTCTGGTTCTGGAGGCAGACACTGTTCCCACATTTAAGAATAGGCTTAAAACCTTTCTCTTTGACACCACTTATAGTTAGGGCTGGCTTAGGTTTGCCTTGAGCCAGCTCTTAGTTAAGCTGCTATAGGCCTAGACTGCCAAGGGATTTATTTATAGTGACACACTGAGCCTCTCGCTCTCTCGCTCTATTGCTCTCTCTCTGTATGTTCCCCCGGAGTCCCTGTGCTTCATTGCTTAGCAGGTCCCTGGACCGTGGTGGAACCTAATCGGACTGCACTGATGCTGTGGTCTTGTGGTCTACTGTTACCAACTTGACTACTCAAGTTGGCTGGTTATGCTTTCTTGTCCAGCAGTCCGCTGAGGTCCTGACCGATACAGATTGCTAACTGGCCTGATGCTGGAAACACCACATTGTAGCTCCACCTGCCCGCTGTGTGACTGCTCAACAACTCCTGCTTTCTGGTCTATGGCGACGTGGTTGGGATGGATCCATCTCGGCGTGGCTGTGCCTGCTGCCATGGACAACTACTGTTGATACTATTACTTCTGTTAATACCACCACTACTGTTAATGCTACTACTACTATACTACTACCAACACCAAATGCAGTTGGAACCCAAGGGCTGCACGAGATTTCTTCCTAAAAGCCTATTAAGGCAAAAAAATGTTGCCACTGTTGCTGTAACGCTTGCCCCTGGGTGATGTTGGGACTTTGAAATTGTATTCTGGAAATCTTGAGCATATTCTAGTCCTGCTCAATGTGTTTAGTGTCCTGAGATGACTTCTGTTGAGATATGACACTATATATAAAATTGAATTGAATTATGCTTATGGCTAATGCTAATCGCTACAATACAAATGTTTATGAGAGTTTAAACTGTATTTTGTCACTATAACAACTTCACAGCAATTAAATAACAATGGCCTAAACACATGCTAAACACATAGTAGTGTTTAGCATTACTGATTAGCATTAGCGCTAAGGATTGGCTGAAGCTTATTCAAACAATTTGATGTTCTGTAACTGAAGCATGGAATCTGCAAGGTATGAGCATGCTAATCTGCTAACTAGCCCAGCCAGCCCCTAAATGTGTTGGGCATCCCTGTGTTACACAATGACAATAAGTGATCCTTGCATAACTAAATGATTAAAATTGTACAACTGAATGCTTCATCCACACATTGTTGTCTCATTGCAGAAAATTAGAACAGACTTGGATGGAGGCTGAATGGAAGACGGTAAACGAGGTTAGAAAACCACCGAATATTCCTGTGCAGCATTATCCGACCGTCTTGTATCAAGTCGTCGGCTCGTGGAAATTAAAGCACAACTATCTTATCATAACTATTGCTAATCCATCTTTCCATTTTTCGGTTGCTATGCTTTGTGGGATCATAAAGAGCTTTGGGAGGTGAACACTCCATGTATTTATTTTTATTTGTATATTGTTTTGGGGTATAATATTCCTTTAATATCAATCTGTGGATGTTTTCATTAGTTCTTATAAATGTAACAAAGGGACCTACACTCACATGTCCCGCAGCACAGTCCACAGCTCTCCACCAAGACACGCCTCCAACAGCAGGTAGACAAATTTATTGTCCCGAAATGTTCGGAATAACCTGAAACAGAGGCACAGACAGTCGACATGCTCTTTGTTTGGCATTACAGACACACTTTAATCCGCCTGCTAGCATAGTAACAACAACAATACATTGACTAATCAAAATTAGGAGAATGACACATGCTGTATATTGGTGGTAAGACTGGCTACATATTTTGTATGGGTACCACTGTTTTGTGTTGGTAATGTAGTGCTGAACATGATAATAAAATTCAAATAATCCCAACATGCCAATGATGCACTTTTATTGGTCTATAAAGAGGCACCAAAAAGAGTGAAGCACTGCAGATTAAAATCTCTGATGCTGCAACTATTCAGAGAAGGTGCTCAATCGCTACACTTTATATCTCGCAAAATATTTTTTTCACACGATTGCATTCAAATATTTTTTTATCGAAGATTACATTTTCAAATTTGCAGGACCCAGTGTCTTGAAAGCCCATCAGCGTTGAGTTCCTCCCGTCATCCTGTCAGCCTGACGATAGTAGGTCACATTAGTCCAGAGACCAGACCAGACTGTGGAGAAACCAGAGACTGTCTGTGGTACCCCAGAGGTCTAGCTAGTAGCTCACATTAGTCCAGAGACCAGACCAGACTGTGGAGAAACCATAGACTGTCTGTGGTACCCCAGAGGTCTAGCTAGTAGCTCACATTAGTCCAGAGACCAGACTAGACTATGTGGAGAAACCAGAGACTGTCTGTGGTTCAAACAACAAATTCTCTGCTGTATTTATTTCTAGATGACCTTATTTGGAGTGTTGATGGAGCAGCTAAAATGTTAGCATAGCCTAGCACCCATCAACCAGACCACATTCAGAAAGCAAGCATTTTAAAAGTAGTTAGCTTCTTTCAACAGACCTAACAAAGCATGACTTCACACTTTTTACTGATTGTCACTACAGCTTCAACTGCAACGTAAGGATAGTTAAACGAAGACAAGGGAGTCTATTTGTCCATCAAGAAAGTCCATCGAGGAAGTCAAGACAACTCAACCACCACCCATCGCAGCCATGTGTCCTATCCCAGTCAGGACATCAAACTGGAGAAGGCTTCTCCAGAGACCCATCGTTTGAAGCTGTAACCCATCCAATCTCTGCTACCCACCATTCTCCACCGGTATGGAACTTGAAGTACTAGGGGGGCTATGGAACTGCCAGTCTGCAGCCAAGAAAACGGACACCATTTCAGTATATGCCTCCCTGGAGACTCTCCCCTTCCTGGCCCTTATGGAGACCTGGATCACCCCAGAAAACACTGCCACTCCAGCTGCCCTATCAACTGCCTGCTTGTTTTTACTCTCCCCAAGATGAACAGGTCGAGGAGGGGGAGGAACTGGACTCCTTATCTCACCTAGGTGGTCCTACCATGTCCTTCCCCTGGACCACCTACCCCGATTTGCAGTTGAATTCCATGCTGTTTCTGTCACCATTCCTTTCAAGCTCAATATCATAGTGATCTATCCCCCTTCCGGTCCTCTCCGTGATTTTTTAGATGAGATGCTGCTCCCCTGTTGATGGCACACCACTCGTTGTCCTCGGTGAATTCAACATCCACTCAGGAAAGCTGCACTCATCTGAATTCTTTGACTTCTTCTCCATATTTGACCTCAAACTCTCCCCCTCTCCACCCAACCACCGGGCCGGGAACCAATTTCACCTTGTCTTCACAAGGTCCTGTGGTACCTCAGCACTCTACATCTATTGCTAAATCTGCCTTCTACCTAGGATCAACTCTTCTGCCTCTAACCCCAGGAAACTCTTCTCCATGTCATCCTCCCTCCTCACCTATCCTACCCCTCCCTCCCTCACTGCTGATGACTTTGCAACTTACTTTACCAAGAATGTAAAAGACACCAGCTCCTCATTCAGGATTTGGACTTTCCTCACAAAGGACGTAACGCAACATCTGGTCCAAGCACTGGTCATCTCCCGCCTTGACTACTGCAAATATCTCCTTGCTGGACTCCCAGCCTTGGTGACTAAACCATTGCAGCGTATCCAGAATGCCTCCATTGGTTCCCTGTTGCAGCCCGCATCCAATTCAAGACAATGGCACTGGCCTTCAAGGCCATCAATGGAATGGCACCCATCTACCTCCAAACACTGGTGAAACCACAAGCCCCAACATGAGCACTTTGCTCCTCTACTTCAGCTGGCTGGCTGGTACCACCATCGCTGAAATCAAACAAATGTCGCTCGTGAAAATGTGCTGCTTGGTGTGAACACTGAATTAGATTTCATTAAACAGAGTACACAGAAACAGCCCTGGGCCCAGTTTCCCGAAGCCTTCTTAAAGCCTTCTTAACGCTACGTCATTCTTAACCCCTACCTAGAGTTTCTACTTAACATTTCACGTGTTTCCCGAAACGTTCTTTGCTACAAATCTCTTTTGTACGTCATACGTTGGTAAGAGTGGTCTGGAGCACTCTTAGAGCCTTCTTAGCTCTACCGTAGCGATGTTTCAGCTCCTGCCGCTAGTCGCTGCCACTGTATAGTAATCCAGAAATCCCTGCTGCGCATGGAACTGCACATTGCCAGTGTTGTGTTTCACCAGTGGTTTTAAGTCATTCATGAAGAAAATAAAAATAAAATGCGCATGCATTTCATCACAAGGCTAAGCTTTACCTCAACCTCAGAAGTAGCCTAGGTATATTACAGTGTCATTTAATTAGCCCATTAGGCCTAGTCGATGTCAAGGCATGCACAATCCTGCAAGCAATTTGGGAAATTGGCACATCGTCAAACAATTAAAAAATGTCATAAATGGACGCCGGTGACGCTTGTGAACAGTAGCAAAACTGTGGCAGCGATGTAACGCATCCTCGTGCTGAACCAAAGATGTCGCCGTCCTTGGAGCCGTTGGAATACATAATTTCATAAGGATCAACTTCAATCCCATGGATATATTGACCGACGCGGCTATATTGCATAAGTTTCGATTACAACGGCAACAAATACGCATGTAATTAAGGATGTAATTGGCTCAATCTCCACTGCTGTTTCTATATTTATTATATCTTTTTTTAAATCATTATAGGCTATGGCAGTATGTTCGACCATGGTTAAATAAATTTTTAGGCCTAGAACGATTTCTAGCAATGTTTTATTCTCAAACACTGCAATAGCCTACATTTTATAATATAGTGCTGTCATGCACATGCGCATGAAATGGAAAATCGAACTCTGAGCAATCGATTTCAGCAATTTCTTTCTGGACAGCGCCGTGTACGTACGACGTAAGGAGTGTTTCTTAAGAAGACTCCTAAGAGACCGTTCGGGAACCACGACTATAGAGGTAAACAACTTTGGTAAGTCATAACGTAGGAGTCTTCGTAGCGCGCTAAGAGTGGATGTTATTGGGAAACCGGGCCCAGAACTGTTAAGGAGGTACCTGAGTGGTAGTGTTGTATCAGTGAGTGGGAGAGTTTGGCTGAACTTTTCACATTGACCGACAGTCAACACAAGGCCTTTGTTCTTTAAAGTCACAGTCTACATAAATGTCAGTGCCGTGGTGAGGTCCGGTTCAGCAGCATTCTCCCAACAAGCTCCTTGGCAACTCTGCAGAAAAGCCAACCTGCTGACCAGCACCCATTTCATCGTCTCCTCAAGGAATATCAGGGTTTGTCCTCTTCTGATCCACATTGACATGCTTCCACAACCTCAGATTATAGAAAACAACTACATAGCCCAACATAATCATATCAAGATAAAAAAAAAAACAATGTCTTGCTAATGTGAGATGGTGTTACCTGATGATAAACACTGAGTTTATTTGCTGAAGGATGTTTTTCTCAGAGTAGATGTGCTCCTGCTGTCTGGTGTCCACAATGTGCTTCTTCTTAATGCACTTCAGAGCAAACGTTGTGTCCTCATCCTTCAGCTTTACCTGAGACAGAAGCAATGCTCATTGAGGGACAAGGGAAGTGTGTAACAGCTGAACAACATAAACACCAAGTAAATATGGACTGAATGTCCATATCAATAGTTAAAATGTATTAAAAAAAACTAAAATTAACAAGACAATCATGTATTTTAATGTTGTACCTGTAACCAACCTCTACATCTATTGCGCAAGCTCAACTCCTTTAGAGTGAGTAAGCACATTATGGAAACAGTTTATAAGAACCTGATAGATGGCATTCTAACTTTTAACATGGCAATGTGGTATGGAAATCTAAACATTAAAGGAAGAAGCAAGCTGCAGAGAATAGTAAACCTTGCCTCAAAAATCATAGGGACAAGACAGAAACAATTAAGTTGTATGTATAAAGAAGTGTTTAGGAAAAAAGCTGTCAAAATAGCAAACGATCCCTCTCATCCACTCAATAGGAAGTTTGAACTTCTTCGCTCTGGTAGACGTTACAAAGTGCCAAGGGCAAATCATAACATTTTTAAAAATTCCTTTATTCCTAATGCAATTGGGGCACTGAACACCATGCCCCGTTGATGTGTTGTAATGTAACTGCTGTCCTGCTTTTTGCCCTGAAGATGTCCGTGTGTAAGTGTTGTTGTTGTTGTTGTTGTCCTGCTTGTTGTTTTTATGAGACCAAAAACAAATTTCCACACCGTGGACAATAAATGAAACTAACTCACTAACTAAGATTTTCATCTATTTAATTTTCTTTTAAGTCCCTATCTATAAAAGAGTGAGTTAAAACAGTGGTGGTTGAGTGCTTGTACTTGCTGCTGTGCTGAGAAATAGGATCTCAGTGTCTGTGGCCACATTCCTGCTAAATTCTAAATTAGTTTTATCTTTTTCTGTCAGTCAGTCAGCAGCGGTTGGTCTGCAGGTGGAGCTACTCACGGAAGTATGCTGCGTTTACTTGTAATCAGAAATCAGTAACTTCCAACTGCTGAGTCAGGCTCCCTCTAGTCTAAAGTGTTTGACCAGGTACATTTCATTACTGCTGACTCACAATGGAGGATCAACAGGCAGAGAAAGAAGACCATTCAACTTCCAGTCCCAAGAAAAAGAAACAACAAACTAATGGAAGTGAAAAAGGAAAGTCATCAAGAAGCAAAGTGACCGCTAACGAGGGAAAACGACGGACCTCCTTTCAGTGTGGAGCATTTGAAGGCATGACACAGATGAGAGACAGTCGACACTGTTGGGTGAGGGAGATGAGCCCCAGAGGCTCGCCTGCAGTTCCATCTACCGCTACAGAGGCGGCTAGAAGCAACACATCTCAAATCTTATGGACTTCCTTTGCCTCCATATTTCTGTCCAAAAATAAACAATGACAAAACTAATTACCAAACAATTACCAACAATAACAGACTTTTTTGAGATGCTTCAATAAAAACTGTGTCACTCGTAAAAGCGTCACAGCTACAGTGTGCCTGACACAGAACTCTGTAAAGCAGTCTTACAATTAATATTTCATATTTTACAAACAGAGGAGAAGGAGGCGCTGCCATGATGAGTCATGACACCTCTCTTGTACATTGGGCATTAAAGTTGATATAGTCTCAACTTTTCAGCGCCAGGCAAAGACTCTCGCCACTCATCAATGAAACACTTGGACCAGGCAGCCATTCTATAGGAGCAAGAAACATTACCTGCCTCTTTTAATGAGGATGAACTATATATTTTCAGTCTGTATCTTTTTATGGTCTCATTTTACTCTTCCTCATCCAACAGAAGTGCAACATCAAGAGCTCCACATCTGCTTGAACCAGCATTTGATCAGCTGGTTCATCAATACAATGGATCATCAGCTGATTTGATGGACACAAGCTCTCTTTGAAGCGCCTGATCCTGTTGAGAGCAGGCGGCAACCCTCCATTTCTGAAAAGTGAAGCCAAAATCTGAAGTGCCTTACATTTGCATTCTCTCTACTGGCCATCAGGGGGCGACTCCTCTAGTTGCACAAAGAAGTCTGATTGTATAGAAATCTATGAGAAAATGGTCCTACTTCTCTCTTGTTGTATTATCTCAGTAAACATTGTTAATATGAGTTTATGGTCTCAATCTCTAGTTTCAAGTCTTCATCAATCCATCTTATGGTCCATTTAGAGTCCAACAGACCAGAAAGCAGGGGATGCTTTAGGGGGCGGGGCTACCTGCTGATTGACAGGTTTCTACCACAGCAGCTTCACACCAGAATCCAGATGGATCCAGATCTAGTAAGGGTACTGCTCTGCTGCTTTTGCGTTCATCAGATCCACCCGTCACTCCTCCACAGTCCATTTATGGTCCACTTACTTTACTGGTTGTAAAAAATCCAAAATAATGACGGCCAAAATGCTGAACTGAAGGCTTTAAAACCGTAGTCCATAAACCAACGGGTGTCGTCACCATGACACCGTCCACTTCTTACATACAGTCTATGATTGCTAAATGTTTAATGTTTGTCTTTGTGTTGCAGATATTTTATCCTTCACCCTTATCATATCCACTGACCCACCCTGAGGCTGATGTCAAACTCTACCCCTTTATTTTTGCAGATATATTACTTGCGAAATTGGCATTTCGCATGTGGCGCATGCCCGAGCGGCGACACGGTCTCTGTCTTTGTTTTAACATTTTGTTTCTAGTCGCGATATAACAGTGATCATAATTTAAGTTCTCAGACTCATATCCCTAAATTTAAACAATGAAGCTTGTTGCCGAAACACAAATGATCACATTCATCTGTTTTTACCTCACGATCCGCTAGCTGCCCGCCCCATAAGCAGGCCGTCAAAAAAACACGTCTCTCTAGGCAGCCTAGGCTCCGAGATCGCACACAAAAACAAATGGTACTACCAACACCTCAAAAGCAAAATAAACAGTGTTCCAACCAATCACGTTCATGAAAATGCGCGTCCATGAACATTTTCAAAACACGGGAGGGAGGGGCTAGCTGGCTCTGTCTGTTTTGGATCTCGCAACGGAAGTGAGGGCAACCAGAATCACTGATACAACCTTTAATCCAGCCATTCTGCTATTGTTTCTGATTACTTTTTCACTTGATCTCGCCAAATGTGCAGTTGGCTACAACTTAATTCGTGGAGGCCAGACAGGCCGCGCCATCTACACCCGGGACTTTCTGTTGAGCCTCAGAGCTCCTTCGGCGCATATCCAGTTTAATGATACATCGTTACTACCAACCGCGTGTATCAAAAGTAGCAACAACTTTAAACCAAGGAAACGCAGAAGGAAAGGGGGAGTTCGGGAGCAGATTAAAAGGTAACCCTACAGGCAACCACTTCCATCGATCATGCTGGGTAACGTCCAGAGCCTAAGGAATAAGGCGGATGAGCTACGGGCCTGCACTACAATACCTTTCAGACTACCCGCAATCATGCCTGATCTGCCTAACAGAGAGCTGGCTTACGGAGGCGGACCCGGACTCGTCAGTTGACCTAGAGGGCTTTACGCTGGTGAGGATGGACCGCAATCTAAACTCTGGGAAAAAGAGAGGTAGAGGTGTGGGTGTGTTTGTCAACAATAAGTATTGTCACCCCAACCACATCACAACGAAGCACCGGGTTTGTACAAAGGACATTGAATTAATCTCGCTCTGCCTAAGGCCTTATCACCTGCCTAGGGAAATACACCAAATCAGACTCTTTGTTGTGTATATTGCGCCCTCAGCTGACACACAGACTGTCGCTACTATTTTCCATGAACTTGTGTCGCAGGCAGAGGCAGAGGCTCCTGATGCGGCCAATTTTATAATGGGAGACTTCAACCGTGGTAGCCTAAAGGAACATCTACCCACATACCAGCAATATGTCACCTGTCCTACTTGCGACAAAGCCTGCCTGGACCACTGCTACGGTAACGTACAGGACGCCTTTTACGCTAAAGCATTGCCTGGTTTGGGAAACTCGGACCATAATATGATCAAACTAACACCTGTCTATGTGCCCCGGCTCAGGTGCGGGAAAGTTAAAAAGGTGGAGGTACAATGCAGGACTACTACCGCAACTGACACACTTCAGGACTGTCTTGCGTGTACAGATTGGGATGTAGTAACCGATGGGATTGATAACGTCAACGACGCAGCGTTCGCTATTGCAGGATATATACAATTTTGTGAGGACACTATTATTCCCAAAAAGACTGTTAAAATGTTCCCCAACAACAAACCTTGGGTAACTCCGGAACTAAAGCACCTTCTCAATCAGAAAAAGCCTGTGTTTAAATTAGGAAATAGGGAGGACAAAAAAACTGTACAGAGGAAGATTAAAAACGTGATTATTGACTGTAAAGCAGCATATAAACTTAAACTTGAAGGCTATTTTAAAAACAATCCTAGAAGAGCATGGCAAGGGGTACAAGTAATCATAGGTTACAAGCCTAAGAATAATCTTATGGTAGTAGATAATGAGCTTGACATGGCTAATGAGCTAAATAACTTCTACTGTAGATTTGACACATATGATTTTAAAACAGAACAGTGTTTGGCTAGCATGGACGTGAGAGGCTTGGTGGGTGCAGATATTGACATTTCTATTGATGAGGTAAAAACTTTTTTCAGACGTATAAATCCACGTAAAGCTAGTGGGCCAGATGGTATTAGTAGTAGAACACTAAAAATGTGTGCAGATGAGCTGGAACAGCCTTTTCAGAGGCTGTTCCAGCTGTCCTTATACACTGGTGTGGTCCCCAGCATATGTAAAAAACATTAATAGTGCCAGTGCCCAAGAACAACAGACCTAAAGAATTTAATGACCTGCGTCCAGTGGCACTCACTTCTACAGTAATGAAATGCTTTGAAAAAATTATTTTAAACCAGCTTCAGTCTGAGGTTTCACATCTTCTAGACCCTGCCAATTTGCCTACCGTGCCAAGAGGGGGGTTGAAGATGCGCTTCTTACCCTGACCAGTAATGTTTATAGTAATGCAGTAACTTTTTAAATGTGAAGAAAACAAAAGAAATGTTGATAGATTAGAGTATTTTCCCACTTAAAACATCTTAAAACAGAAATTGTTTTTTTACAGGTGACGCATTTGATCGCTAAGGATCACCATAGGTTAAAGGCTTCATGGGTTGGCCAAAGTTTCCACTCCAATTTTAGTAGCAAAGCAAGGGGCACAGCGATTTTGATACATAAAAAAATACAGTTTTACCCAGCAAACATCATAGCTGACCACCAAGGCCGGTTTGTTATAGTCTCAGGCTCCCTTAGTAATGTACCTGTTGTTCTTGTTAATCTCTATGCACCCAATTGGGATGATGAGGCATTTATTAGGAAAGTAACCTCACTTTTACCAGACTTAACTTCCCACCACTTAATCTTAGGAGGCGACCTTAACTGTACTATAAACCCTTTGCTAGACAAATCCTGCCCACTGCAGGATTCCCCTTCTAAAGTTGCCAAAGCAATTTCAACGTTTATGGATCAAATAGGAGGTTTGGATCCCTGGCACTTTCTCTATCCTGATAAAAAACAATTTTCTTTTTACTCTCAGGTCCATAAAACATTCTCAAGAATTGATTACTTTTACATTGATAATTATTTTCTTCCTGTTGTCAATAACATAGAATACTTAACGATAGAGGTATCTGATCATGCTCCAGTGCTACTCGACCTTTCGTTTACACTTTTACAAAAGACACGCCCTGCATGGAGGCTGAATTGTACATTGCTAAACGATGATGACTTTTGCCAAACAATCTCCAAAGTAATCAATGATTTTCTTGTTACCAACAAGTCTAATCTCATATCCCCATCTTTACTGTGGGAGACATTAAAGGTGGTAGTCCGAGGAGAGATTATATCTTATTCTGCAAGACTGAATAAACTCAAAAGACAAAAACAGGAACAACTCATGGAAAGCATAACAGAATTGGACAGAAAATTATCAACATCTCCATCCCCTGAATTAGACAAAGAGAGACAAAACCTTCAAATGGACTATAACTTGCTGTCAACGCAAGAAACTGAAAAATTACTCTTACGTTCACGTGGATTTCTTTATGAGCACGGTGAGAAGGCAGGACGCCATCTGTCACGCCTAATAAAAAGCCAATCAGTTTCCCAGCAAATTAAACAGATTAGAACTCCTTCAGGTGAACTTACAGTAGTGCCATCCGTCATAAATGAAACCTTTAAAACATTTTACTCTAAACTATATACTTCACAATCCCCAACTGACAAAACCAACATGATGAGCTTCCTGGATAACCTAAATTTCCCACCCATTTCTTCTACTCAGAAGAGTGGAATGGATCGACCCTTAGAATTTCGTGAATTAGCAAACTCAGTTAAACTAATGCAAAGTGGCAGGGCCCCTGGCCCAGATGGTTACCCTATAGAGTTTTTTAATAAATTTGCTGATAAATTAATCCCTCTCCTCTTAGACATGTTCAATGACTCTCTGGACCGGGGTGCTCTGCCTCAAACTCTCACCGAGGCATCTATAACCTTATTATTAAAGCCGGGTAAAGAAGATTCTGATTGTAGCTCTTACTGTCCTATCTCCCTTTTGAATGCAGATTATAAGATTTTAGCTAAGGCACTGGCCTTACGACTTGAATCAATTATGCCGACGCATCATTTCACCCGACCAAACCGGGTTTATGAAAAACCGACACTCTTTTTCCAACGTCCGCCGCCTCCTCGACCTTCTTTTTTCTCCCGCATCCAGGGAGACCACCAGAAGTGGTGGTCTCCCTGGATGCGGAGAAGGCTTTCGATCGGGTGGAGTGGAGTTATCTGTTGGAGGTCTTAAAGAGGTTCTCCATTGGGTCTAAGTATATATCCTGGATCTCACTTTTATACTCTTCCCCTAAAGCGTCCGTAAGCACTAATGGGATGAAATCCCAATATTTCACACTCAACAGAGGAACCCGCCAAGGGTGCCCTCTGACGGGGCGTACCCACCAAACGCGATGAACGCGATTTAATCGTGCGACAAATGAAATCGCGTCGCGCTAGACGCTCCAGTTTTGACGCCGGTCCAATATGCCAAAAAACGCCTCATCGCGGCATCGCGTCGCGCGACGAGCCCGCCCAAACAACAACATTTCTTCCGCCATTTCATTCTCTCGTCGATCATGGCTGAGATGACCACCATCGCTGCACTGTATCTACTCTGGAGAAGTTCCCAGCTTCTGTAGAGGGGACAGGAACTATCATATAGCTCTGGGTGAGCGGTCACGGCGACTATCAGTGTCTCCTCCATCTTCTTCACTGGAGCGGCAAGCCGGCAAAAAGCGAGGGAACACCAGGACGTCCGTACGTCAGCACGTCGGTGACGATCTCAACGCTGATAGGCTGTCGCGGCGCGTCTTCACGCGAATTCGCCGCAAAAGTTCAATTATTTCAACTCGAGCGATGGCGCGATGAAGCGATTTTTCGCGTCCATCGCGCCGCGCTATCGCGTCCATCGCGTCGCCCGGCGCGATGAAGCGTCTAATCGCGTCTTTGCATTGACTTTACATGTAATCTTGTCGCGCGATGAAGTTTCATCGCGTTTGGTGGGTACGCCCTGTGAGTCCACTATTGTTTGCTGTGGCAATCGAACCTTTGTCTATCGCACTTAAATCGGCCAATTTTAGCAAAGGAATCCACAGATGTGGTTTGGAACATATACTTTCCTTGTATGCGGACGATTTACTATTGTTTATTTCTGATCCAGTAACCACCATCCCCAAGATAATTGAATTGCTTAACAGCTTTGGAGCATTTTCCAGTTATAAGTTGAACTTCTCAAAAAGTGAATGTTTTCCTGTAAATAACTTAGCCCTTGGGATCCCTGATGTGTCTTTCCCATTTAAAGTGTCTAAAAGCAGCTTTAAATATTTAGTGGTGCATATCTGCCGCAAGATGTCAGATCTTTACAAGAACAACTTTTCACCCCTAATCGACAAGCTTAAATCAGATCTGGAAAGATGGTGTAATTTGCATATAACTATAGCAGGCAGGGTAAATTGCATCAAAATGAACGTGCTTCCACGTTTTTTGTATCTTTTTCAATGCTTGCCGATCTTTTTACCCAATTCCTTTTTTCGTGCTATAAATAAGCAAATTTCATCTTTTATATGGAAAGGCAAGGAGAGAGTTTTTACAAAGGCATAAGTCCGTTGGTGGTTTGTCACTCCCTGACCTAAGACTCTACTATTGGGCAGCTAACATAAGCAAAATGACTCTTTGGATTCGTGAACCTGAATTAATCTGGTGTAAACTAGAAACTAAATCCTGTTCTACATCACTCCTAGCTCAACTTACATCAAAATTGCCCTTTCAATCATCCCAATATACATGTAACCCAATTGTCGTTTCCACCCTTAAAATTTGGTTCCAATTTAGATGTACTTTTGGACTCAAAGGATTGTCTAATCACAGCCCTACATAACAATCATCTCTTCCTCCCTCCCAACATTGATAATGCCTTTTCTCTATGGCAGCGCTCAGGCCTTGTCAGGCTATGTGATCTATATATTAACAATGTCTTCGCTAGCTTCAGCGAATTATGTGAAAAATTCAACCTTCCCAAGTCTCACCTATTCCGATAATTCCAGGTTCGTAACTTTGTTAAATCCAATAGTACCTGTTTCCCCAATATCCCTCCTAACTCAGTAATTGAATCAATTTTGGAAATTCCCACAAATCAGAAAGGCCTTATCTCAAAAATGTACACCTTAATATCCCATCTCAAAGAGACATCTCTTGATAAAATCAAGAAAGACTGGGAACAAGAACTTGGCAGGGTTGTCGATGACAGTGACTGGGACTCAGCATTAATTTGTGTAAATAACAGCACATCTTGCTCCAGGCTTAATCTGATACAATTTAAGGTTGTCAATCGTATTTATTTTACCAATTCCAAACTTTCCAAAATGTATCCCAATGTCACAGACACATGCAATAGGTGCCACTTGTCACCAGCAAACATGACCCACATGTTTTGGTCGTGTCCCCGTCTGCAAGTTTACTGGACGGCTGTTTTTAAACATCTTGCAGAGGCACTAAATATGGAATTGACACCTTGTCCAGAATTGGCTATTTTTGGAGTATTATCAGACCATCAAACAATTAGGAAAAAGTTTAAGGATAGTATCGCCTTTGCTTCTTTATTAGCACGTAGAAGAATTTTGTTGGAATGGAAGGCACCAGTTGCCCCCAAAGCTTCCGTGTGGCTTAAAGACCTCATGCTGTACTTAGATCTGGAGAAAATTAAATACGACCTGAGGGGGACACCTGGAAAATTTGATTCGGTTTGGGGCTTAATGATTAGTTACATAGCCAAATTAAAGACACTACAGGACAAGTGAAATGTTCACTTCTGACAACTGACTTTTGAATTTCCTTTCCCTCCTTACTTCATCTCAACCCATTGAAAATATAACTTCTCAGTTTTGTGGTGTTTTTTATTGATTCTTATTTTACTTTATCTTTATTACTCTCTCAATTGTCTATGTACTTTTATATTTGCATGTCTGTTTACGGTAAGAAGGAAGGATGTGTGTTATTACTGATCTGTAACAAATTTTGTAGGATTGGGGAAGGTTGGGAAAGGGAGGGAATAAGTGGTTGTTGTTTTTGGAAAAAAAGAAAAAACCCTTATTTTTCATTGTATGTACTTTTACCTGTCAAATGAATAAAAACATTAATAAAAAAAAAAAAAGAAACTGTCTCTCAATCCAAAATTAGATAGAGCGGGTCTCATCTTATAAATATTTAGGAATTGAAATTGACGACAAGCTGTGTTTTAATGAGTGTGCACAGACCAAGTGCCGGAAACTAAGAGTGTTTAAATTAGATAGTGGCATTCTCCAATATAAGCTCTTCTGCAGAGTGTCTTGTCTTTTGAACTTATATGCACTTTTGGTAATATGCATGCACAGGATCACAAGAGATTGCAGCGCATTATCAAAACAGCCAGTAGGGTCATTGGAGTTGATCAGGTATCTGCAGCCCAGCTGTAAAATGAACTTGTTTTAGGTAAGATGGAGCAAATTTTAGATGATCCAACACATCCCCTGTTCCTCAAGTTTGTCAGAAGTAGTAGGTCAAATGGCAGAATCCTGCAAAGAGTAATCAAGACCACTATATACCACAAGTCATTTGTGCCTTCTGCAAGTGACCACATGAATTTCCCTCTAAGTACATTTGTCAAAAGAAAGAAACAAAGAAACCACAACATATCATTGCCGATAAAGTAAGAGCTAAAAATAGAACAAGTATTAGATCCTCGTCTGAGTAAAGTAGTAGCTGTTCAGTAAACATACCTTAAGAACAACAGTGCTATGATCAAAGTGCTATAGGTAAGATTTTTTTGTTTTTTTCTTTGGGGGGGGGGGGGGGGTGTTAGTGGGTCATGCTATGCAGAGTCGAGGTGAAGTCTGAACAGGTGAGTCTTGAGCCTTTTTCGGAAGATGGCAAATGACTCTGCTGTCCTGACATTGGTCGGGAGTTCGTTCCACCACTGAGGCGCCAGAACAGAGAAGAGTCTGGACTTTGCTAAGCGACATTTGTTTGATTTCAGCGATGGTGGTGCTACCCGGCCAGCTGAAGTAGAGGAGCGAAGTGCTCGCTTCGGGGCGTGTGGTTTGACCAGTGTTTGAAGGTAGATGGGTGCCATTCTATTGATGGCCCTGAAGGCCAGTGCCATTGTCTTGAATTGGATGTGTGCTGCAACAGGGAGCCAGCGGAGGTCACGGAGGAGGGGGTCACATGGGAGAATTAGGGTAGATTCATCCCAAAGGTGTTTTATCGGGTTGAGGTCAGGACTCTGTGCAGGCCAGTCAAGTTCATCCACACTAAACTCTCTCATCCATGTCTTTATGGACCTTGCTTTGTGCACTGGTGCACAGTCATGTTGGAACAGGAAGGGCCTTCCCCAAACGGTTTGATTTATTTTATTTAACCTTTATTTAACCAGGTAAAAGCCCATTGAGATCGAGGATCTCTTTCACAAGGATGACCTGGCCAAGAAGGCAACAGTATCAGTCAGAAGCAGTATACAAAGACATACAAACAGCAAGACACAAGATTAAATACACAGACAAGACAAGAGATCAAATACACATACATTGTCCAAATCCAAATGATTTAAATTGAAGGTCCTTCAAGATCATGTCAATGTTATTTTTGGGATCAAGTCTGGCAGATTGAAATCCTTCTAGAAGTATGACAAAGTTGGGAGCATGGAATTGTCCAACATCTCTTGGTATGCTGAAGCATTCAGAGTTCCTTTCACTGGAACTAAGGGGCCAAGCCCAGCTCCTGAAGAACACCCCCACACCATAATCCCCCTCCACCAAACTTTACACGTGGCACAAGTAGACAAGTACCGTTGTCCTGGCAACGGCCAAACCCAGACTCGTCCATCAGATTCCCAGATGGAGAAACGTGATTGGTCCCTCCAGAGAACATCTCCACTGCTCTAGAGTCCAGTGGCGGCATGCTTTACACCACTGCATCCAACGCTTTGCATTGCACTTGCTGATGTATGGCTTGGATGCAGCTGATCGCCATGGAAACCCATTCCATGAAGCTCTCTACGCTGTTCTTGTGCTAATCTGAAGGCCACATGAGGTTTGGAGGTCTGTAGTGACTCTGCAGAAAGTTGGTGACCTCTGCACACTATGTGCCTCAGCATCCGCTGACCCCGCTCCATCATTTTACCTGGTCTACCACTTCTTGGCTGTGTTGCTGTTGTTCCCAATCACTTCCACTTTGTTATAATCCCACTGACAGTTGACTTTGGAATATTTAGGAATGAGGACATTTCACCACTGGACTTGTTGCACAGGTGGCATCCTATCACAGAACCACGCTCGAATCTCGAGTTGTAGAAACAGTCTGCATGCCTAGGTGCTTGCTTTTATACACCTATGGCCATGGAAGTGATTGGAATACCTGATTTCAATATTTTGGATGGGTGAGTGAATACTTTTGGCAATAAAGTGTAACTTATTTTTAGCTACATTGATTTTTCTCGAAGAGATGATGAACATATGACTGGTTGGATGAAGATCAGGGTTTTAGCAACACAAATTAATAGCAGTAGGCCTACTGACTGGTGACAGTCGGGGATCATCATGAATCAGCAGCTCACCAGCTCCACTCGTCCGAACCCTCCCATCCCCAGTGTAGCTACGAAATCCAGCTCCTGGAATTGCAGGAGAGAGATCTTCTCCTTCAGCCTCCTCAGCTCATGTACTTCTGCAGATTCAACCTGAGGGGAGAGTGGCCTGAGAGAGGAATCACACATAGCAGGTAAGATTACATCTATCTATCTTCTGTATGGGGACTATTTCTCAAAGAAACAAGATCGACAGATGGGAGATAATCACACCCTGCCGAAGGCGTTAAGCCGATACGATATAATATTTTTAATGATTTGTAGCCCATATTACCGACTGCAGCTACATGTGCAAAACTCTAACTACAGTCAGACAGGAGAAGAGTGTCAGGGAGACAGGTTGGTGGAGGGAGAAGAGTGTCAGGGAGACAGGTTGGTGGAGGAAGAAGAGTGTCAGGGAGACAGGTTGGTGGAGGAAGAAGAGTGTCAGGGAGACAGGTTGATGGAGGGAGAAGTAGGTGTAACCCAAACACAGTATATTTTTACAATAGCACCCAAAGGCCTAACAGGAGGAAGAGGAAGGATCTGTTCAGATGCAGGAAAATGCTGTTGTTGACATGGTTGTTGTCTACAATACCATTAGTAAATGACTACAGAAACATTTAAAAAGCAGCTGTTGTGATGTTTAGCTCAGGCTGTTGGCGATGCAGACTGTGTTAGAGTTTTACACATGTAGTTGTGTCCACCGTCATTTAGCAATCGAATAAAACGAATAAAGGCCTGCTGCTGAAAACACTACAAGAGTGCCTGGATTTGGATTTTTTAATAATTTAATTGTCAGACCATGGATTACATTTCTCCAAGAGCATGAGTGATTTGAGGGACATCAGCTACCTCACTCTCCTACAGGCAGTTACAGATTGATGGATGGATGGATGTCATTTTGCTTACCAAATATTTGATATAAAACACAAAGGAAATGTTTTTTTGTTTTTTTTGGTAATTACTGGAGACGTGATCTTAAAGACTTAAAAGGGCATTTTTCATTTCAACTCCACTTTAAAAAGCAATAATTCAGCTTACCACCAGTAAAATTTAAAATGACTACTACAATTATCACCTTACTTAATGAACATTTCTACAGTTGCACACCCGGGTACTTACAAGGCGTTTCTCCTCTCATCACTCCTCGACAGTTCCTCCACGTATTCTTTCAGGTAAGACTGGAGCTCCTCGTAAGTTCCAACCATTTGGTTGAAATTTCTGGAGATGAGGAGAAAGGGACAACTTTTATTTTCAGTGTGTGTGTGTGTGTGTGTGTGTGTGTGTGTGTGTGTGTCATCTCTAAGCACAGTACTAACTTAGCATTAATAATCCCAGACTCCTAGAAAATTACATTCTCATACAAACTAAACTACAGTCTTTGTTCTGGATCAACAATTCTCAATTTGAAACAGTTCGTGTTTGTGACCCTTCAACCACCCAGACCTCCCTACGTGGATTTTCCACAGACTTGTTGAAAGTAATTTGTGATACAGTATGTCGAAAAAAAAATGTAATCTACGACAAAAATAGTCTCCTCCAATTGTAATTCACAATGTAGTACAGTATACTTTAGGTTTAGACAACAAAACCAACGTTAGGTTTAGACAACGAAACCAACGTTAGGTTTAGACAACGAAACCAACGTTAGCTTGAGACAACAAAACCAACGTTAGCTTGAGACAACAAAACCAATGTTAGCTTGAGACAACAAAACCTGTTAGTCAGGTTTATGAAAAATATCTAAAATAACTGTACAGTTTGGTTTAGACAATAAAACCAATGCAACAGTTGGATAACCATGACAAGCGCATCACTTGACAACACTTTGGGACAGTGCCTGCTATCAGTCTGTTTGAAAGTTGGTAAAGTGCTTATTCACGTTTGAGGATGGATTACTGTTCTATTCAACCTGCGGCCTGTTTATGGCCACTAAAAAAAAAGTCTGTCTGTGTTTCGACTTGCCTTTTGAATTTTTGACTTCCCCTTTTGCCTGCCATTTTGTGAAACCTGACAGTACCATCTGGTCAAAAATGAACCCAGCCGACACGGAGAAGCACAAGCTGCTGCTCTACACCTGCATGAGAAACAGTTCACCGTTATGGGGGTGGCTTTCTGAGAGGCTTCTGCACGCCACAACCAACATTTGGAGACTCTGAGCGAGCCAGCGGTTTCACCACCCACCGGTCCTTCTGTTCCTGCCGTCTCGGGCCGGGTTACTGCCGGGTTACCGCCTCCGCCAGTAACCCGGCATCCCCCGCCGTGGAGTCAGATGTGGCGACTACGTCCAAGAGCAGTGAGCGACGCATTGAAAACTTTTTCCATGCTCCACTGGCTATCAGCTCCGCTCGTGCAAAGATGATAAATGGCGCTATAGCCTTCTTTATTTGTAAAGATATCCAGCCTTACAGTGTTACTGAGAACGAAGGCTTCAAATACCTTCTCCATGTCTTGGACCGACGGTACCAAATACCAAATCGGAAGCTTTTCTCCGAGAAGCAAATCCCTGCCCTGTATGAAAAAGTAAGACGAGAGATAGCCGAGTCACTGAGCAAAGCGGAAAGAGTTGCACTCACTATTGATGGCTGGACATCTTGCGCCACTGCATCATATGTTACAGCCACAGTGCACTATATTGATGACGAGTGGGTTTTACAAAACCACGTTCTGCAGACCAGAGTGTTAAATGAGGCTCACACAGGTAACAATCTTGCAGTTTTACTACAGGGCATATGCCGCAAGTGGATAATTGAAGACAAGAGGCCAGCGCTGGTCACAGACAACGCAAAAAATATGATCCTGGCTGGAGCGAGTGCCAAGATGGACCCACATGTGCGTTGCATCGCCCATACTTTAAATCTTGCGTCGCAAAAAGCTCTGAGACTGGACACTGCTTCAGAGCTTGTGATTAAAGTGAGGAAGGTGGTCACTTTTTTCCACAGAAGCCCCAGAGCAACTGAAATTCTTCGTGAAATATAGACCCAGTTACACCTGCCCAACCACAAGCTAGTCCATGACGTTTCCACGAGATGGAATAGTACCCTTGATATGTTGGAGCGTTTCCGGGAGCAGCAGCCTGCTGTGTTGAACGCCCTGCTGTCAAGAAAGTTAAAGAGGGGAGAAGTCATGGTCAGTCTGACAGAGGATGACATGACACTCATCCCAGAGGTCATCAAACTGATGTCTCCCCTAAAAGTAGCAACCACACTCCTCAGTGAGGAGAAAAACCCCACAATCTCAATGATTGCCCCAATCCAGGCCAAACTGCAGAGGCATTTCCAGCCTGATGAGAGTGATCTGCTGGTAATTTCCCAGATGAAGGAGCGATTCAGACAGGACTTTGATGGACGCTATGCATATCTCCAGGATCTCCTGTACTATGCCTCAGCACTTGATCCGCGTTTTAAAAACCTGGCTTTCTTGGATGACAACGAAGCCAAGGACCTGATTTTCATGAAGCTAACAGCAGAGGTGGTTCAGATGAATGGACAGGTAAGAAGAACATGCTTAATAAGATTATCATCACATGTTATACTATTTTTCTTTCTAGAACCATTCATTTATCATCCTGTATGTGCATTTTTGCCTTTGTTATGTAATTTAATACAATGATGACTTGTCTGGATTGAATGAATGAATACATATAAAGTGAATGCATATGCTGAGCAAATGTATGTCAAATGACATAACTAATTCTCACCCTCGCTTATTAACTAATGTCTTATTTAGATGCTGATTGTTTGGTTCAAATAAGAAAATCTGATTGCTAGTCTATGTGTTACTGTTTATTGTCAGGAGGGGGGCAGTGACACAGAAATGCAGAATGAGGACCAGGCTGTTGACACACTGGATGACGAGGACTATGCTGCTACAGCTTCTGACACACTGGATGAGGCTGTTGTCACACAGGACGAGGAGGACCTAGCAGTTGACACACATGGTGTCAGGAGCCTCCATGAAGAGGAACAATGCTCAGGTTGGTTTTGATGGAAACGGTGCCAGAAGTTGGAAAACTTTAGTGGTTTGAAGATGATTTTTTTGTATTATTATATACAGTTATCTATGTCTAGTTTATTTTCATAGTGTAGTACTGACAAGTGATAAGCCTTTCTTCTCTTCCACTGTGTAGATGATATCCCTCCCAAGAAGAGGACTGCCATGGACCAGATGTTCGGCAATTTCCTCACTGCAAGAGCACCAGTGAAGACCACTAGGGAGAGAGCTAAGGAGGAAATCCTAAAATACAGAGAGAGGGACTCTTTATGTCTGGGTGGGGATGTTTTGCAGTGGTGGAAAAAACAAGTTGACCTTCCACTGCTTTTAGCTTTGGCAAAAAGTTACCTGTCCATTCCAGCAACAAGCGTGCCATCTGAAAGAGTGTTTAGCACTGCAGGTGACATTGTTACGGCACAACGCAGTTTACTTCACCCTGATCATGTTGATCAGCTCATATTCCTGAAGAAAAATCTGAGAGTAGAACACCTGGCTTAAATGACTGACCGTTGTGCACTATTCTGGATGGCCACAAGGTGTTCTGTTGACACCATTTTCTTTTGATTCATTAAATAATTTGCACGTTTGTTTATTCTCACAACAGATAAACTAAGCTACTGTTACGACTGTTTCAAAGTGAGACTGGTGTTTGTTTACAACAGCATATGACTGCTGAATCTAGTTTACATGTTTCCTTTTGTAAGAAGCTATGGAAGACCTCTTTGTGAGAGGGTTATTTATTTATTTATTTTTTACTTACTTTACTCACTGGTGAGTTTGCTGACCTGCAGCATAAAGAGTGCTAAGCACATCTAAGCTGAGTTTAAACTTGCATTTAGTTGTTTTTGTTAATAATGAACATGTTGTAATGTTTATACATAACTTGTTTGTGAGAGGTCTTTTATTTGATTAATAAATAATCAAACTCATTGAATTGTGCAGTGCATCATGATTGAGCTGTGAATCGTGTCGTACTTTGTTGAATCAGATTTTGTTGAATCACAGTGCATCGTGATTGAGTTGTGAATCGTATCGCATCGGTAGGTGCTGCATATGTATCTTAAATGTATCGGATTTGGGACAGTGTCAGTGTGTCAGTGTGACAGTGTTCTACATTCCAATTGGTACTCGCTTAACTTGCATCGCAGAAAGTTAAACTTATTTTCTCTCCGTACCCGCCCACATCGCATCGCCTGTCCTGGCCACATTCGGCTAGAACACATTCACATCCCATTGACAGCTGTCGCTCAGAGATGGGCGAGTGGCAACGTATGTGAACGGGGCTTTAGTCAAAACCAAAACACCAAGGAAGTCTGGGGAATAATCACCCACTAATATTAATAACAATAATAATAATAATGGTCATAATAAACTAATAGTATAAAGGCTCAGCACTGTGTCTTATCTTGAATGCCTAAACACCTCAACCCCATTTAGTATGTCATATCATTTGTATCAGTACAAGCAGTTTGTAAGAAATTGGTCAGTAATTGATACGTCATATTTTGGTTCTCAAAATTCAATAAATTGATGCATTAAAATGAAATCAATTCCAAATGTTCTCCATGGGGAACATGCCCCCGGACCCCCCTAGAGGATCGTGAGACCCCCCCACCATAGTCTCCAAAAATCCTGTGGGAAACACTAGAAGTGGATGCGTCAGACTTCAGGGTGGGGGCAGTCCTGTCTCAGCGGTCAGCAGAAGACTATAAGTTACATCTGTGTGCCTTTTTCTCACGCAAATTGTTTATGACGTTGGGAACCGGGAGCTATTGGCTGTCAAAATGGCTCTTGAGTATTAGAGGCACTGGTTGGAGGAGGCAAAGCACCTGTTTGTGGTGTGGACAGACCACAAAAATCTGGAGTACATCCGGTCAGCCAAACGGTTGAACTCCCGTCAGGCCAGATGGGCATTATTCTTTAATTGTTTCGATTCATCTTATCGCCCAGGTTCCAAGAACGTCAAACCAGATGCCCTGTCCCGTCAGTTCCAGTCTGACAACTGTCCCACACAATCTGAATGTATCCTTCCCACTAAGATGGTCATTGGCGCAGTTACCTGGGACATTGTGAACAAGGTGAAACAGTCTCAGGCCAACCACTCAGCTCCAAATGCTTGCCCTGATAATCATCTGTATGTGCCTGTGAATCTCCGCTCTGAGGTCCTCCAGTGGGGACATTCTTCTCACCTTGCTTGTCACTTGGGGGTTAGGCGCACCTTGGCACTGCTGGGGCAACGTTTCTGGTGGGCTTTCATGGGAGAAGACACCAAGGAATTTGTCACTGCTTGCCAGATTTGCTCTCAGCACAAGACCACTCGCCTTCTTCAGCCACTGCCTGTTCCTCATCGTCCATGGTCCCACATCTCACTTGACTTTGTCACCAGACTGCCTCCCTCTGAGGGTAACACCACCATTCTAACTATTGTGGACAGATTTTCTAAGTCTGCTCAGTTTGTTCCATTGACCAAATAACCATCTGTCAAGCAAACAGCTGAGCTTATGTTACATCATGTTTTCCGTCTGCACGGCCTCCCCTGTGACATTGTCCACAGTTCACTTCTCGTTTCCGGGCAGGGTCTTGCCAGCTGTTGGGGGCCATGGTCAGCCTATCCTCTGGTTTTCATCCTCAATCCAATGGACAGACTGAACGGATGAACCAGGAAATGGAGACTGCCTTGCGGTGCATCGCGTCCCAGAAACCATCCTCCTGGTCTAAGCAACTTCTGTGGGTCGAGTACGCCCACAATACGCTTCCAAGCTTGGCTACCGGGCTCTCTGCTTTCCAGTGCTCTCGGGGATATCAACCTTGACTGTTTCCTGAGCAGGAGCGAGAAGCAAGTGTCCCATCTGTCCAGGCGTACATCCAGCGCTGTCAGTGCACCTGGTTGCGGGCCCATTCTGCTCTCTTGCGTTCGTCCAAACGGTACCAGAGAAATGCCAAACAACGTCGGTTCCCAGCACCCTGCTACACTTCTGGTCAGAAGGTTTGGCTGTCCACTCATGACCTTCCTCACCGGGTGGAGTCTAGGAAGTTAAATGGTCCTCATTTATATAGAGCTTTTATCCAAAGCGCTTTACAGTGTTGACTGACATTTACCCATCCATACACACATTCACACACCGACGGCGACGGAGTCAACCACGCAGGGCGACAGCCAGCTCGTCAAGAGCAATTAGGGTAAGGCGTCTTGCTCAGGGACGCCAGACACTCAGCTAGGAGGAGCCAGGGATCGAACCAGCAATCTTGCGGTTACCAGCCAACCCGCTCTATCTCCTGAGCTAATGCCCCCCAATTGGCCGCAAGGTTTGTGGGCCCGTTCTCGATCAGTAGGGTCATCAACCCTGCTGCAGTCCGTCTCCACCTTCCTCACTCCATGAGGATTCATCCCACCTTCCATGTCTCCAAGGTCAAACCCGTTAAGGAGAGCCAGCTCCAGCCCTCCTCCAGACCCCTACCACCCCCACCGGCTGATTGACGGGGGTCCTGCTTACTCTGTCCGTCGTCTCATCAAGTCTTGACGGCGGGGAAGGGGCCTTCAATACCTTGTCGACTGGGAAGGTTATGGCCCTGAGGAGCGCTCATGGGTTCCGGCTCGTAACACCTTGGACCCTGACCTCATCTCGGCTTTCCATAGGGACCATCCTGACCAGCCCAGTGGGACATCAGGAGCCGTCCCCGTTATGTCACAACCTTAGCCAGGCTTTAATTTTTTTTGTCAGTTTCCTGTTTTGCCTAACTAACTCTCATGTCATTTCAGACTGCGGCTGCAGTCGAATAGTCAAAAAATAAGGTCCCAACTCCTATTCCTAACTCCTATTCCTTGACCTTCGGAGAAAACGTCACAGGGTTAAGGAAGGAGAACTCAAAAGGATTTAGGAAAAGTTGACCGCGGGGCTCAGAGAATCCGACCGGACTTTCACTAAGCTACGTCATTATAATGCTAGTTTCATTTGTGGTTTTGTTTTTGTGAAAAATTTGTAACATGATTGAAATAAATAAAAATACCATTCAATTATTATCACTGTACACAAACATTTTTCAACACAACTCTGATTACTATATGTCTGCATGAAAGTAATTGTTAAATATGCAAATGCACATATCGTTTGTTCTCATGAATGGCCTAGGTGTGCAGAACTTTAAATGTTGCTCTTGAAAAAAATGTGGGTCGGCGTGTGGGTTTCCTTTCCTTTCATATAGGAAGGTAGGAAGGTAAAATTGCATCCTATGCTAAAGGAACTCTGAAACGAAGCATTGGAGCTTCCTTTGCATTTAGAAAATTCAAACGGCTTTTATCATGGCGGCAACTTGTTTACTTCCGGGTCACTTCTTCATTTAGGAACCTTCCTAAGCGAAATAGACATACAGACATATTCGACCGCAGCCTGCCACTCCCTCCTGCTCTGCACTACCTGCTGATAGCATTCACCTGGCCTGCCCCACCCCCACATTCACCTGCTCCTCATCAGCTAATCAGCCCTCAGTGTATATATACTGGTCCATTTCCCTCAGTTCTTTGCCAGATTGTCTAGTGTGTTCACCTAGCTCTCCAGCCGTCCATTGTTCTGATCCTGATCCTGCCTGTCTGTGTTTCGACTTGCATTTTGGATTTTTGACTTCCCCTTTTGCCTGCTCCTATTGGATTTGTTTGCCACACTGACTGACTACCTGGTTTGACCCCTGCTTTCTATTAAACCCTGTTTCTGCACCTGAACTGTTTTCTGTGTCGTGCAATTGGGTTCTTGCCTGCCATTTTGTGAAACCTGACTGATGTATGCTAGAGAAGAACTGAAAGTCTGTTATATTTTACCCTTCAGGAGGAGAAACAGGAGAGAGAACGGGGAAACATCACAATGCATAAACATCTGATCAGCAATGTGCTGTGTGTTATACTCTTATGGACTGATGACCAGCACTTAGTAGGCCTAATGATTGTTTTACTGAAACTGTTCAAAGACTGCCAGTAGTGACATTCACAGTTGCAGTGACAATAATAAATTAGTTACCGCACTATACTTCATGCTTTTAATTACTTAATATCATAATACTATTATTATTATTATTATTATTATTATTATTATTATTAAATGCATAATGCTTTCAGGCCTGATTAGGCCAAGGTTGAATACCACTGCGCCACAATGTCATCTATTATCAGGCAATCAAGTTGTATTTAAATAAAGGGCTGTACATAATAACATGAACCAGACTGGTGTCCTATTTACTTTCCAACACAACATAAATACATAGTGCGTTATATTTCAACATATTATGTTGTGGATTACGTTTGCTCTTGATGTTTCACAAATTAGCTTCAAAGGAATCGGTGGAAATCCACATATGCAGGTGGAATGGGTGGTCGGTCAACGGGTCAACAAATAGTAAATGGACCTGCATTTATACAGGGCTTTTCTAGCTAACTACTCAAGGCGCCTCACACTACATTCTATATTCATATTATATTATCTCACTCACTCAAAAACATTCATATGCCAATGGCGCACCATCAGGGGCAATTCGAGGTTCAGTATCTTGCCCAAGGACACTTCGCCATGTAGACTGGAGGAGCTGGGATTCTAACCGCCAATATTCCGATTGGATGATGACTTGCGCTACCTTTGAGCCACAGCCCCCCCAAACACAGGACTTTCACCAGGAGACCAATGTTAGTGTCCCGTTAGAACCAAGAATATGTTGTGATTTTGTTTTGTTTCAATTTGATCATCATTTTAATCCAAACCGTTATTTTGTTGCCGAAATATAACAATGTAGTTTTGTGGAGGGGTGTTTAAAGGCAGAGTAAACCACAGAGACTTTGACTTTGAAAGCATCGCCAAACTGAAAAAGTACCGTCCCCTTTATTCAGACCTCTGTACAAAGCCGCTCCCCCAGAACACCGAACGGGTGCTCGAGATCGGCAGTCCAATCAGGAAGTAAGGATTGGTAGACAGGCAAGCCGTCCAATTATTTTCTTAGACCCGACTTTTTTTAATGGACGTGGTTTTTACAATCTGACATGGCCACAGATGACATTTCTTTTCATGTTTTTATGTCAGAACATTTAATGGGTTCATTGTTATCAGTATGTTACGAGGATTTCAGATAACATAACAAAATGTTTCTGAATAGAATCACCTACTCAACCATGTGACCAGCATGCAGCTGTACTTACTCTCTGTCCACCACCAGGCAGTGTGTGTCGTTGTCGTTGCAGACGATGTTGGCTGAGCGAACATCTTCACTGGAAACACACGCACAGTTTGGTCACACACACACACTAACACAAGACACACACACACACTCCAGTACGATGAAGCTGTCAGGGTTCACGTGAACTCAGTGGAGAGCTTGTTCACATCACACAGCTGTGACAAGAAGGAGTATCTTTGTCTCTATTGTTTCTGTGAGTTGGAGGCAAAGAATGTTCTGAATGTCTCATCATTAGTGGGACAGAAATGCTGCTGCTTACATCTTCTGTTTTCTCAGTCCACTTACAGTTTTTCTCAGTTGCTTTGGTACATTTCTCAAATCATTCTTGACATTTGCAAAACAGTAAGTGCATTTCTCAAAAGAATTCATACAAATAGCAAATCACCATGGATTACCTGCAAAAGCCAGTCTCTTGCTCAAAATCCTTAGTTAATTTCTCAAAAGTAAATATCTGTGTCAATGACCATGTCGGTGCCATCAGAATGACAAGTCCTTGTGTCATTGTGTGTGAATAAGACAGTCAAAAGAAACAAACGTCATTGAACTGCAATGTTCTATGTGTTTTCCTTTGTGTTCTCCTGTGAGGCTGCTGTTGGTACCTGATGAGAGCTTTCTCCCCGAAGTAGTCTCCAACCCCCAGGGTCTTGATTTCCTGAGGTTCAGTGAAGCCCTCACTGCTTTGAGTGACTATGACCTCCAGAGAGAGAGAGAGAGAGCACAGAATGAGGCATCAACTCGTATACAGCAATGTAACACTGGTGAAAACACCAGTGTTACATTGCTGTTCCTTGTTGGCTTATCATTGAAATAGAGACAATTCATTCCAAGTCAGCATATGAGGCAAATATTTGCTTGTTATTTTTCCACATTCTTTTCTTATCCAAGTTCTAGAAGATGAGCATTCTTGTTATAACTTTTTAATTGATCCTTTTAAATATTAACAGTTAACTAATCACAACAGATAAGTACATATTCTATTTTTTCAATTTAATTTATGTATAGACTGTTTATTCATTAACTAGTATAAAGAGAGATAGCCAGATGACCCAGACTGTTAGTGTCCCATATTAAACTAAAAGGAAAAAATTACATTTTGTCTCGTTAATTAATCATTTGTAATGTGAATCGTCGATAGTCATGTGACTCGTTTGTCACTCGCTAGTCACATGTCTTGTGACTCAGTCAAGTTATCATCAACTGAGTTCTGTTCCCAAAAACCTAGTTTAAACCTGGTTTTGTTGCCTAAACAAAATGTGTGTTGCACAGCACTAAACCACTGGATTAAAGGTAGAATAGGTCATTTGGAAAAAACACAGAAACTTTGAACGCAACGCCGGACAGAAAAAGTCCTGCCCCCTTCATTCAGACCTTGGTTCAAAGCCCCTCCCCCAGAACGCAAAACGAGTCAGAGCATTAAATGTATTCATTGCTATCGGTATGTTACGAGGATTTCAGATAATATAACAGAAGGTGTTCCTGAATAGAATCACCTACTCAACCTCTAAATGTTGTGCTGTGTCACAGTGTTGCATAATAATTTTGTATTAACCATGTACAGTTACCCATATTTGCCACTTATATCTATACCACTTATAAGATGTAACTTAAATATGAACAGCCATAATTCTTACCATTATAAGGATTATAGTTGGTGTTTATTTTGGATTTCATGGATTTTGGATGGCTCTTTATTGCTTTTTTTTTATACTTGCACCTTTATTGATCTGTCACATGTGCATTCTTTGTATTTGCATTCTTGGTACTTGGGTTGTTCCAAAGGAACGCAAGATTGAGAAGGCTGACTGGTTTATACTGTCCACACCCGACTCAACAAGCCTCAAGCTAATGTTTGCTCTCAATGAAGAACATCAAAGGCTTTAACACGGCATGTTTGACAAGATTGTGCCGACATCTCACCTCTCCTTTTTCAATAATAAAGAACGTGTTCCCTTCTTCACCCTCTCGAATAATATACTCCCCTTTTTCAAAGTAGTCCTGAAAAGACAGAAGGGTGTGTCATTGTGTTATCCACTTGGACAAACCTGAAACTATTGAGTGAGAAACAGATACTGGATGGTTATGAATGAAATGCATAAAGATGAAATTACACTCAACAAAAATATAAACGCAACACTTTTGTTTTTGCTCCCATTTTTCATGAGATGGACTTAAAGATCTAAAATTCATTCCAGATACACAATATTACCATTTCTCTCAAACATTGTTCACAAATCAGTCTAAATGTGTGATAGTGAGCACTTCTGCTTTGCTGAGATAATCCATCCCACCTCTCAGGTGTGCCACATCAAGATGCTGATCTGACATCATGATTAGTGCACAGGTGTACCTTAGACTGTCCACAATAAAAGGCCACTCTGAAATGTGCAGTTTTGTCTCACAGCAAAATGCCACAGATGCCACAAGCATTGAGGGAGCATGCAATTGGCATGCTGACAGCAGGAATGTCAACCAGATCTGTTGCTCGTGCATTGAATGTTCATTTCTCCACCATAAGCCGTCTCCAAAGGCGTTTCAGAGAATATGGCAGTACATCCAACCGGCCTCACAACCGCAGACCACGTGTAACCACACCAGCCCAGGACCTCCACATCCAGCAGGTTCACCTCCAAGATCGTCTGAGACCAGCCACTCAGACAGCTGCTGAAACAATTGGTTTGCATAACCAAACAATTTCTGCACAAACTGTCAGAAACCGTCTCAGGGAAGCTCAACTGCATGCTCGTCGTCCTCATCGGGGTCTTGACCTGACTCCAGCTCGTCGCCGTAACAGACTTGAGTGGGCAAATGCTCACATTCGATGGCGTCTGGCACGTTGGAGAGGTGTTCTCTTCACGGATGAATCTCGGTTTACATTGTTCAGGGCAGATGGCAGACAGCGTGTGTGGCGTCGTGTGGGTGAGCGCTTTGCTGATGTCAATGTTGTGGATCGAGTGGCCCATGGTGGTGGTGGGGTTATGGTATGGGCAGGCATCTGTTATGGACGAAGAACACAGTGCATTTTATTGATGGCATTTTGAATGCACAGAGATACCGTGATGAGATCCTGAGGCCCATTGTTGTGCCATACATCCATGAACATCACCTCATGTTTCAGCAAGATAATGCGCGGCCCCATGTTGCAAGGATCTGTACACAATTCTTGGAAGCTGAAAATGTCCCAGTTCTTGCATGGCCAGCATACTCACCGGACATGTCACCCATTGAGCATGTTTGGGATGTGCTTGACCGGCGTATACGACAGCGTGTACCAGTTCCCACTAATATCCAGCAACTTGGCACAGCCATTGAAGAGGAGTGGACCAACATTCCACAGGCCACAATTGACAATCTGATAAACTCTATGTGAAGAAGATGTGTTGCACTGCATGAGGCAAATGGTGGTCACACCAGATACTGACTGGTTCTGAGTCCCCAGACCCCCAATGAAGCAAAAAAATGCACATTTCAGGGTGGCCTTTTATTGTGGACAGTATAAGGCACACCTGTGCACTAATCATGATGTCAGATCAGCATCTTGATGTGGCACACCTGTGAGGTGGGATGGATTATCTCAGCAAAGCAGAAGTGCTCACTATCACACATTTAGACAGATTTGTGAACAATGTTTGAGAGAAATGGTAATATTGTGTATCTGGAATGAATTTTAGATCTTTAAGTCCATCTCATGAAAAATGGGAGCAAAAACAAAAGTGCTGCGTTTATATTTTTGTTGAGTGTAGATTGAAATTAGGTGAAATACTCACCACTTCAAGACAATCAACCACCTTGGCTAGTTTCTCCTCAGGCAACCCTCGGAGCAGAGACACACTTACAGAGAAACAGACACATTCATTATGGCTGTTGCAGCAGTCAGCACTGTCTCCTCACAGTTCTCTGTGTGGAGGATGTTAGTTCTCTTCAGCATGAACAGGCATCTGATTCTGTAAAAATGTTTTAATGTATATTGTTTGAAACACTTTGGTTATGGTTTAAATTTCAGTGTATATCATTTAGAAAAACTGGCAGAAAATGAATATATAGGGTGTTTTTAAACGTGGGGCTGCACGGTGGTGTAGTGGGTAGCACTTTTGCCTCACAGCAAGAGGGTCCCGGGTTCGATTCCCGGGTCGGGCCCCGGTTCCTTCTGTGTGGAGTCTGCATGTTCTCCCCGTGTAAGCGTGGGTTCTCTCCGGGTTCTCCGGGTTCCTCCCACAGTCCAAAGACATGCATGGGGATAGGTTAATTGATGACTCTAAATTGCCCGTAGGCGTGAGTGTGAATGGTTGTCTGTCTCTACATGTCGGCCCTGCGATAGACTGGCGTCCTGTCCAGGGTGTACCCTGCCTTCGCCCAATGATAGCTGAGATCGGCTCCAGCCCCCCCGTGACCCTGAATACAGGATAAGCGGTAGACAATGGATGGATGGATGGTTTTTAAACGTAGTCCTCTTTAAAGGAACCAGACTCCATCCTCGTAAGTGATGAAAGCCTTAAAATACCGAAGCAGATCCTCTTAAAGGAGTCCGCCATGTTGCACCGCCATGTTCCAGCCAGGCTGGTGCTACACATTAACAGCACTCTTCACCGCCAATGTCACTGAACACAGAAGTCTGATTGTGTCTGTACCTGCGCAGGAAGCTGAAGTACTCCTCATGTCTGGCCTGTGTGGTCCGCATCATGATGGTCTGAAAGGTCTGGCGGTCTAGAGCCCAGATAAGAGACTGGGACACAGCTGGAAGAGAACGGAACCATTAACAACTCATTTAGCTGGTACTTTATCATCATGTTGAGGGGCATTTAAAGCTCCTTCTACACTCACCGGCCACTTTATTAGGTACACCGGTCCAACTGCAAATTTCTAATCAGCCAATCACATGGCAGCAACTCAGTGCATTTAGGCATGTAGACATGGTCAAGAAAATCTGCTGCAGTTCAAACCGAGCATCAGAATGGGGAAAAAAGGTGATTAAAGTGACTTTGAACGTGGCATTGTTGTTGGTGCCAGACGGGCTGGTCTGAGCATTTCAGAAACTGCTGATCTACTGGGATTTTCACGCACAACCATCTCTAGGGTTCACAGAGAATGGTCCGAAAAAGAGAAAATATCCAGTGAGCGGCAGTTCTGTGGGCGGAAATGCCTTGTTGATGCCAGAGGTCAGAGGAGAATGGCCAGACTGGTTCGATCTGATAGAAAGGCAACAGTAACTCAAATAACCACTTGTTACAACCGAGGTATGCAGAAGAGCATCTCTGAACGCACAACACGTCGAACCTTGAGGCGGATGGGCTACAGCAGCAGAAGACCACACTGGGTGCCACTCCTATCAGCTAAGAACAGGAAACTGAGGCTACAATTCCCACAGGCTCACCAAAATTGGACAATAGAAGATTGTAAAAACGTTGCCTGGTCTGATGAGTCTGGATTTCTGCTGCGACATTCGGATGGTAGGGTCAGAATTTGGCGTCAACAACATGACAGCATGGATCCATCCTGCCTTGTATCAACAGTTCAGGCTGGTGGTGGTGGTGTAATGGTGGGGGATATTTTCTTGGCACACTTTGGGCCCATTAGTACCAATTGAGCATCGTGTCAACGCCACAGCCTACCTGAGTATTGTTGCTGACCATGTCCATCCCTTTATGACCACAGTGTACCCATCTTCTGATGGCTACTTCCAGCAGGATAACACTCCATGTCATAAAGCGTGAATTATCTCAGACTGGTTTCTTGAACATGACAATGAGTTCACTGTACACAAATGGCCTCCACAGTCACCAGATCTGGTGGAACGGGAGATTCGCATCATGGATGTGCAGCTGACAATTCTGCAGCAACTGCGTGATGCTATCATGTCAATATGGACCAAACTCTCTGAGGAATGTTTCCAGTACCTTGTTGAATGTATGCCACGAAGGATTAAGGCAGTTCTGAAGGCAAAAGGGGGCCAACCCGGTACTAGCAAGGTGTACCTAATAAAGTGGCCGGTGAGTGTAAATACATTTTTTCTTTTTCTTTTTTTTTGGATCAACCAATCACACCACTTTTAAAGAATGTGTAACCTAGCAGCCTCAACCATACCTCCTCACTAAACGTTTCGCAAGCTACATTATAATGTTGAATAGCATCACATCATGAGAAATAATTCCGCCTATAAAATGTACAACTCTCCATATAATATTAATTTACCATATCAGTTGCTACAGTTACACAAAAGCTTGCAAGCATGACAATATCAGCCGGTCTGCACAGCACATGACACGTGGATGGGAAGAATTATAGTATGTTTAATGAGTTCCGCTGTGAATACCATCCAGCCAGCAGGTGTCTTAAACTGCACATGATATGGATATGGTTGTCAAACACACAACCTGATAAACAGTGAAGCACCAAGGGAGCGTATGCAGGTAGGATCCCTAAGGAGACATATCAAGAATCATGACTGGTCTGGTCTTGTTAAAATCCCTCACCTTTGACAGTTGCTGTCCTCTTACAGTTGTACAGAATGGCCAGTTCTCCAAACGCCGTTCCAGGACGCATCTCCCCCAGCAGCTTCCCATTCTGGATCACTTCCAGCAAGCCGTCTGGAAAAGGCGACAAGTTATCAGCTACAAATATTTGTATTTACCTCGAGATCCATGTGAGATCACTGGCCAATCATGGAGTAACTATGTCAGCAACCTCCAGTTCTGAAAAGTGAGTTAGATGCTGAAGTGTCTGAAACTTGCATTCTCTCTGCTGGCAACCAGGGGGCGACTCCTCTCTGGTTGGATAGAAGTCCATGAGAAAATGACCCTATATCTCTTGATTTATCATCTCAGTAAAACATACAACAGTGTATTAGGGCCATTGTAGGAAAAAAAAACAAAAAAAAAAGAAAAAGAAAAAAAAACAGCCAAGAGTGGTGGGCAATATCCCCAGAAAATTAAGTAGCAAATGTGCCACTTTTTTATATAATAACAAATCTTGCCCCCCTCTCTCGCCTCTGTTTTCATTTGGCATATATTCACGTGTACATATAGCCGATATAAATAAGTTGCTTGGATCCGCTAACACCGTTTGCTGTTGCTATGACAACAAGTGAAAGCTACTGCTAGCATTTACCCTAACTGCCCGATCAATAAACACCCATAAGATGACAATAATATAAAATTAACCAACAATAAACATCAACAGCCATCACCCTTAACTATGGCCGGGACCTTAACAGGGACCTTAATGAGGCGTTGTCACGCGTTGTGATGTATTAATTAGAAAAATAAATGCGACATTCATGGGATTTTAGCAAGCATGAATGCTGGTTGTTAGCATTGTAATGAAGTAGAATTTTTTTTTTCTTGGAATATTCCCCCCCTCTCTCAGTTCCGCTTTAAAAAATTCCTTCAGTGGCCCTGTGTACACTGTTCTACAAACATGTTTGTGGTCTCACTCTCTCGGTTCAAGTCTTCTTCAAACTAGCATGATTTTCATTTAGTACATTATGGTCCATTTAGAGTCCAACAGACCAGAAAGCAGGGGATGCTTTAGCCTGGGCTTCCTTATGATTGACAGGTCTCTCCATCAGTCTCATTCATGTCCCATTAATGCTTGTTACCAGTCACCGTGGTAACTTGCTGCCGTGGCCCTCGACACCTACTGCTGCTATTGGTTAGTCATATTTCTATTATTATATTATACTTTCAGCTTTATTATTAGTATCATCATGATATTACTGCTACTGTTATCTTTATTATTACTATTATTATTTACTATTATTTCTGCTTTTACCGTTACTACTACTACTACAATTGCTGCTCTCATTACAGGTGTCATTTTGGTCATATGGATTGACTATGTTGTCATTTCTGTTGGTTGTTCTATATACATGACATCAACTGCACATCTGTCCCTCCTCAGAGGGTTCATCCTTTTTTCCCCATTAAAAGGGTTTTTTCTTATCCGATGGAGGGTCCCGGGACAGAGGATGTTGTATGCTGTACAGATTGTATGAGACAAATTTGGGCAATATGAATAAAATTGAACTGAGGACTTTCTATACCAATTGTGTTGTAATTGCAATTGTGTCTGTAGTGGAAATCAGTTTATGATCACCTGATGAGAAATAAGAATACAAATCCTAACAGCACTTTTAGTAATTTATTCTATAAAAGAGTCCAAAACAGGCTAGCAGTCGCTACAGACAGACTGTAAACAGACAAATAAGTCAAAGCCCTCGCAAACAGGGTGTCCAAGCGGACTGCATCACCGACATACAGCTTCAGAGCAAACTATCTGGCCAGATAGGGGCAGACTCCTTAAGAGTCTGACCAATTCTTCAGTCTTGAGAAGGGCTACTAATTATACTATAATGAACTACTAGGTGAAAAATTCCCATCACAGTGTCAGCCCCTTGAAGCGTGACTGGGCCGATGGAATCTGACCTGCTAGTACATAGAGGTAGTTTCCAGGTTCCCCCTCATGGATGACCGGCTGTCCGTTGCTGTAAACCTTCTCGTACATGCAGTCCACCATATCCCTTGTGTGCTGCGGCTCCAGCTTTTTCAGGAAGTCATTGTTCATGATGGCATCGTTGATGAGTTTCTTGGTACTGTGATTCAGGAAGAAGCAGAAACAAATAGTTCCAAAGTCAAGTCAAGTCCATTTTATTCAATATCACAAATTTATGTGTCTGTAAAAGTTCTTTTAACGTCTTCACTCTTCTTTCAGTCCTTCTGCTAACAGATTCATTGTACTGCTTGTCTCTGTTTGTATTTTTAGGACAGCATCACTGAGAACCCGACCACTTCTAGGCATGCCATGTGCACAGGACACACTGGTGGACGCTCTGCGGCTGCTCCTCTCAATTGTTGCTTCGCCATTAAGAAAAACGAATCAGCAGGCTCATTTATATGCAGCAATATTCATGAGGTACTTTGCATTGACATTTGTTGGGACCTCACCGTTAGGACTACACAATGTGGCCTACAGAAGCCCTCACATGCGGTCAGGACAAAGGAACAAGGGAGATAAAAAACTACAACCACCATTTTAGCGTCACCTGCAACGTGCAACGTCACACAACTGGTGCCCTATTGGCTGACAACCACAGGTAACCCCAGGGGGTCCCCTGAAGCAGCCGTAAGCTATATATTCCGGCGCCGCCTGAAGAACTCTCTCTCTCCACCGTGACACGCGTTACAACAGGAGGTGAACATTACGTCTGCAGCGTTTCCTTTGTCCTAGGCCGCAGTCTTTCCCCCAAACTCGCTGGACAAGCAACAGACTGTTTTACCCCTCTTTTTCCCTACTCGTTTTATTTTTCTTTTGTTTATTATTTTGGATCCTGAGGAGACCGCCGCGACAGCGCGACCCTCCTGTTTCCCCACGGAAGGAAGAAAAACACTTTCTTCGTCCCAGCTGCCAGCAGAACGGATAACTCGACCCGTTTTTGTCTGAGATCAGCTGACTAAATCGCCGAGCCCCACGAGTTTCATTGTTGCCTGCAGAAGGAAGAAATACGAACGGTTTTCTTCAACTGATTGGATCTGGCGCTCAACGAGTTCTGATCACGGACCGCCGAGTCCGTTGCTTTCCGTGTTGTATTTGAATACTGATTGTGTACCCACGCCGCCGGGTTGGTTTCTGTAACAGTGTTTTTGACTAACCTCAGCCATATTCGTGAGCTCAGAAAGCCTCTACTATCAGTTAAAAGACCGGTCTCGCTGAATAAACGCCAGTTCATTTACGCGCGCCCGTGTGATAGTAACACGCCTCCTGAGCCCCAGAATATTGCGCGCGCATTCTCTCCCTCTCTTTGTTTGTGTCCCGCTAACACACACACACACACACGCACACATACGCCGCATCACACGTGTCCTACGCCAGCTGTTCCCGGCGGACGCTAAGGACATAGCTCCATCCGGTGGCTGCATCCGGCCATCTCTCCCTCCCTCTCTCGCTACTCCATCTGACACACACACACACACACACACACACACACACACACACACCACGTGTGTCTCCTTCTGTAGCTTAGCTTTGTGTGTTTTAGGTAGTTAGGTAATAAGGCTTTGTTAATTGCAGTGTTATTGATTGTGATAATTATTACAGATTTTTCTTATTATATTATAACTAGCGGTCTCTTGTGCGTGTTGTGTATATGTCACTGGATAACAGCAGGTTGTGAAGGCTAGTGCTTGAATTTCACGCCTTTTTAATTGTTAGATTGTTTTTATGCTTCTATGCCAATGATCACGATGATTGGCATGTGAGTATAAAACCTTTATATTGAGTCTGAATACAGTTTTAGGTTATCTTTTCCCTGATCCCAGGGTGGTGCCCCGTTATTCATGATAATATCATGATAATATCATGATAATATATTAAATATAATTATTAATATCGATAATCATATTGACATTAATAATTAACTGTTGATAACCAAATCTGCTCCTGCTACATCCCCAACACCATTTATGTTTGAATGTGGACGAGTGCAGGACAGGGTATGAGGCTGATCCTCATGCACAGATCTCCTTGTGGACTGTGATTTATAAAGGGAAAATTGCTTAAATATATGCATACACATACGTCTGATTCTCTTTTAGTATGGATCCCACACACTGTTTTACAAATGAGACCCCAGATGATGCTTTTCAGAATAGGGGAAAAAGATGACTAATGTAACTGTAATCAGAATATGCACGGCTGCATGTAAACAAGAATATTAGTGAATTATTCATTTTCATCAGCCATGTAAACAGATATTTGGTGCATGTAAACAGGGTTAAAAACAAACATCTGTTTAAGTGTGAAATGACATTCTTTAAGTGACGTCCTCATGCTTCAACTGCTAACCCTGTTGCTAGCCTCATGGTATTTCAATCTAGAGGCCCAAGAAAGGGAATACAGTGATTTGGATGCTAGAATGTGTATTTTTTTCCAACAATAAATACTGCTATGCTTTTTACCAGACAGGACTGCTCGACCAATAGGATCTCACAAATGTGGGTATTTGGTCCAGGCAACTCCATTAATGTCTGCAGTTTCAATGTATTCGGCAGATTTCCCTGATTAGCACATCACACAGAGGATGTGCTTGTGCATCCAGTGAGGAGGAGTGCTGAATGGATCCGAGAGGCTGCGTAGGTTGCGTAATTGAAGTCCATAATGACCCAGATCCTGCATTTAGATTTCCTGGCCTTTTGTTTCCTTCCACATCTTTCTATTATCCTGCCATGCAAATACAGATGTTCCGTTGTGGAGGATGTTACAAAAGCTCGCCTGTGCTGTCACGTTGTGTTGATCACAATTGATCTATTTAAAAGACATTTTTTGAGCAACTGAAGAACTTTTTGTTGGTGTAATGTCGGCGTTTGACAACTTCTCTCTCGACTTCAGGATCATTGTACCAAAGTAACCACACCTGTTGGTGCAATGTCATCCTCCATACACACGTCTGATGCTCACCAACAAACTCACCCTCTACACATTCTATTTCTACCAATTTGGAAGAAAACAGATGGAGCCAGCCATCACTGCTCAGTGACCATAAATCACTCTTAAGCCCTAGCCCTGTCCCTCAGGAAAAATACAGCCCAAATGAATCAGGACTAGCTCTTCAACCATGAGAAAATGAAGAGCAAATGGACAAAAAAATAAAGCTGTTATCATTAAAATCAAGGTTATTATTGAAATAGTAATAAACACAATGAATAGTAATCAATTGGCATATCAGCTCCGTGCTATCCAGGGAAGATGAATGGTAATGAGCCACTGTCCCATTGACCCCCCCATACCCTTTCCCCAATATTAAATTAAATAAATTGCATTTTAAAAACATTACAAGAAAGTGTCCAATTATGAATATACTATAATGTCATGATGTTTCCTTCCCTCCCTTATTTTTTTTCAGGAGTTACTGAGTTTGGGAGAAAGGATAGCTGAAAACGCCCTGAACCTTCTCCCTAGCTCATACTCGGTGTGTAGTTGACCTCAGTTAACTAACTCTGCCGTTTTAGGTCAAAATAACAGTCCTTAGTGAAATGAATGAATACAGGATAAATGAATTCTGTCAGGAGGAGCACTGAAGTTCCTCTCTGGGACCTGCTTCCTGATCGCACTCAAAGATAGCAAGCTATACAGAAGCCCATTGCATTCAGACAAGCACAACGCTCATAATTTACGATCCCATTATTCTAGAATACGTCTGCTTAATGTGTACAAACTAGCACACACTGTGGGCTTGACATGGTCATGTGGCTCAGGCACCCTCACCCTCAATCCACTGCAGTTCATGTGTATTTAAAACATAGGTATATGGTGTGTAATGTCCCTTTAACTTACTGCGAGTCTTTCCGGACGGACTTTGCAATGGAGACGTGTGCTGCTCTGAACCCTCCACAGAAGTTCTCGGAGGTGGGTTCAGCAGAGACGCCCTCTTTGGCCTTGAGCCTGCGGTGGACCTCCACAGCAACCCTTTGGAAGCGGCTGGGACCCTGGTTGATGACACTGAATCGACGGTGGCTGTGGTGGCGCAGGGCTGGTGGAGAGCGACCCAGGCTGTTGTTGTAGCCAATAGCATCCTGGAGCTTCTCAATCTGGGAGATCTTGGCCTCCAGTTCCCTTTGGAGGTGCTGTAACTGGAGTTCCTGGGCCTGAAACTCCTGGTCCCGATGTGCCAGCTCCGCCTCTAGGTGGGTGATCCGCAACCTGAAGATCAGGATTGGTTCAATTACTGAATAGGTTCATGGAAAAGATGAAATATACTTTTTTTTTTTAACTTAAGCTTTAAATACTTCCATTTCCCATTTTGAGTTTCACATTTGATTTGTCCCTTTTCTGCTTCCATTTCGATTTTTTAAATTCATCTTTATAATTTAAGCTTCCAGTTTGAGCATTTACATTTAAGGTTATGAATTTTGATTTACACTTCTTTGATTGTCACTTTTACATTTTTAATAGCTTTTTTAAAATATCCCTTTAATTTGAATTATGGCCTGATTATTCCTAGTAACGTAGCAAAATAAAAAAAATTGTCTCTTTGAATTGTCTATTTTGGCTTTTAATTTTAATTCTGACCAAAAATATCCTCTATAAAACACAGCTGTAAATGATCAAATCAAGTATGGTAACAATGCACATTTCCAGGGTCCTGGCCCAACTAAACGGAGAGAACAGGGCCTTAATTAATGTTATGTATTACCCCTGTGGCATCCTCACAAGGCAACTCAGTCTTCACCACAGGACACAATACAGATCATCTCATGAGGAATGTATCAGCCCACCACACGCTTATCTTTCTTTCATTTTGATTTTTCTTGATTATTGGCAAATTATTTTTTCAATGTAAAACTCCTATGCTGCCATATTATTAATCTTATATATAAACACAAATCACCTTTAAAAATGTAAAGAATAAAAAAAGCATCATCATGGTAATAACCACAAGATGACAGTATGAAATGACCCATTATGGTGTTGGGCTGCTGCCCCCTCACTTTTTTAGTTTTTGGTAGCAATCTTGGTCATGGCAATGGTATTTTTTATTTGTGTTCAGAATAATAATAATAATTATTATTATTTTTATTATGGAGTTTAATTTCCAGGACAAATAAAAACAAACACACATCTTGCATAAGTCAAACAAGGTGTACAACATATAGAATACCCAGGTCATCCTGAACTTCTCTAACGACGGTTTCTAATGAATTTACCTTAGGAGGTCTGTGTCCAGACCAGGAGGCTCTGAGTGGATGGAGGCCGGGCAGCTGGTCTCCTCAGCCCGCGGGGCTTTTATCGAACCGTTGCCCATGGCCAGGCATTGGCTGGCCACCATAGGAATGGCCCCGAGTCTCACTGTGACGACTGTCTGACAGGAAGCTCTGCAGGCAGGTAAGGTGCTCTGTCTTCTTCAAAGAAATCAATACGATTATAGTGTCAATAAGTATATCAATTATTATTGTTAATATGAAATGAAAACAAATATTAAACCTGTTTTTTTGTTATGAATATATCTTATTATCACTACTACTACAACTATTCACACCTTCATTTCCTCCTGACTGGACTACTGTAGACTCATCACCCGCACCGAAACACCACATCACCCCAGTCCTAAAAAACTTCCATTGGCTTCCCATCTCCCACCGCATCACCTACAACATCCTAGTCCTCACCTTCAAAGTGCTCCACCATCTGGCCCCCTCTTTTTCACTGACGTCCTCCCCGCCTACCAACCCTCTCGGTCTCGTCTCCACCCACAGATCCAACCTCTGCAGTTTTGTGGTCAGAGCCTTCTCCATCGCAGCTCCCAGGCTCTGGAACTCCCTATCGCAACTCATCGTCGTGACTCTGAGTCCCTCACCATATTTTATTACCGCCTCAAGACCTATCTCTTTCCCCATGCCCCTTCCCTCAATTCCATTATATGTTCTGTTTTGGCATTGTTTTGTCTTGTCTGTTTGTTTTGCTTTTTTCCCTCTGTAAATCGTCTTTGAGTTGTAAAAGAAATGCTATATAAATCAAATGTATTATTATAATTACTACTACTACTATTACGATAACTATTATTATACATTATAATATACTATAAGACTAAAAATATTGTATTTATTGTTTTTACTATCATTATAATTAACAATGTTGTTGCTGTTTTTGTAATATCATAATCATAATTCCCTCTTTTCCTCCTTTCTAGTGAACTGTACCTGACTTTGTATCTTAATGTTTGTATGTTTTGACACACAATTGTCCTTATTTTGCACCATTAAAAATATAATAATTAAAAAATAAAGTTTTCAAATATAATTTCATAAAATAAAACAGTTTTAGGTTTACAGAATCCTGCCTTGATCCATCCTTTAATGCGACTAACTCATTGGGATTACTCATCCAAACCCTGAATACACCTGTCACTGGACTGTCTGTCTCGAATCAAGTCTCAGATCAGGTGTTTGTACCGTGCAGCCGTTCTATTTCCCTCTACAGTCTATTTACAAGAAATATCACAGTGTATTATTTAGGCTACTTACAAGGTCGTTGAGGAATATGTTGAAAAAGATAATCCTACTATGGGATTTCTGCTTCAAGCTCCATCTAGAATCTAGTTGGGTCTTATTTGGTTGCCGTCCACAAACACAAAGACACTCATGTGAGCAGGAGGCTGGGGGCTCTTTCACTGATTCTAACTGTGGCACCAATGATGATGAAGTGGAAGTATCTGGCGACCCCTGGTGGTCATTGACATGTTGAAAGGGTGAAAGCAACAGGCTTTTTACATTACAGATATCATAAACACATTCACCCTCATCATAGAAACATACAAAATAACAATGCATGTGGCAAAAAACAATTAAATGTCATAGAAATGATTAAAATGAAAAAATAACACTCTAAAATGAAATATATGGGAAAAATACATTCAGAAGAACAAAGAAATTCAAAAGTGTAATAGAATCATATAAAAAGAATATATAGGGGACAAATACATTCAACAGGTTTATTGTACAGGTCAAAGTGTCAAAATTGGAGGGTCTATTCTGAGTGACTTAAACAGCTTTCTAGGTGTCCTAACAGGTGTGCTAGTGGTGGCAGCTAGGTTTCATTGATGGGTGTGTTATCATCTGTTTCATATCCAGTAATAGACCTACGCACTTGCATGTTGAGGATGGCGGTACATTTGAACCAGCTAGTGATTATTATTATTATTATTATTATTATTATTATTATTATTATTATAATAACCTTTATTTATTCTCGAGAGACATTGAGGTTACCCTCATTTTCAATGACGTCGAGTTTACAAGGCAATTTAAATATTTACAGTCGTTACAGTCATTTGAAAGTGATTACATGACAATATACATATAACAAGAAACAAGAAAGACAGTCATCTAAAACCGCTACAATTAGAAACACAGCTATCTATTAGGTCCTAAACTCTGTGAATGAAGGGAGCGCGTCCAATCTCAGGATGTGCTGTAGCGCGTTCCAAGAGCTAAGGGCATCATAACAAAAAGCAGTCTCGCCAATATTCGTATAGACTCGAGGAACTTTGAGTAGCAGTAATTCAGCTGAGCAGGTCATGTAAGTGCCTGAGTTCCATTCTAACATATTTGTTACATACTGTGGTAATTTGCCTAAGAGGGCTTTATAAATATATAAAAACCAGTGCCTCTTTCTTCAAGTGAGGGCCAACCAACTTTTCCATACAGAATACAGTGGTGAGTATCATATTTATCACCAGTGATAAATCTTAAGAGCTGAATGATGGACTGAATCTAGATGTTTCAGAGCGGAGGCAGCAGCATGTCTATAGATGATATCACCATAATCCATGACAGACATAAACACTGCTTCAATTATTACTTTTCTTGAGAGCACTGGAAAGAAAGATTTGTTTCTGTACAGAAAGCCATTGTCTGAGCCAGTTTTGGTGTAAAGATGCACACTAATTTTTGGCTTGGGTAAACATTTGCATTTACATTTAGGTCATTTAGCAGACGCTGTTGTCCAAAGTGACTTACAATAAGTACATTTGTCAAAAGAAGGAAACAAAGAAACCACAACGTATCATTGCCGATAAAGTAAGAGCTAAAAAATAGAACAAGTGTTAGGTTCTCATCTGAGTAAAGTAGTACCTTAAGAGCAACAGTACTATGATCAGAGTGCTATAGGTAAGTTTTATTTTTATTTATTTTTGGGGGGGGATGCCAGAACAGAGAAGAGTCTGGACTTTGCTGAGCGACATTTGTTTGATTTCAGCGATGGTGGTACCAGCCGGCCAGCTGAAGTAGAGGAGCGAAGTGCTCACTTCGGGGCGTGAGGTTTGACCAGTGTTTGAAGGTAGACAGTGCCATCATCTTGAATTGGATGCGTGCTGCAACAGGGAGCCAGTGGAGGTCACGGAGGAGGGGGGTCACATGCGTGAATTTGGGTAGATTGAAGATAAGGCGGCCTCTCCCAGCAGCGTTCTCGATACGCTGCAATGGTTTAGTCGCAGAGGCCGGGAGTCCGGCCAGGAGAGAGTTGCAGTAGTCAAGGCGGGAGATGACCAGTGCTTGGACCAGGAGTTGCGTTGCGTCCTTTGTGAGGAAGGTCCGAATCCTGCGGATAATGTAGAGGGCAAATCTGCAGGATCAGGCCACAGCAGTGATGTTGGGGGTGCAGGATAGTTGGTTTGGACATAGAGCCATTCCATGTGACCTGAAAGGTGCGATTTGTCAGGTATGATGTAAACCAGGTGAGAGCAGAGTCAGTTATGACAGTTGGTTGTAGGCGGCACGTTCCAAGGTTTTAGAGAGGAATGAAAGAAGAGATACAGGTCTGTAGCTTTGGATTTCAGCAGCGTCTAGAGTGGGTTTTTTAAGGAGAGGCTTCACGGTAGCTGTCTTAAAATCCGCTGGAATGACACCTGAGGTGAGGGAGGAGTTGATCAGGGTGGTGAGGAATGGCAAGATGTCGTGTTAGATGTCTTGGAGAAGAGAGGAGGGAATCGGGTCAAGGGAGCAGGTGGTGGCACGGTTAGATGTAACAAGTGCGTAAACGTCTTCAGAGGTGAGGGGGCTAAAGCTGGTAAGACCATCCGAGTTGAGAGTTGGGGGAGATGTCTTCTGGGAGGGAATAGGCGTGAATGAGGAGCTGATGTCGTTTACTTTCTTGGTAAAGTAAGTTGCAAGTTTAGAGCTGGGCCCAGACGCACAATAATAATAGGAGACCCTTACGGTTATCATTACTTTGTGGGAATAATTCATCTCCTAACGTGTCTCACCCCGTGGGGCGGCTCCCGGTTTATCAATAAACAACACCCGAGGTGATTATAGCCTCTAAGTTTAACACCACACGCTAACGTGTCCTTGTTCGTTTTCAATCGCCTCTCCCTCGGCGCTCATGCTCTCACCACACTATGATCACACAGAATAGATGTTAAATATTCGTCTTTTTGCCGGTCCCTCGTAAAGTCCAGGGAAATGATGGGCCATTTCAATGAGTCGGGCAGAGAGCACACATCAAGTTTTTTTCAATCAATAAATGTACCGTCGCGTCTACAACTCACGTGTGTAAAGTAGCCTTTATTGTTTGCATTTACAATTGCCAAGTGTCTTATTCTTATTTATGTAATATGACATACAGTTCTAAGCACAAGAGTGTACATTTAATGTTCTGAGATTCTGAATATGACTTAATTTCTCTAAATATATAAATAAATATAATAATAAATAAGGAACTATAAGTGAAAAACTCTGGTAAGCACTGAAAGTTGTGTCTTTATTTACTCATGCTGTTTTATGTTCAATTTTAATCTGAAAAGTAACTAATAAATCTATAAAATGAATGTAGTGAGCCAAGGTTCCGGCCACCCTCTTTACTGGTTTGCTCGTAATCAGTCTGGATCAGATGTAGCCTACCTGAGAGGGAGAGAACATAAGACATCATTAATTAAATGTTATTAATTTAGGCTATCATAAGAATATTATGTAGTGGAGTGGAAGTTTAACAGACAGTTTTACTCTAGTAAATGAATATATATTTTCTCTTTTTTAATTCTCACTCTCTTTTTGTCTCTCTTTCTCTAAATCCTCATTACAGATGGATGGATCAAAGAAGTGGGTGAAAAGTACAGTATGGCAGTATCTCACACAGCCAACCCCAGGAAAAGCAGTGCAATACCTCATGTAATTATGTTAATTATGTGTTCACGTTATTTTACAGAAAGTTAAGGCCATTTTTTTAGTGTAAACAAACGGTATACTGTATTCATTCTAATCCCAGGTGTGTTTCTCTAAATTTTGACACCAAAATGTTCATTTTTACTGCAAATAAATATCGGTTCTACATATCGGCTATCGATTTCGCTTGGTTAATAATAATCGGTATCGGCCCTGAAAAATCCATATCGGTCGATCCCCAGTCCAAAGAAGAGGAGAGTGAGGACATCAGGATGGAGGAGGCTTCCTCAGTAGGCATTAAGGAGAATTGTTCTGTGGATGGTAGTGAGGAGATAACAGTTGAGGAGAGAACGGAGGGAGTGAAGGATTTCAAGTTGCGGCATCTGGTGACAGTTTGAGGCGTAGAGGGGAGGGATGTGGTGGGCTTCATGGGGATAGAGAAAGTCACAAAGTGGTGGTCGGACACGGTGAGCGGGGTAACAGCAGAGAGTGCCGAGATGCCACAGGATCTTGTGAAGACGAGGTCAAGTTGGTTCCAGGCCCGGTGAGTGGGTGGAGAGGGGGATAGTGTAAGGTCAAATGCGGAGAAGAAGTCAATGAATTCAGATGAGTGCAGCTTTCCCTGGTGGATGTTGAAGTCACTGAGGACTACGAGTGGTGTGCCATCATCAGGGCAGCAGCTCAGGAGGGCATCCACTGATTTTGCATGGCCAAGCTTAACACATTGACGCCTGTCAGTCAAGTCGCTCCGAAACCATGCACATTATTCCCAAATTGTCTGAAGAGTAACCAGTGTGAAGGATCGCCTGAACGCCTTGCTCGGGACCAGGCTTTATTCCTCTCACAGAGTAAGGCTGATAGCTCTTTGTTAAACCAGGGTGCAATCCTTTCTTTAATTCTAAACATCTTAAGAGGGGCATGTTTATCAACAATTTAAATAAAGGTATTGGCAAAGGAGTGAAGAGCAAACTGAACATCACTGTTGTTCTCTGCAAGATTGGCAAAAACATATGCTACTTCTTCACAGAAAAGTTGTTAATTAAAAGTCTTAATATTCCTTTTTGTGACTATGTGAGATCCCATCTTTTCTATTTTTGCACTCCTCACACATGCTATAGGGCAATGACCACTGCTACCCAGCCCAAACACTCCAGTGTCAAATATCTTATCAACTCTATTAGAAAAAATAAGATCAATTAAGGTTGGTCCGTCATATTGGGTCTTGTAGGTTCACTGATAAGTTGAGTTAAATTAAAATTGAGGAATAAATCTCTTATATAATCGGAGGTGCCACTCAGCCAGTTCACATTAAAACCACCCACAACAATCATTTCCAAATGTACATACTTTGCCAATTTATCTCTATAGAAGTAACACTGGCAGATGGAGGTCTGTAAATTACCAATCACCACCAACGATGAAGATCCCAGGTGAACCTGCAGGGAAATAAACTCCAAGCAGCTAGATATGGAAATAGAGTCCAGAATAGACACATTTAAATCAGCCTTAGCTACTCCACCTCCTCTTCTGGCTCTATCAGCTCTGAATAAGCTGTATCTAGCCAGGTACACATCACTGTCAGTAATACTTATATGCAGCCACGATTCACTCAAAACCAAAATATCAGGATCAACCTGTAAAACTACAGCTTTAAAGTTCCCATATTATACTGTTTTCATCAATTCCACACAGCTGTCAGAGGTCAGACACTGTTTTCGATATTCATTGCCCCAAACCCATCTGTGGTCCTGAAATTCAGCTGTCTAAAAGTTGCTCAAATGAGCTCTACTGAGAACATGCTGCTTCTGTGTCTGCACCTTTAAATGCTAATGAGCTCCGTCTGTCATCGCCAACTCGGGAGAGAGACAGGATGGCTTGCGCTACACGGCAGCATGCCACAATGTTTATGTGGCTCAGGTGAAGTTGCTGGGCCCGTATTTTGGGGACAGATCCTTTTACTAGGGTCAGTGTCGAGGCAAAGCCAGCTTTGTACTGACCCTCGTTACTGAAGCAGCCCGATGTGAAGTGATTAGCATACACATAAAAGCTAACATGGATCATAGCCATAAAAATGTAACGCAAGAGACCAGACCCGGACCACCGTGCACGGTGCTCTGTCAGACACACGCAACCGGGTTACGTCTGACCGGAGGAGCAGTGAAGATGCACCAGAGCGCGTGAGACAGAGGGAGGATTGTCTCCAGCTTCACCTGCACAGGGATTTATTCACAGAGCACCAGCCGAATCACCCAGCGCCATGACCAGTAAGTTGGGCTGCACTCTCCGTGCACGCTGTCTGCCCGAGCTCTCCGTGCGCGCTCTCCATGCGTGTTCTCAGTGCACGCTATGGGTCTGTCGGTCGCGCTGTCCCGTGCTGTCTGTCTGTGATGTTGTCCGTGTGCGCTGTGGTTCCGTGCCTGCTGTGGGTCCGTGCATGCTGTCGGTCAGTGCCAGTCCGTGCTGCTGTCGGCCCGGGCTGTCAGTCCTGCTGTCGGTCTGTCCATGCTCTCTGTCAGTGCTCTCCGTGGGTCTCTCTGGTTGGCGCTGTCTGGTTGCTTTCTCCGTCTGCGCTGTCGGCTCTCAGCGCTGTGTTACGAAACTTTTGAATCTCCTATCATCGTGCAGAGGAGCTCGGGCTTATGCAAATGACTCCTTTCGTTACGCAAAGAAAGGAGCTGAATCTGAACAGCCTGTAGGATCACCGTTTTACCAGAGGGTGGGCTGCAGAGACCATGCAGGAATTGCTTGTTTTCCTCATCCTGGGAGTTGGCAGGCTCAGGGAGGACCAGTTTATAGGTGTAGAGACAGGCTTCTAATATTCAGGTGATGTAAACCAAGACCTTTCCTGCTCTTGAATGTCTCAGGGCCAAGTGGTGGTTTTGAGCCATTGGAGGGCCCAACAATACCAGGCTTCAAGGTGATCGGGATTAAGTTTGCAGAGATAACTGCAGGGAAACACATATATTCTTTATGTGAACACCTTCCCTTCTTAGATCTTTCCCTAATTAAAACCGGGATATTATATGTTTGGTTTGTTGATGGAGGGGTAAAAAATGTATCTGTTTCTGGAACCATGAGTTTTATCAAATACAGAGGTTATTGATCTAGCTGATATTCTGACAGGAATAGTTGTGGGAGTGAAACCAGTATCAGGTGGATTTGTTTTTGGAGGTGGACAGTAGGGGGCGCTGACACTGAACTGTGGGAGATGAGGACAGTCAGGTGGAGAAGGTTTTGCAGGAGTGCAGTGTGAGCTCTATATTACGGGATAGTAGACAGGCTCCATCTAATTTGTTCAGTGTTTGCACCTGGCTGACATGAGGAGTAGCACTTGTTGACTCCACCAACAAGACGGGAAAGCTGTCAAATCTAGAGTCCAGCTTGTTATGCGACCCAGGCCTATCAAAAGTGACGGAGGAGCCGGGCAGAGGTTCCGACCTGCGCGCTCCGCCGTGACGAGAGCTGGAAGCTGTTGCCGCGCGCTTCCCCCGGTGACGCGCCAGCGGTTACCCCGGCCTGTGCCCGGCAGATTCCCAGAGGTTACTCTGTTTTTTCCGTGGATGTTTAGAGCTGTGCGGTCCGGGGCGGTGGTAATGAGAGCTGCAGACGGGGGGAGTGGGGGAAAGTCCTGCTCTTGTAGGGGGCTAAAACGGTTTGTAAGTGGAATGTCATCCAGCAAAACTTGATAACGAGGCAGTGACTTAGACTTGTGATTAACTTTTCTATTCACCTAATAGAAGTCGCTCAGCACAGGGGCAGAAGACTGAGTTTTTGGATTGGGAGTAAAGTTGGCCATAGACTGCCGACTTTTGGGTTTAGCTCCCGCCCACAGCCAGTGAGACTCGGGGCAGCGAGTGGGGCCTCAGCAGTACGGCGGGAGGGATGGAGGCATCCAGGTGGGTTATGCCCGGAGCGCTGTCCAGCTTGGCTTCACCAGAGGCAGCAGCAGCGCCCCCAGTTACAACCGGCGACTAAATTAATTTCTCTTCATCTCGGAGGTGGTACAGGCTGGAGATTAGGGTTGCACATCTCTCTGTGATAAACGATTCGATATGCATCTTGATACACAGGTTACGATTCGATTCAAAAACGATATCCTTTTATTACAGACCGATTCAATTCAAATCGATTCCGTACAGTGTAAAAACGATACGACTTGATTCTACGGTTAATATTTGTTGTAGATATTTTATAAAATAAAGAAGACAATTCTATGAAAGTGACAGTACAATAGTTTCTTTTCAAATATGTAAAATACCACATATCTGGCAAACTGGCAAAAAAACAAAAATAGAACAACAAAATCACATGTCAATGTATTTATTTAGACATGGACCAATAAAAAATCTGGCTGATTCGTTGGATGGCGGTCACAGGACAGTGTCATGGACGCTACCCGTGCTGCGGCCCCCTCTTGTGGCACAAGTTGAGACACAAGCGATTGACATTCAAAGCCATCCATCTCTCACGTGCGGTCACACGGCAGCGTCGCAGCCGCCTACCTGTGCTGCGCCCGCCTCTCCACCTCCACCTCCTCCATGTTCCGTGTTGTCCCTTGTTTATAACTCATACCAGCTAGGCAGCTACAGCGTTTCGCCGGCAGCTTCAGCTCTCGCGTTGTTTTAGAGACGCTGGTGTAATGCCGCCAACCACTTCAAAGTCTTGCGATACCCGATCCATGACTCTGTAACCGATTCATCTAGGAATTCATTGATAATTTGTATCGATTGAGGATGCTGCTACCGATGCAGCCGTATCTCTCACTTGTTGAACCGAATATCCGGTCGCATCGGTTTATCGTTCACAACCCTACTGGAGATGCGTCCCTCCAACTCGGCGATGGTCCGGCTCAGGTGAAGACATCTATCACATCAAGATGGGGAGGTGAGTGGGGCCATGGTAGAAGTGGATGAAGGCTGGGGGAAGAAGGAAGAAGGCTCCGGCAGAAAGGTGTGCTGTTACAATTAGCCACTAGCATTAGTTAGCAGATGTGGTGTCAGCGGCTGACACGCGAGGACTCCATCGGAGTCCACAGCGCTTGAAGTCAGTCGGGAAATGAAAGCTGAGCCTTCCAAGGATGGGAAACTTACCGGCACGGGCCCAGAACTGGGCCCGATGAGGTGACTTGGTATCCGGTAAGCCGGGTGGTTAACAGCTGGTTAATGTTTTCCCACGCTGCCAGACAAGATCTTGCCAAGATTGCTTTAACAGATGGCAACGGTTTATCCGCCAATAGAAGATAAACTTTAAAAATAATAAGTGGTGTAGGGGTATAATTCAAAAAGACAGCTAAAAACTTGGTTTAAAAAGGAATATTCTTGGAGCCGAGCTGACGGAGGGTCAGGAAGCCACGCATGCATAAATGTAAACACATCACATTGATTCTGTAAACTCCCTCCATCACTGGGTCTAGAACTGTCTAACACATTGTGTGGGGCTGTGACACCTTTTCATAGACCATACAAGTGCGAGTCTCTCACCGGTTGGATGTTAATGATAAGATCTGCTCTTATGATTTCTGTATCTCTGCATTCCACAGAGACAGTGAGCAGGGGCCAGTGGGAAACCCCTCCTTCACAGCCCCACTACAATATAGAGAGGAATATAAAAGAAAGAAACATGTCAAGACACACATATCATCATAAATAAATGCAACATGTACAACACATTCAACACATACCTGGTAGCAGTTTTACAAAGTTTACTATCCCTCTTCTTTGTTTGTTCATGTCTCTTTCCCCAGAGATTATCAGATCCACCTTGTTGATGAGGCCAGTTGCAGACAGGAAGAAACTGTTTTTGTGGTGTGAGGTTTTGGTCTTGACAGACCTCAACCTCTTACCGGAGGGGAGTGCTACAAAAAGTTTATGTCCGGGGTGGGAGGGGTCGAACATGATCTTCCCTGCTCACCTCAGTGTCCTGGAGGGATGGCAGACTGCGGTTGATCACCTTTCCAGCACAGAGGATGATACGCTGCAGTCTGTTCCTGTTTTTGACGGTAGCAGCAGCGTACCAGATGGTGATGGAGGAGGTGAGAGCTAACTCTATGAAAGAGATGTAGTAGTGCAGCATCATAACCTTTGACGGGTTGAACTTCTTCAGCTGCTGCAGGAAGTACATCCTCTGCTGAGCCTTCTTGGTGATGTAGCCACTTTGAGGTCCTGGCTGCTGACGGTGCCCAGGAAGCGGAAGGACTCCACAGTGTCGACTGGGGTCACACAGGGTGATTTGGGAGGGTGGGGCAGCCTTCCTGCTGAAGTCCACAACCATCTCCACTGTCTATAGAGCATTGAGCTCTAAATTGGTTTGGCCGCACCAAGTCACCAGTTGGTCAATCTCCCACCTGGAGGCAGTTTCCACCAGAGATCAGCCCAATGAGGGTGGTGTCATCTCCACCAGAGATCAACCCAATGAGGTTGGTGTCATCTCCACCAGAGATCAGCCCAATGAGGGTGGTGTCATCTTTACCAGAGATCAACCCAATGAGGTTGGTGTCATCTCCACCAGAGATCAGCCCAATGAGGGTGGTGTCATCTCCACCAGAGATCAACCCAATGAGGTTGGTGTCATCTCCACCAGAGATCAGCCCAATGAGGGGGGTGTCATCTCCACCAGAGATCAGCCAGAGAAGTGAAGTGGGGAGATTAGCAGCCTTGTGGGGAACCGGTGCTGGCGGTCCGGCTGTTGGAGACTTCCCCTTCCCCTGGAAACTTCACATGCTGCTTCCTGTCAGACAGGAAGGAATCCAATGACAGGAGTTGGGCGCTGGGAGAGCTTGTCCTGCAGCAGGGTCGGGATGATGGTGTTGAAGTTGGAGTAGGATGTGAAGCAGGCTGGTACGTGACATGGCTCCAGCGAGGTGTTGAATGTGTGTGAACACTGAAGACAGCTGATCTGCACAGTGCTTCATGGTGGAGGGGGAGACAGAGTCCGGTTCGACTGTTTTGCGGGGGTACGCAGGATGGTGTCAGGAATGCATAGTCTTTCAAATCGGCAGTAGAACTCTTTCAGGCGTTGGACGTCGATGGAGTGTGGGAGGGGGGGGGGGGGGCAGACGGTTTGTAGTTGGTTAGCAGTCTCAGTCACTTCCAGACGGATGCTGGGTCGTTTTCAGAGTCTTTGTCCCCACTCCTGAATGCTTTCTCCTTTTCTGACCGTAGCTGGCTGAGTTCTGCTGTCAACCAGCATTTGTTGTTAATTCATATTTTCCCGGTGCAAGATGGTACACAGATGTCCTCACAGATTGCATTACATGCACAACCATGACAAAGTGAGACCATGTGATATACATGTAAATGTTTCTATTATTGTGATAAATAACCGTATATTTATGCTCCTTAATTCTTTGCAAAACTTAACATGCCTTCTGTACATTTGCCTTGTTTTGTATAATGTTAGCAGTTATACAAATGTGGAGGAACCTGCATGACACCGTCTGCAATAGGAGAGAGCAGAGGGTTGGAGTGGACAGGGAGGCAGTAGGAAGAGAAGGTGGAGACGTATGGAAGCAATGTCCTTCTTGAGATCTTCCATGGCGAGGAGAAAGTAACAGCTCTGACCCAAAACATGCACAATACTAATCATTTTACTTATCATACTATCATTTCAAAAGTCACAGATAGCCTACTTTCAACAGGTCAGATAGTGATATTCAGGTGGAGAACAACTATGAGGAGGAGGATGAATTAGAGGATGAGGAAAACAGCATACCGACAGAGAGAGGGGACAGTGCAGGCCAGCAGGTCACCAGTCTCCACAGGATTTAGTGTATCACCATTGGTAATTTTTTAAGTTATTGCATTTTTAATCCTTTTTTTATTAAAGCGATGTTGTTCATCTAATATTTTGATATTATTAATTAATTTCCTTTGTGTGAATGGAATGGACATCTTTTTTCATCCATCCATCATTAACCGCTTATCCTGTATTTAGGGTCGCGGGGGGCTGGAGCCGATCCCAGCCGACATTAGACGAAGGCAGGGTACACCCTGATTCGATGTGGGGCTGCACTTGGTTACTCTCTCACTCAACCACAGAGATGTCCTGTTGTACGCCTGAGATATGGTTTCAGTTTCAGATAAACTGATCTCTGTTGGCAAATAATTGGTTGTGTGGTTATTCCAAAGAACAGAAGTTGGGACCAAATTTATTTATATATAAGAAACACATTGGACTCAGTGAGCAAAAGTTTCTGTGTTACAAATTTTGGTCAGATGACGGATAAAAAAAACACATGCAAAATATCTGTGTAAAGGCCTTCAGAGCTGCTTCCGCGAGTGAATGAGATCCCCTCAGACCCTTTCAATGTCAGGTGTAAATAGCATAAGACAGTGATAATTCATTCTTGGCAAATTTTTTCAGGATATCCTGCACATGGCTACAGACGTTTAGAAATGTTGGCTCTGGATGTAAAAATGCTGACACTTTACAAAAATGTGACAGAAATCTAAAAATACTGAAGTATGTTCTGACAATAGGATTGTGTCAGATGGAAGATGCTTCACTGCAGTTTCTATAGCCAACAATCCTACATCAAAAGACATTCATGTACACAAACAGACAACAAAACAATTCCATTGAAAATAGGTTTCTTTATTCTGAGTCAGTGACAAATTGCTTAAAAAGTTGACTTGTACTGAACAGTGAATCTGTTTGACAACCAGTGACGAAAGCTGCCATTGTTTGGATTATAAAAAGTAAAAATAAATTCTTTTGGAAAACAAAAACAACATAATTTCCTTATAAACATTCAGCTCTGACACTGTACTAAACTAACAGCGACTCAGCAGTGAACACCTCACCTGTGGTTGGAAGTCACATTGAATCTTGGAAAACAAACATCTCAATTCAACGTTGTGGGAGCACGGAAATCTGCACAAACGTCACTCAGTTAGCAGATTTCTTTTTGAATGTGCAAGAAAACATCAAATGTACAGTTTATCTAATGTTTCATTAGAAATAAAGGAAAAACATGAAAAAAACAACATGCAGGTTTTGTATAATGCCCTATTACCAAATTTAAACACAAACAGTGTGACTTAAATAAAACGGTGCAACTGCTGCTGTAAATAGAAATACAGGCGCTGGTCAGCACAATAATGTACTCTGAGGTCATGACCACCTAGCCAGACTTCTAAAGCCCCACCCACATTTCTGATTCTGGTGTCTTGATCAGGTCTGGTGTTTTAACAGTGTACGTTCTCACAGCGTGACGATGCCTTTTCTACTTGTTTTCATTGAGAAGTGTTTTGTGTTACTGAGTGGTGAATTAGCATTGGCTTTTCTCATTGTCTCACTTTTGTTGGAGTCCCGGAGCTATATGATTCAACCAAATGTGGTAACCATGACCTAAATACAAAACAGCAGGAGACAAGCTTTACATTTCAGATAAATTGGTTCCATTAATCTACACTTCACAGATAGTGTTAATCTAATAAATACTGATATAAAGCCTGGCATATTGTTAAAAGGACTCTGTGTCATTCGCCTCAATCCCAGTTTTCAACAGTGTCACAGCACGGCACAAATTTACCATTATTTGTGTTGCTCAGCACAACTTTTAAACTAATGTATTTCATTGCCTGCACTACAAAACCAACAACCGACAAAATCTCTTTGTTAGGTTTAGTAAAGACATCATGGTTTACCTTGAAATAAAAACGTGCAGTTAGGTTTAGGCAACAAAACCAACATTAGGTTTAGGCAACAAAACCTCTTCGTGAAGTTTAGGCAACTAAACCAACAATAAGTTGAGGCAACAAAACCTCTTGGTTAAGTTTAGGCAACAAAACGTCTTGGTTAAGTTTAGGCAACAAAACCTCTGGGTTAAGTTTAGGCAACAAAACCTCTGGGTTAAGTTTAGGCAACAAAACCAACATGAAGTTCAGGCAACAAAACCAACGTTAGGTTTAGGCAACCAAACCAACAATAAGTTTAGGCAACAAAAACTCTTGGTTAAGTTTAGGCAACAAAACCTCTTAGTTAGGTTTAGGCAACAAAACGTCTTCAATGTGATCATGGGACTCATGGGAGTGCATTATGGCCACCTGAAGAACTCATCAGGTGAAGTAAAAGAAAACAGCAACTTTGCACTGACTGACATCAACACATCCGCCACACCAACCACAGCTTTGATACTAAACCAAAAAGAACTTCTTGAGTCACATAATGCCGTGGTTTGGATACAGCACTGCTAAAAAACACATTTTCTTGTTCACAACCTGTTGCAGATGGTTCATTAAAACATGCAAGTACATTCTCATCTACTTGCATAAAACTAAAATATTCTGTAACAATTTCATGCAAAAAATGGAGTGATTCCTGCTTTGCTCGCAGCGTATTATATGAAGAGCATGTCGTACAAGTCGGACTACATGACGTGAAACCAAGTTAATCAAGCAAATGAACAACTTGCTTTCTTTCTACAAAGAAAACGGTGTAGTTCTGTTTTTGTGCAAAATAGAAATGTAAATGTTAAAACAGAAAGAAAGGGATGCAGTCCCCTTCTGCTACAGTACTCAACAACAACCAAACGTTCCCCTTGTATCATGTTGATGTTTCGAAGATGAAAGGATGTTAATGGAGAGGGCTGCTGAGTTCTGGGAAGAATCAAGCATTACATGTTTGAAATAAATTATTCGGAAAATGCTACATTGCCTGACAAGAAAGTTGTTGTTGACATGACAACTTTCAACAATCAGATGATATGATCCTCTGTGTGGTGGCTGGGAGAGCTCAGGGCAATGCAACTAAAGAAAACATACAAGTAAACAGACAAAAACAGATCGACAGTCCAGCTCAAAGACCCTTTTACAGCCGACGTAAATATTCATCCTCTTGTTGTCAACGTAAGCCTGGTTTTGTCATCCAGATGATTTAGAAGCTTTAAACACAGAATTAAAGTTAAACTTTTAGCATAAATGTCTGCTTGTTACATGTTCCTACGTCAGAATCGATTTTCCAACAGACTCCAGTTCTACAAAATCCAGAAAGAAGCATTTCAGAACAGGTGTTTCAGTTGAACCTGTGACCGTGTTAACTGGTGACTTTCATCTTGTAGTAACTCCAGTAAATGGTGGGCAGAGATAATAAACACAGGTGTGATTTAAATAGATTGAAGGCTTTTTCCAGGACACCTACATGTTTCTAACAGCTGCCATCACTACGGGCAACCACGGAGGCATTCAGTTGAGAGTCACCAGTTAACACGGTCACTGGTAAAACGCAAACACCGGCGGTGGTGCCAACAGACATGTTGACAACCATTGGCCTGTTTGTAAAAGTCAATAAAGTCAAAGCTCCGAGTCTACTTCCTGGTGTTTGATGTTCTGTACATGACCACATATAACGGAGTGGATCATCTCGTGACTCGTAACAACTCTCTGGTGTGACAAATACATACATAGATATGTGGACACTAAACATCAATAATGGCTGATAGAAAGTATGTTCCATATCTTGACAAGCTGTTACACTCATACTTCTGTTGCCAAACTGCGTGAACATGCTAACATACATCATCGTTGGTTCCAAACTGTTAAAGAGTCTATTAGACAAAACACAATCAAATCAACAAAACACAAGCTAATACACTAAAGGATGTAAATAGTGATATTTCTTTGTCTTTTTGCTCATAGTTTCTGAAGTCACTTTGAGCTCTCTGTACTATTGCTATTCAAAGGTTTCTTTTTCAATGTAATATTCAATCATTATAATAAGAAAATATGACTTTGTCTATTTCTAATAAAACAAAAAACAAAAAAAGAAAAACAGATACATCATACACTCATTACATGGTTTTCTGAAACAATGACATTTTCTTTAAATTTCAAGCTAGTGAACTAAACAACTGGAAAGACAACAACAGAGCAATAGAAATGAAACACGGTGTCGACTCAGTTCTGTTTACAAGGCAGCTGTCAATATGACATAAGGAATGCTTCTGTACATTTGACTTTCAGTGAAACAGGAAAGTATGTCTCACTGACAAAGGACATGTTGAGATTATTTGCATGTACAGTTACAGCTGTTAAAATACTCTTACCCTTTCTCACTAAATAATATTTGCATGAAATCTATTTCATGCATGTGATAGTATGATATGTGAGAATCGTTCAAATGTTGTTCCCCCCCACCTCCCACAACTGTCAATCATCTGTACATAATTAGCATATGAATGCTGCCCTTTGAGAATCCCGATGCTTATTGCGTACGTAAAGTCATGTTTCATCAATGCAATCTATTTACAAAGACTGAGTAATTTTATACATACAATCCTTTGTCTTATATAGTACAATACTTACAATTAAAGCATGAAATCACAGTGTCTGAGAACACCTCGATACAAACAAAGAAAAGAATATATGACCAGGCAAGATGTGTGTATTTACCTATACAGCACAATCTTTCAAACAAAATGCCATAGCTGCATGTCAAGGGATTTTTGAAAAGGCAGTGAGTCGGATAATATCAAGAAGGAATCATCAAGAGGGTCTCCCTTTGTTTAGTTTTTTTGGAAACACATGGCATCTACCTGCTCTGTGAGCTGCTCTGGATTCTTTATCACAGTTACAGTATCGATGTCACGTCAAACACAACAAATAGCACGCGCTCAAGTGTCCACGCCTCGCTTTCATTCGGAGTTAAATAGATTATGCAGTCAAAGAAACACGTCGGTTGGTGCAGTGTCTCCCTGTGATGGTTGTCCTGTCCAGAGAGCCTTTAACAACTAACTAAAGGATGGTGCAACATCTCTAATTCCAGTCTGATTGGAGTTACTGTGCTCACCGCTGCTCCCGGAGCCCCCGCCGCTACTGGCCCCCGTGTCCGGCCTCCTGGAAACAACGTTGAAATGCCAACTCCAGGTTTGGGTAAAAACTCAAAGATGCCTTTAAGTTTCCTTTCTGTGGTGTCAGTCACGGAGACGGTCTACTTCTTAGCCAGCTGGAAAGGATGCTGACCCTTAAAACAAATGTTTAAACTCCGTTTAATCACATCAGAAACCCACAAGCAAATGTATAAATGGTTATTTATCGTCAGTCTTTGATGTCCAGTGCATTTATTTCAGCCTTAGTTCCTGATTTACTTTTCTATTTTTCTTTCTCAGCCTCACATGGCAAAATGCAGCAGCTGCACTTTCTTGTTTGCTTTGAAGAATGTATTAAGCCAGCTGGTTAAATAGTAATGAAATGCTGTTGGAATCGTCAATTTATTTTCACTCAGCATGAAAACAATGACAATGGAACGTTATTTAGGATAATTTTCATGATGGACACACAAATAAAAAACCTTTACGTGACTCTGCAACATCCAGAGCTAGTATTAAATATTAATGCGACTACTTATGGTGAGGGTCGTCATCTTGGATGTAGACTGTCACCATCTTGGAATTTTTACAGCCATTGAAGGAAGTGACCATATTTGGACTGTGGAGGAGCGATGGGTGGATCTGATGAACAGGAGCAGCAGAGCAGCACCCTTACTGGATCTGGATCCATCTGGATTCTGGTGTGAAGCTGATAACAAAGTTCATAATTCAAATTAACTTTACAGCTAAGTGTTAAAGTCATCTTAGTAGCTAACTGCATTGTTGTACAAATGGACCAGAATGTATTAAATGGACATCATGCTGGATGGAAGAAGACTTGAAACTAGAGATTGAGACCATGAACTCATGTTTACAATGTTTCCTGAGATAATACATCAAGAGAGAAGTAGGACCATTTTCTCATAGACTTCTATACATCAGACTTCTTATTGCAACCAGAGGAGTCTCCCCCTGATGGCCAGCAGAGATTAATGCAAGATAAAGGCATTCAATATTGGCTTCACAACCAGAGCTTGCCGCCTGGTTTCATTGAAAAAGTAAGACGTAAAATGTTGCTGTGACAATATCACCATCATCATCTTTTAAAGGGGCCATATTATGTTTCCTCTGGTCTCTACACCTAGAAACTGGTCCTCCCTGAGCCTGCCCAGGATGAGGAAAACAAGCAATTCCTGCATGGTCTCTGCAGCCCACCCTCTGGTAAAACGATGCTCCTACAGGCTGTTCAGATTCAGCTCCTTTATTTATGTAACGAAAGGAGTCATTTGCATAAGCCCGAGCTCCTCTGCACGATGATAGGAGATCCGAAAGGGGGGCGTTTCACATCACAGCGCTGAGAGCCGACAGCGGGGACGGAGGAAGCAACAGACAGTGCCAACCAGAGAGACCCACGGAGAGCGTGCTGACGGAGACCACTGAAAGACTTACAGCAGCGACCCACAGCGCGCGGAGAGTGTGGAGGACATCACGGACAGCGAGGGAGAGCGCGACCGACAGACCCATAGCGTGCACTGAGAGCGCGCACGGAGAGCACGGGCAGACAGCGTGCACGGAGATTGCAGCCCAACTTACTGGTCATGGCGCTGGGTGATTCGGCTGGTGCTCCGTGAATAAATCCCTGTGCAGGTGAAGCTGGAGACAATCCTCCCTCTGTCTCACGCGTTCTGGTGTGTCTTCACTGCTGCCTCCGGTAGGACGGAGCCCGGGGGCGGGTGTCCGACAGAGTGCCGTGCACGGTGGTCCGGGTCTGGTCTTTTCATTTTTACGGCTACGGTCCATGTTAGCTTGTATGTGTGTGCTTACCACTTCACATCGGGCTGCTTCAGTAACGAGGGTCAGTACAAAGCTGGCTTTGCCTCGACACTGACCCTCATACAAGGACGAAATTTTGATTTCAGAAGTGGGGGGGACACATGTATTTTTAATAAAAGTCTAACTCTTTCAGTTCACTGTGTTTTCTAGTAGTTCTTCTAGTTTTCTATTGCTACTTTTAAGTCTACTATTCTCCTTTTTGGTTTGACTGGTTGTAAATCATGTAGCAAAACATTATCACCCGATTCTAATCCAATAGTAATAATAACAACAATAATAATACTAATACATTTTATTGATCAGATTATTGAGAGCTTTGTAAATGATGAGGAGGATCTTGAAGTGGATATGCTGCTTTATTGGGAGCCAGGGAGAAGGTGTTGCAGGATGGGTGTAACGCATTTCTTTGAGTAACTTAGACTTTGACTTCTAAAGAAGTCTCTTATGTCCACTTTTCTTTTTTTAGACATCCTGGCTGCGTCTAATTACCAAACACACATACACACGCACGCACGCACGCACGCACGCACGCACGCACGCACGCACACGGACACCGATTCAAACGTTAATGTAAATGTAACCTCTGATATTACAATCCTTCTAGCTGACGTGAACCAGGCAGTTTACAGTAGCGGACTCCTGTAGGACTCCTGACCGCAGACTAGCAGACCGTCAGTGTGCAAGCAAGATGGAGTGACAGCGGGGACGGGCAATCACACAAGAAACGGCAGAGCCAATCGAGGAGCTTGTGGGCGGTCTAGACTAAGGGAAACAGGCTTCCGTTTGAGCGGCCGTTTTCCGCTGGGTCCTAGTGCTTGACACATCTCTGTTTACTATAGCGTAACATTGTTTTTGGACGGTAAAAAGTGCAGGGGACTAAAACGGCCTTTTTAAAAAGTGCAGGGGACATGTCCCCTGTGTCCCCCCCCTAAATTACATCCGTGCCCTCATAAATGGATCTGTCCCCACAATACGGGCCCCAGCAACTTCACCTGAGCCACATACGCGAGCCGTAGCGATACATCCACGTAAACATTGCTGCATGCTGCCGCGTAGCACAAGCCCGTCCTGTCTCTCTCCTTGTAAGCAATGACAGACGGAGCTCATTAGCATTTTAAGGTGCAGACACAGAAGCAGCATGTTCTCAGTAGAGCTCATTTGAGCTTAGACAGCTGAAATTCAGGACCACAGATGGGTTTGGGGCAATGCATATCAAAAACAGTGTTGTTGGACCTCTGACAGCTGTGTGGAATTGATGAAAACAGTATAGTATGGGAACTTTAAAGCTTGCACTGTATTTTGCAATATTTTGTTTTGCAATTAATTGCAGGAGTAAGTGAAAATTGCAAAAATAGTTGCAATTTGATTCTATTGTTGTGTAATACATAGTTTCAGTGAGAAAGAAACAAATGTGGGCTGTGTATGGTTGTCTGTCTCTACATGTCTCCCTGTGATAGACTGGTTACCTGTCTGTCTCTACATGTCAGCCCTGTGATAGACTGGTTACCTGTCTGTCTCTACATGTCAGCCCTGTGATAGACTGGTTACCTGTCTGTCTCTACATGTCTCCCTGTGATAGACTGGTTACCTGTCTGTCTCTACATGTCTCCCTGTGATAGACTGGTTACCTGTCTGTCTCTACATGTCAGCCCTGTGATAGACTGGTTACCTGTCTGTCTCTACATGTCTCCCTGTGATAGACTGGTTACCTGTCTGTCTCTAAATGTCTCCATGTGATAGACTGGTTACCTGTCTGTCTCTACATGTCTCCCTGTGATAGACTGGTTACCTGTCTGTCTCTACATGTCAGCCCTGTGATAGACTGGTTACCTGTCTGTCTCTACATGTCAGCCCTGTGATAGACTGGTTACCTGTCAGTCTCTACGTGTCTCCCTGTGATGGACTGGTTACCTGTCTGTCTCTACATGTCAGCCCTGTGATAGACTGGTTACCTGTCTGTCTCTACATGTCTCCCTGTGATAGACTGGTTACCTGTCTGTCTCTACATGTCAGCCCTGTGATAGACTGGTTACCTGTCTGTCTCTACATGTCTCCCTGTGATAGACTGGTTACCTGTCTGTCTCTACATGTCTCCCTGTGATAGACTGGTTACCTGTCTGTCTCTACATGTCAGCCCTGTGATAGACTGGTTACCTGTCTGTCTCTACATGTCAGCCCTGTGATAGACTGGTTACCTGTCTGTCTCTACATGTCTCCCTGTGATAGACTGGTTACCTGTCTGTCTCTACATGTCAGCCCTGTGATAGACTGGTTAACTGTCTGTCTCTACATGTCAGCCCTGTGATAGACTGGTTAACTGTCTGTCTCTACATGTCTCCCTGTGATAGACTGGTTACCTGTCTGTCTCTACATGTCAGCCCTGTGATAGACTGTTTACCTGTCTGTCTCTACATGTCAGCCCTGTGATAGACTGGTTACCTGTCTGTCTGTACATGTCAGCCCTGTGATAGACTGGTTACCTGTCTGTCTCTACATGTCAGCCCTGTGATAGACTGGTTACCTGTCTGTCTCTACATGTCGGCCCTGTGATAGACTGGCGAACTGTCCAGGGTGTACCCTGCCTTCGCCCAATGACAGATGGGATCGGCTCCCTGTTGCTCTCTTGATTCAATACCTCAGTAAACATTGTAAACATGAGTTGATGGTGTCAATCTCTAGTTTCAGGTCTTCTTCCATCATGCATGATGTTCATTTAGTACATTATGGTCCATTTAGAGTCAAACAGACCAGAAAGCAAGGGATGCTTTAGGGGGCAGGGCTACCTTGTGATTGACAGGTCGCTACCACGCTACCAATGCAGTTAGGTACTAAGATGACTTTAACGCTTAGCTGTAAAGTTGAACTTGAATTATGAAGCTAATTTTGTTAGCAGCTTCACACCAGAATCCAGATGGATCCAGATCCAGTAGGGGTGCTGCTCTGCTGCTTGTGTTCATCAGATCCACCCATCGCTCCTCCACAGTCCAAATGTGGTCACTTCCTTCACTGGTTGCAAAATACCTTGAGGCTTCAAAAGCGTAGTCCACAAACCAATGAGTGATGTCACATTCACGATACAGTATTCTTGTATACAGTATATAGTTTTTCATAGATTAAGTACATTGGGATTATATCCATAATTTATCACCATTTTATCAAATAGAGCCACCACAGCTGCTACAGCTGTTGTCATGAACATCATTAGAAAGCTGTAACAAAACCACACCGTTCAACTCATGCTGTGAGACACACAAGTTCAGCTGTGAATCACACAGTCTGTGGAGACAATCAGCAAACCGGTCAAGGTGACGACAGGATCACGTGGACATAGAGGGCTGGATAAGGAAACGTTAGAAATAAAGTTAGGTTAAAGCATCTAGATGGACTTCCATCATTTTTCTTTCAATCATTTTAAGAACTTCTGAAGACGTGCATCTACAAGTGAAGATTTTTATTATTATTATTATATTATTTTGTTAAATCTTCAGCTTTTTGTCGTAGATTAAAAACACTAGACCATCACCAGACTGATGTCAGTGTCCTGTGAGAACCAAGTCATTTTGTTGAATTTTTCTTTTGTTTCAATTTCACATTTGAATCCAAACATAATGTTTTTACTTAACCTACCATATACTTATGTAGCGTGTTTTCTTTTGTTTAATAACCACATGTTTCAAACTGTTTAAAACGGCATCCGTTTGGTCTAGAAACTTGTTTCCCTTGGAACATAATTGAGAGTGTAGTTTAGTTGTATGGGAGCGTAATTTTGTCGGGAGACAGGGTTGGCACTCTCGAGCCTCCACACATGAGCAGTGAAACATCATTTTATAGCCCAACCAAAATCCTCAGAAATGTAGTTTTGATTATGATTGTTACTTTGAACACAATCAACACTTTTCAGAACATATGTGGACATAATGATCAATGCGACAGTCAAATGAAGGCCATCTAGAGACTAAGGCATGTGTTAATGTGAGGTACTGAGCAGCAACAAGACACGATGAATATTTTATTGCTGGTAAGGATCCAACAACAATCTCTCATGGCAACATCAAATCCAGGCAGAACAAAAACACAACAAAGAGCAGCAGCATATAATGGAACAAGCTCCACTCTGGTCAGTAACACTGAGGCACTTGGTAAAGTTAATGAGGTTAGCTTAATGAGTTCAGCTACTCCATACAAAAAAGAGAGAGAAAAAAAAGATCCTCCATTGTCCAAGCCGGTTTCTTCATAAATGGACGAGACAATGTGACGATTGCAGCAGCATGCCTTAAAGGTGAGCAGCAACATTTCCATCCAACAGTTTGAGCCTCAGATCAGACGAACAAACCAGAGCCTGGACATCACAAAGCAGGAAGTGGCTGCCTGTACGACTATTTACAATGAACGGAGACCAGAAGGAATGCAAGAAGCTAAAACAACGAGCTGTTGCTTTCCTGCTGTCCAACTAAACATTTACTCTTCATGCCTGAACTTTAAAGACATCTTGGTTGACACCCTCCTCCAGGAAACAAGCGTTGGTCTGGAATTCTTGAATCAGATCTCAAAGACTGGATTTTAGGCTGCCCCTTAATGATTTATCCACCCACCACTTGTCACTGCAATATATAATATATTGATCTTCATATTTTCAACAGGAAGCTAAAAAAAAATTGAATATCGATCGATTGAACACTAATAATAAATACAATTCAATGTGTCAAGGATACTATGAGGGGCATTTTAAAACTGTTTCTATATGACCTCAAACCCAATTTGTTGATTCTGTACTGCAATGTGTTGACTGATCGGCCGATATATCTATAATAAGATGCTATCTGCTGATATATCAGCCTGACCAAGAGTCAGTCCAACTCTAGTATAAACCATGTTTGTTGGTATACCGAAAAACACATATAGTTATCCTTACTTCAAATACTTGTAACCATGAGATTTTAAATGGAAAGAAACACTGAAATAACAGTGAATCGTGGCAAACAGCAAAAGGCAGTAAATAAAGGTGTTGGACCTTTTCCCTTCACCTATTCTACTGTTCAGAAGAAGAAATTAGTAAAATGCTTTATGTTTCTTTTTACACTTCGTCTGAACTATTGAGTGTATATATGGAGATATTGTGCTTCTATGCCATCGTCAGATTTTAACATTAACGATCAATCAATTATTACGGCAGCCCTAAATCTGATCCTTTTAGTTGTGAAGTGAATGTTTATCACTATAATATGAGCACATGACCGACAATTCAAAATGCAGCCTCGAAGTAGCTTCCTGTCGCTGTGTTAGCATTGAATCCAAATGAAAGTAGTGCACACGCAGAGCTCGCTTGTCGTTCAACACGTCTTCACAAAGAGGAGAGTTCAGCTAAGACTTTGGAACGCGTTTCCAGCCCCACAACTCAGTGCAGCATGGTCGGTTACAACACAACAAGATAATACAATAAGTTAATGAGCATTATCCACTTCACATTATGCACAAATATCATGCATATGTTTTACTTATCCGATCCAATATTAAAATACGGCATAGATATATAAAAATCCAATACATAAAAACTGTATTAAAATAAACAATCTGTACAAAAATGTTGCCATATATTTTTTTTAAGGATTTAATTTTTTTTCCTCCAAGTATAACAGAATAGGGAAAAAAGTAAAAAAATAAATATCCTATGTACAACCACACAAGCCATTCCAAAGTTATGGTCACTGCAAGGAGAAAGCAAACACAACACACATTAGTTGGAACAACGCTGGAGTCAGCCAACGGGATGTGATCAGCATTAAAAACCAAAAGCTCTCCGGCTTACTTTATTCCAACATCCTGGTACAGGTAAGCCGTCGTCGCCCTGAGCAAAGGAAAACAAGATGTGAAGTGAGAAATGATGTAGTGATCAACAATTGTATCATGTCTGACAGCAGCTACAATTATACAGACATTAGCATTTTCTTTATAGAAACAACATTGGAGTTTTTATTTTTGGTCATCCAGAGTCATCCCTCTGAAATTAAAAGTCCTTGTTCATCATCATAAGAAAAGTTGAAATATGTATGTGAATTACTTTATGTTATTTGTATACGTTATGTTCTAGTGACTCTGTCTCTTTGTTACCTATACAAGATCAAGATCAAGTTTGTGGTTTCAGTTATTGTTATTAACAACACAGGGTTGCATGAGTTTGTAGTCCCATTTTGCTACATAAGAAACACGGAAAGGTACTCGATATTATACAATATATTATATATAAAATGTATAAACGTGTGTGTGTGTGTGTGTGGTATTTGAATGTATTCCATAAAACTGACTCTTACAGGAACTAGTGGCATCGTAAAACATTACTGACTAGAGTGCTGCAGGGATGACGTATATTTTTGGGCTAACAGGAAGTTAGCATGACACCGGTTCCCTCCACAAAAAGCCAACAGGATTCTTCCATCGTATTTTGGATTATGACAGAAAACAAACGGTTTTGATACTTACACGTTGTGTTGAGCAAGACAATCTTTAATCATTTAAGAGCCAACGTTAGGGTGTAAAGGAACGACACCATGGTCACATGACTTCAAGGCACCTCCATTGAAATAAAGGCGGACTAGTGCTCTCGTGACGTGACGTGACTGATGTATTATATCATAGAGAAAAACATGATCAAATCTCTTCAGCTTGTGTAAACACAGGTCTTATTTCAGGCATCGAACCAAAAACACATAAAAAAAAAACCTTGACTTGGAGACGAGGGAACAGGAGTGTAAAAATGCTGACTCATTCCTGCAGAACTCTACACAAGATGCACCTTATCAACAAGTCAACCACCCTGTTGTCATCACTGTTACTTAACAGCTGCTACCATGTGTGATCCTGCAGATGCATTCAGGTTGTTGAATAATATTTTCCATTAAAACAGTAATTCTTTATTTTGTTTATTTTCCCAACTTTCACATTATTGTGTATAGTTTCTTTATCCATGACCCACAATGTAGCATGTTTGACTAAAGTTCTTTTCAATGGTTACGTGTTTTTGGCATAAAAATATGTTGTTGACAAATAGTTTTTGTAATGTTGGGAAAATTAATACTATGTGGTATACATGCAAATGGATAAAAGTGACAATTTGTAGAAACCACGTAAGACACCTATCATCTAAATCAAGTCAATTTAGGATGAATTTCAGCAACTATGACCGTGTTTGGTTACCAGTTGCAACAACAAAGTATCATACATTTACTACCAAGCTAATTTGAGCAGCCTGGTCTCCTACAAATGATGTTCCCACACAGCTAAACTACATTGTGAATTACCTTTCAAGGGAAACATATCTTGTCTTGGATTACATTGGCTCTTGGTGTATCACAAATTAGAGTCCATGGAAGTCCATGTAGGGACAACAGTTCAAAACTGCGACCATTTGGTTTCATGGAAACGTAATTGGAAGTGTAGTTTAGTTGTGTGGGAATTTTACCTGGTAGGAGCCAGACGTGCCTCTTTATTTCGGTATTTACAGCCCCTTTTCCACCACAAACTGGCAGAATAAAAACTTGATTTGACAGATCAGATGATCCAGGAACATTCAGTGTTCATGAAGGGACATGAACGAAAGAAACGTTTGCTGTTATAAAAATAACTCGCAGAACCACATAATCCCTTAACTTCACCACTTTATACCACATTTTAAACTAAGGATTCATAATTTTGAGCTAAAATACAATGAAGAAATGAAACCACAAACAGAAAGCAGGCTCTATATTTATATATATATACAGTAAGCTTTATCATTACATCTGGCAGGAGGATGACATTGTTGAAATTAAGCTTTTCAGGTCCTAAATAAATAAAATGTTCCTTGATATTATATGACGCTATTGTCAATATTAGTTTTGTGCAGAGAGACTACCAACATTTTGCAACATTTTTCATTTATTTCACTGATTATGTTGAGGAGCCATGCTTCCATTTACATGTAGGTGTATAATAGCCTTACCTGTGAAGATGGACTTTAGAAATAAATCTGTCAATATCAGATTTATGAACCATGATAAAGGTACCTTCCAATACCCAATCGGACCACCTAGAATCCATCAGCCTTCCAAAGACACAGTAAAGCTTCCCCTGAGTATTAACTGTATCTGAAATACTGACAAAATCTAGTGATTCATGTATGTGGACACTAATCGACCATTTCACCCAGCACTAAAACAATGCCAATGTAAAGTTAATAAGGATACTTTTTCTTTCAAAAACGTCCATGTGACTATGCAACATCCAGAGCTGGTGATGCAGTATTGGACACCAAGTGTCCCAAAGTCTTGTTGTGAAGAGACATGTTCCTAACAGTTTTCTTAAAACCATCTTCAAATTTGTGTTGTCTAAACATTGATTTTGTATCGTAATGTCGTCCTGACTGACAGAAAAAAATAAAATGGTGCAGGCACCAGTGATACTTCCAACTGAAATACATCCGTTTGAAAGTCGTGCTGAGCAACATGTAGAAATTGGAAAATGCGGGTCCAATCTATGCAAATAATAAACAATCTATCCAATCTATCACTTTCCTGACAATTTCACAAATAAGCAGAAACTCCCACAACCTGTGAACAATGGTTTGAAGACACATCTGCTTTACTAATCACAATAAACAACAGTGCCAGGAACTCTTGATCATACCTGGATCTGCCTGAGCAGAGTCCAACTATAATTGAACCAACTGATCCCAAATCAGCAACAACAAAAGCAGAAACCATGGCGATAGCTTGTTTGTCTTACTCTTACTTACAGGTTGGCTTTCTTTGGCCAAAAGCAAAAACATGCTTCAATGATGCCTTCAATGATAAAACCACTCTTAACTTCATGTAATTCTGTACTGTTGTTAACCACCTGTGGTATTCTGATGCTTTGAAGAGGGAAATCATTGGTGCTCCATGCAAAAGGTGATGTAGGAAACAAGGGATTAAGGAGAAGGGATCTAGTATACTTTTCAACAAACTCAAGAATTTAGATTTAAGATGGGTTATGCAATTAGTCCCAACCTGCATGTGAAGTTAACATATAAGGTGTAGTAGTAGTAGTAGTTGTGATGGAAAAGTTGAGTTAATTGAGTATGTCTAGAGGGAAAGGCTTGTTCATGTTAGTTCTATGGAGGAAAGTTCAACTAGTAGTAGATTTTAAAAACATGCATGCAAACATGCATGTTTTAATGAAGTTGCAATGCAACATCTGTGTGGCTATAGTCAGGAGTGTGGTTAGAGTTAGGGATAGCTAGAGGCGTGCTGGGTAAATTAAGGGAAAAAAAGAGCACCATACCACAGGGCAAGGGGCATCCAGCCCATCCAGGCCTGGCAAGCCCGGTTCACCTTTATCCCCTTTAAAGCCTCGGAAAGCCTGTTTGTGAAATCAACCAATCAAAAACCATTTTTACAGCTCATTTGTAGCAGAGAAGTGTTTGGCTTCTGCTACTTGACGGAAAGAAGATCTCCACTTCTGTCCACGGTGAGACTGGATGCAGGTTCCCTAAACATGCAGGTAACCTGGGACCGACAGGAACTCGGCTCACTGACTTTGGAAGGTCTATAAAGCTGTGTAAGAAAAAATTGTTTCTTAATGGGAATTACTTTGATCAACAGTTCTGCTATATACCCTAAGAGTCTCAACAAACACTACTGTGTTTTAAATCAGGTGTTGTTGCATAATAATGGGCTTGGGTCAACCTTTGATTTGAACAATTGTTCCTTTGGGTCAAATATGTGACCCGCCACTGTAAAACCAGCAACAAGTCGGGTGGGATGATTTCGCGTTAACGACGAAATAAGCTTTTTTTTAATCAAAATTAGTGATTTTCGTTTTTTTGCAGAATATGCAAGTTGAGATCATGATGAAGCCACTCCATGTTTCAGATAACAGTATTGGTTGCCGTAAAAGTATACATTTTGTATTTGTAGTTTCGGAAGAAAACGGCCGTTGTCTGTGTCCCTGCAGGCCCGTGTATGGCGATGCAGTTCATTTCCATACTCATTACCGTTGGCCGTTCACGCGCTGTTGTTTTTTTTTTCGGCAAATCAGCTGCAAGTTAGAAGCGAAACACATGGCTACTTATTCAGCGCAGCGGATCAGCTGGAGGACGATATCTGATGCGGTCAGATCTACGGTTACATTTCAAAGGGATAAAGACAGCGAAATGGAGGAAATCGTAACTTTGACTGCAAATGCTACGGAAGAAGAAAGGAGAACTCTCCTTGGAAGACATTCATGTAGCGACAAACGTTCTCAAGAGCTTATGTACAGCGTACGGATGGATTCTTTAGCTGCCGAAAGAGAGCAAACAGACAGTAATTACGTCGGAGATGACTGCATCCACCAAAAGTCGCAGACGAAAATAAAGTCCGCCCGGACGTCTTATTTCATCAGAGCCAGCGAAGTCTGCAGGAATACTTTTCAGTTTGTTAGGGGGTGAGTTTCCGTTAACATCCAAGTTATCTACTTGCTTAGCTAGCTAAGCTAGCACATTGCTGTCATTTTAAAAGTATACGCACATCGAAACTAAAGCCCAAGTTATGCTTCCGCGTCGACACAGCGCAAGGGGGCTTGCAGACCCCTTACGTCCTTGCGGACCCCCCTTACGTCCAACGCAAGTGCCTGACGTGCACCTCACAAAAATCCTAGACGCGCGTTGAGGCGACGCAACACCAACGCAGCGGCATTGGCTGTGATTGGTCCGCTAACTACATCCGCTGGAGACCGCTATCCGGTTTCCACTCATAAACACCGCCATTTAAACTTTTAAAAGGCTACTTTTATTGTTTGCACCTCGTTTTATTGTTTGCACCTTGTCGCTTTTGCACAAAGAAATAAAACACCAAGTTCTGAAAAATTGTGGATGTTTAAAGCTGGAAAGTAAACAAATACGCTATAACGAGGCTAACGACGATATACGCCAAGAGTCTCGGTCGGTCGGTCAGTCTTTACAAAAAACATAGCGCCCTTTACCGGTGTGGCATTGAATTGCATTTCGACACGTAAACCCAACGCAGAACCATCACGGTCTCCAAGCAACTGCGTGGCCGTTGCGTGATCACTACGCGGAAGCACCTCTGTGATAGAGACCTGTCACTCACAAGGTAGCCCCGCCCTAAAGCATCCCCTGCTTTCTGGTCTGTTTGACTTTAAATGGACCATGATTGACTAAATAAACATCATGCTGGATTGAAGAAGACTTGGAACTAGAGATTGAGGCCATTAACTTGTGTCTGCAATGTTTACTGAGATAATACATCAAATGACAATTAGGACCATGTTCTCATAGACTTCTATACTCTAGTTTAATTGTTCTGTGTTCAAAGCTGCAGAACTGCAGGATAATGGCTGGAAATCACGATGAGAGCTTTGATGTCTCTAAATACTCATCAGCAGTGGCTGCCTCGTTCCTGTCCGTCTTATTCCTGGAAAAAAGAGGTTCCTCAGGAAAAGGTATGGTCTGTGGTCCTTTCAAGTCACTTTCACCTTACTGCTCAAACCTCTCATTGAACAAAACATCACATTTAGGATGTCACCAGTCCAATAATTTATCTCTGAGAGGCTGCAGAGGACACTTGGACCAAACCCTTCCTGAGGTTGATTAGAACCACTGAACACCAGAGCCACAAGGAAGCTGATGACTGTATACCAATCTGTGTCATATGTTTAACTAGTGCTGCTTCCTTGTGCCTCGTGGTTACACATGGGACTCCTGACATACCAACGGACAGGGGGCATCTAATCCAGGTGCTCCTTGGTCTCCCTTATCCCCTTTGGCCCCCCTGTTGCCTTTCTTGCCCCTCTCTCCCTGCAAACAACAGCGTATTAAAAAAGACAAAATTTAGTCCTCCATTAAGCCACACATGAAGCAAATGTTTGTTTTTTTGAAAGATTTCATCTGTCAACTATTCTTCTAATGTAATTTAAACAAAATGAAATAAAATGTGATTTTAATTCACGAACATGTTTGTTGTGCTAGTCAAAAACCAACATGATGTTGTACATACATTTAGAGGAAAGGAAAGGTCAGTAGAGGGAGTTAGGGAAGATAGATTAAAGGCCAAAGCAGTTGGTGAGCAGGATGAACTTCAAGGAAATGGAAACAGAGGTTTGAAAGTCTTGAACAGTGAAAAGGCAGTTTTAGAAAATGCTTTTATCTTTATGAAGATGATTGTCTGAACAAATAATTTGATATGAAAGTGAGCAACAGTAGTAAAACTCGACATGAAACTAATCTAGTTGAGTTTGTGACAGTATTTATTTTTGGGGTGGGACTACCCAGAAGCCCCACAATACAATATTAATATGATTCTTAAGTAACAATATGATCTTCTTGTGATTTTAAACATTTTTCAGTGAATGGAGTATTTAAATTTAAACCGTGATTTGTTTTCTTTTTTTCAACTGCAAATGATTTAGTTTTTCTGTTTTATCGAATAAGATGTTTTGATATTGATATTGCCAAACAAAATATCAATATATCTATGTATGCATGCAACATAGATATATTCATCAGGATGGGGATCATTATCTCCAAACTCATTAAAAACAGCCACATCCATCCATCTACCCATCATCCATTCATCCATCCATTTATCCATCATCCATCCATCTACCCATCATCCATCCATCCATCCATCATCAATTCATCCATCTACCCATCATCCATCCATCCATCATCCATTCATCCATCATCCATCCATCTACCCATCATCAATCCATCCATCATCCATCCATCTACCCATCATCCATCCATCCATCCATCCATCAATCTACCCATCCATCCATCATCCATCTACCCATCATCCATCCATCAATCCATCATCCATCCGACATATATATTATATGGTAAATTACTTTCCTGTGCATTTCCTGTCCTGAAAATAATAATTGGCTATAATTAAATCACTTGTCAATGTGCATGCTCATGTGCATGGTCGATTTCAAATAATTTGTGTCTAATAAAAACAATGGCATCTGTTCCTGCTGTTGCCTTCCATGCATATGTGTTTGTTTAATACTACCAACACCTGCTCACCAAGATCAAAGGCTGTAAGGGATCAGACAAATAAATTGAAAAATTATGTATCTACGTTTACATGCACACTCATATTCCACTATATTCACAATATGACCATATTCCTAATTTGATACAGGACATGTTAACATGGATATTCTGAAATACTCTCAATGGAGCATTTTCAGAAGAAGATTCAGGTTTCAGCCGCTGCATGGCCAAAAGAAAAGAAGGAAAAATACACCTACTTTTAACATTATCAAGGACTTGGATATCAGCAGGTTTTTGGATAAGAACAAATATCACAACACCAACCTCTTCGAGAAGGAGGATGAAGTAATGAAAGAGAGAGTTTCATCATCTTTAAAGACATCCTATTTTGTAAACGTATTGGACTGTAGCGGGCCAGCACTATAACTGGCTCCGGTGCTGAAAGTAAGTAAGTAGCCTAAGTAAGTAAGTAACTAACTGATCAAATTGCAACCAAAGGTCAGTCGAGTGAGACTGACTTACAACGTCACTAAGGGGCGTTGCTCATGAATCTGCATAGAAAGTCGAGCAGCAGAAACAGTCGCCAGTGGCGGCGCAAGGGAGGAGCTAGGTGATGCTGTAGCTCCCCCTATAATAGCCATAGCACCCGCCCAGCACCCCCAAGAAATGTCTGTCATTTTTTAATATTTATATTTTAATGTCATGTTCCGTTGTATTCAGGGCTCGACTGTGAAAGAATTGTGTGAAATATTATTTTCAGAGGTTTACATTGGCAAGCTTATGTATGTTGTATCTATAGCCCTTGTGTTGAATACTTTTACATATATGCTTATAGTCGCGGAACGAGTATAGTTAATGTGGGCGTGTACTCGTGTGTAGCTATATATAGGCCTACCAAGGAAGGTCCGATGCGACCGCCATAATGAAATGCCCCGAAATTCAAAGCATCCCCATAGCACCTGCAACAGAAAATCTCTGGTGCCGCCACTGACAGTCGCATTCAAGTTGCATTCATCACTGCTGCAGTGAAATGCAAAGCTGGAGAAGTCAACACGTCTAAAACACACAGGGTGGATTTTAATGCTCAAGACTGAACCCTTTATCACAGCCTGAAAGATATATCCCCCACAGCAGCCGTAGCTACCATTAGCAAAGCAGCTGCAGCTAGCATTAGCACAGAAGCAGCCGTACATTGAGCACAGCAGCTGTATCTAGCGTTAGCACAGCAGCTATACCTAGTTTTAGCACGCCTGCAGCCAGCGTCTAAACAATCTAACTTCACCCCTAATAGACGGCAAATCTCTTAAGTGAAGCATCGCAAACTTCATCTTTACGTGATGAATTGGCCCGTTGGATACGTTGTTGGAGAAAAGTGGGTTGTGTACAATCATAACTGTCTTGGTTGACTTAGCTTTTAGTAGCATTAGCCAATGCTCAGCCACTGGCTGTGCCTGAAACTCCTCACCAACATGATATTTAGTCACTGGAACACTGTGATAACAGTGAACCGCAGTATGAAACCAGAATTCATAAATTGCAGACTATTCATGCGGAAATATCACAGTAAGACGTACAACAGTGCTAACACAGCGGTGCTGCTGATGTCAAAATAACAACTCATGTGAAATCACGTGATTCATCCAAAATCATCAACAAGAGTGTTGCCATGGTGACTGACTGACAGGCTGCAGATTGTAGAGACAGTTTGAGTCAGGAGAGATGGATTTTATTTTGTGTGGTGTTAAACAATATAATCATTGAGGTTAAAGTTTAGCTTATCGGCAATTAAGCACATTGACCAACACGGTTCAGCCAGATAAGAGGTTTCATCTAGTCTTGTTTTCTGGGCAAAAAAACAGAATATTTTGTGCATGTAAACGTGATCAACCAAAAGAGCAGTAAGCAGTGTGAATTCAGTGTTGTCCCACTGCTGTCCACACAACCGGAATCTCATATCATATACTTTGTGTCTCATATGCTTTTAGCTCAGATGCAAAGCCAAGCTGTGAGTGTTGCTAGTGGCTGAGGTTCACATTCAGAGATGAGGTAGGTTCATGCATGATAACAAAACGTTTCTTTTTGGACTTTCTTAAAAAAGTTGAAATGATGAAGTCCACTGCATTAACTTTTAGTAGTTTGCAAATCATGCCAGGACTACAAATACTGCAGCTGTTTTAAATGCACTTGTTTCATGATGAAAGGCTGAGTCTGTGTGGACTCTGACCTGATCTCTGTCCTGAATGCTGTGTTCACACCGGACGCAAAGCAATTTTAGGATGCATGTACGCAGCAGGTGGCGTACACGATGTGAATGATGCGAGGTGAATTAGGCCAATATGCAAAGTTCGTTTCATTCACGTCTACGAGTTGAAATATTTCAACCCCAATAAACACAAATCATCCCACGGCCAAACATGAGCGAGTAACAGAAGTTGTCAATTCACTTTGCATTTGGTGTGAACCCATTAGAATGATGCAACATGTTTGGCGTGCTAGCATCAATGTAGAATACATTTTGCATCTTGAGCTCTTGAAATTTACGTTTCCACACAACTAAACCACATTCAATGTGGGGGGGAAGTCTGAAGAAACACAGTGTTACTGCCTAAACATACGGAAAGTAATTGGTGTTTGCATTTTGTTTTGTTTTATTTCAATTTCATAGTAATTTTAAAAACCATTATTATTTTACTAAACCTAACTACATCATTTTGTAGCAGCTTTCTTTTTGTTTGTTATCAACCTGTTTCAAACTGAGGAAAAAAAGTTTCCCTGGATACATAATTGTACAAAGGCGTATTAGGGCCACTGTAGAAAAAAAGCAATTTGCTAGTTATTTGCTACTTTATAAAGTCGCAGATTTGCTACTTAATTACGATTCTAAGTACTGGTATTTATGCTAGCAAAAACCCATTAATGTCACATTTATTCTTCTAATTAATACGTCACAACGCGTGACAACTCCTCGTTAAGTTCCTTAGTGTGATGATGTTGATGGTTATTGTTGGTTAATTTTATATGGGGCTAAATTTTCATCTTATTGGTGTTTATTGATTGGGTGGTGGGGGTAAATCCTAGCGGTAGCTTTCACTCGTCATAGCAATGGCAAACATATGGGGCCCTAGTTTCGTGGCGCAGCGCAGGGCTGCGCAGGGTGGCGGAGCCGGCGTAATGCAAGTTTCGACCCGCGCAGCCTTGCGCACGGTCAGTTTGGCAGTTTGGTGGATCGCCTGCGCCAAGATGGGTGTGGCGGCGCAGCAGGGGGAGGCGTCACAGATTCAGCTTGGCGTAGCGGAAGTTTCGTGGCAAATAGCCTCGCCGAGACTGCGCTGAAAGCCCGCCAGCTCCAACCTAGTCTACTCTTGGCGTAAGGCGCAAATAAAGTCCATTCATTCAAGGCGAATCACAGCTGGCGGAGTGGAAGTTTGGCTGACGGCGCGCAGTGCGCACACGTCACCGAGACCTCACAGGCAGGTTTCCACAGTTCCAGGCACATTTAAATGCAATAAATAATCACAACAAACACTATTTAATGCAACTAATTGAATCAACACGTGAATTTATATCTATATAGATTGTCCCGTCACATCTGACGTCAGATCAAAGGCGGATGGCACGCGTAACGGAAACTCAGCCACTCGGACCAAAACATCTCCCTCTCTCTCTCCTGTTTTTTATAATATCGGCATTGTTATTATTATGATATGCACGCACAGCGCGTGATGCGCGTGGTGGGAGCGGCGGCGCTGCTTCTGTCATCGGGTTGTCAAGTGACGGATGTTGCACTGAACCTCCCCTAACGCATTAAAGGAGAGGAGAGCATTACGGGTGGGCGAGACGGGAGGTGTGCCTGCGCTAGCCTGCGCGGTGCACGAAACTTTCAAAGTCCAGGCGGACACACCCCGTCGGCGTGGCGCAGGTGCGCTGCACGCTGACTACGCCTAGTCTACGAAACTAGGGCCCATGGTGTTAGCAGATCCAAGCAACTTGTTTATATTGGCTTTATGTACACTTGAATATATGCCAAAAGAAAACGGAGGAGAGAGATGGGGGCTAGATTCTTTATTATATAAAAAAGTTGCAAATTTGCTGCTGTATAAACTCGCAAATTCGCATTTCTTTTCCCTCTGAATATTGCCCATCTTTCTCTGCTCCGTTTTCTTTTTTTTTTTTTTCTTCTACAGTGGCCCTTATACGCTGTCGTATAATTGAGTTTAGTTGTATGGGAAGAGATTTTTGCAGGCGATGGGAGATGCTAATTTGGAGTATGGGTCAGGGGTTGGAGGAACTACATTAAGACTTGCAAGGAAGAGGTTTTGTTAAGTAGGAGCAGTGAAGAGGAGGTGTAAGAGGAGGAAGATTAACCCAGGACTACATTAGAATGCAGGAGGAGGAGGAGGAAGAGCAGGAGGCCAAGGTTTGTGAGGGGGAGAGAGGGCAACCCCGGCAATAAAAAGAGCCACGGGCCAGAGAGCAAGGTGGAGGGAAGGAAAAGGGGATAGGAAGACCTGCGGAAACAAAGGGAGACAGGACAAAGAGTAAAAACACCAACACTATCCCATAGCTTTGTCTTCAGCACTTTCAACCGGCAGTCACATGTTTGACACAAGCGTGTTCATCTGGTTCCTGTAACTGTACGTTTTGGATGTGGGGCCGGTTGGATGTGCTGAGAGAGCTGATGAAATGTGAAGACTTAAAGATGGGAGTGGAAATATTAAAGAGTCACAGGTTAATGGGAAGGAAACAGAAACATTCTCTTAGAGGAAGGGTATGTGGACATTACAAACTGATTCTCTGGTACAGTGAAACCTTGGCATCATTTTGATATTCAGTGACGTTTAAAGGAATAGTTCAATATTTGGAGGAATATGCAAATTAGCTGTATACCTCAGAGTAAGAAGATGGATATCAATCTCATTGCTGTGCTCAGAAGAATTTATCTTTCACATGGTGACAGACGGGACATGATGGTTCAAATGATTAGCTCACAAACTTCCCTTGCTCCGATTGATGGAAGGATGATATACTTGGTCCAAATTGGTTGATAAACTACTAGCTGAAGAAAGCATCAGATTTTGTTATCCAGGAAGAAGATTTTGCAGCATTTATTGTTAAATAAAGGCACTAAATGACAAACAAAGGATGTGATCTAAAACAGTGGTCTTCCAACCACCGGTACCGCTTCGCAGACCATGTGGTCGCAGAGAAAAAATCAATATCTTGCTTTATTGACTGAAACAAGTCAAATTGAGTTATTGCCTGAAAGCTGTTTTATTTTGAAAATGACCGGATTCTCTTCTGTTGTGTCATCTGCTCAGGTTTTGTTGTCTAAACGTTGGTTTTGTTGTTTTAACCTTACGCTGGTTTTGTTGTTAAACCTAACGTTGGTTTTGTTGTTTAAACCTTACGCTGGTTTTGTTGTTAAACCTAACGTTGGTTTTGTTGTCTAAACCTAACGTTGGTTTTGTTGTTTAAACCTTACGCTGGTTTTGTTGTTAAACCTAACGTTGGTTTTGTTGTTTAAACCTTACGCTGGTTTTGTTGTTTAAAGCTAACGTTGGTTTTGTTGTTTAAACCTAACGTTGGTTTTGTTGTCTAAACCCAACGTTGGTTTTGTTGTTTTAACCTTACGCTGGTTTTGTTGTCTAAACCTAACGTTGGTTTTGTTGTCTAAACCTAACGTTGGTTTTGTTGTCTAAACCTAACGCTGGTTTTGTTGTCTAAACCCAACGTTGGTTTTGTTGTTTTAACCTTACACTGGTTTTGTTGTTTAAAGCTAACGTTGGTTTTGTTGTTTAAACCTAACGTTGGTTTTGTTGTCTAAACCTAACGTTGGTTTTGTTGTTTTAACCTTACACTGGTTTTGTTGTTTAAAGCTAACGCTGGTTTTGTTGTCTAAACCTAACGTTGGTTTTGTTGTCTAAACCTAACGTTGGTTTTGTTGTTTTAACCTTACGCTGGTTTTGTTGTTAAACCTAACGTTGGTTTTGTTGTCTAAACCTAACGTTGGTGTAGTTGTTCAACGTTGTTTTAACGCACAGATATGAAACTGATATCCATTTCTGAATCACAAGTCTGATCTGAAATTAACATAAAAGACTATAAAACTGTCTTCAAGTTCACTTCACGACATAATGTATTATTTTTCTTTGACAGACGCTAATTATGGCTGGAGTGTTGTCAAGATATATTCAGGTCATTTTATCTGATGGTGTTTATTTTGACCCTCAAAGCAAAGCCACTGCAAGATGAATACATTTGCCTCAGAAAGGCATCTTAGCGTTAATTATTTAAAAGACTCATCTGGTTTTCTTTTCATTCTTGATATCAAAGAGAACATCCAATGTATTCATGTTCAGCTCTTTAATTCTCATCACAGTTCTGCTCAGGTGGCCCCATATGGCAATAATGGCAGAGGTTAAATAATGTGTCGGATGGTGTATTCCTGTTAGCTTTATAGCTTTTAAAACATTATCGGTGGTAACTTACCCGGTTGCCTTTGAGTCCTTGTGGTCCCACTAAACCCTGCAAAAAGAGATGAGAAATAACATTAGTGGCTTAGCATATTTGCTTGGGAAATATGCTTGTCTTCCATATTCAGACTGACATGTGTGTTCAATGCAGCTTTCAATGAAGCAGAACAATACCAGGAAGAGACTTGAACCTACAACCTCATGTATGAAAGCATTCCCAGTTGACGGCTTTAGAATGTGTCCGACTGTTTCTCTCAACATTGTCTTGACATAGGAGATGTCTTTTATAAACGTATAATAATCCATCCATCCATCCATCCATTGTCTACCGCTTATCCTGTATTTAGGGTCACGGGGGGGCTGGAGCCGATCCCAGCTGTCATTGGGTGAAGGCAGGGTACACCCTGGACAGGTCTCCAGTCTATCACAAGGCCGACATGGAGAGACAAACAACCATTCATGCTCACATTCACACCTACGGGCAATTTAGAGTCATCAATTAACCTATCCCTGTGGGACTGTGGGAGGAACCTGGAGAACCCGGAGAGCTTACACGGGGAGAACATGCAAACTCCACACAGAAGGAGCCTGGGCCCACCCGGGAATTGAACCCGGGATCCTTTCGCTGTGAGGCGACAGTGCTACCCACTACACCACTGTGCAGCCCTAAACGTGTAATAATAAAAATGACAATTTATTTCAGGGCCCCGAGGTCACTCAAGGTCACCTTACAGTTTGAAACAGGAAAGTATAGTTAAAATAGGCAAATATAGTTAGTTAGTAAGCACGGCAGATGACATGACATTTCCGTGATCATTGGACACCGCATTCACAAGTTAGATGGTATTTCCTGTGAAGAGTCATGTAAATGTGACGTCTGCTCCTAATTGTTAAAAGCATGCTGCTTCCAGTGAGCTTAAAGCTGTTTCCTGCTGTGATGGATATTCCACATGGACAGACTTACAGGGATTCCTTGAGGCCCAGTTGGTCCTGGCAATCCTCCATCTCCTTTTTCACCCTGTAGTGACGAGAGAAGATCTGTGTAAGCGGATTGCCTCCTAAAACTATGTTTACTTAGAGAAAAAGGACTTACTCTCTCTCCCTTTGGTCCTGCTGGCCCTGAAACACCTGATGGTCCTATTAGACCCTTTAAAACAGAACAGGGAATAAACATACCTGTTAGCACATACAGCCAGGAAAAATATCACAAGTAAATGCCTCAAATCAGTAACTCAACAAGCTCTCTGGTGGAAATGAATAGATGTCACAGAAGGTGATCTCGTGGACCGTTTAGATACATTGTACTTATCAGTTTCTGTCCAGACACCTGTAGCATTAACACACCAAGCTTGTTGAACTACTGTCCAAACTGTTAAAATGAGGGGAAATAAATAACATGTCAACAGCTGCAGTTCTCTGTCAGGACTGGAGAGGAAGACCTTGCATCTCAGGCACATCCAGTATGTACAGTGCTGCATGGAACACGGCCGTCCGTTCTATGTGACATGTCAACATGCAGCATGGGCATCTCTGCATGCTCCGTTCAGGATAGTTGCTGCTGATACAGGACCAAGAGGCAGGACGCTGACGAGGCAGGGTTGAGGACTGAGGAGTCATAACGTTGAGATGGACATTCAAAGCAGCACGAGGCAACGTTCCACTTTGTGGTGAGGGATTATAAACACGTTTAAGGACATGTAAATATACTATTAGCCTGACGTAATGTAATGCGACAAAGTGAAAATGTTTGGGCCAATTTCAAGATTTGACATTTTTTTTCTCATAACCACAAAGTCCTGATGTTGTTGAGGCTGAGACTCACTGGGGTTTTTAATCTAATCTTGAGACTCACCTGTTCCTCCTCTCTGTGACTACTTCACTAAAATGTTGTTTATGATTTTATTTATCCCATTTCAGCCCCTAAATGTGCTTGTTTGTTTTGTGTAAATTGTTTAGTTTTAGCTTTGAAGTCACTACAATGTAAACGCACCCGCTTCGACGTACATATTTCATTCAGCAGAATCGCTGACTTATATTCACAAAACGTACACTTGTGTAGCACCACATTCATCGTTATTTGAACAGAAACTACAATCTTTTCCTAAAGCTAACCACGCTGTTTCCTTTTTTCCATTTTATGATTGTCTCATGAACACAAACTGTTTTTGTAAGGGTCCTGTTTTTCTAGAAAAACTTGTGAAAAGTTATGTAGGGAGCAGCACATTTTCCGCTGTGGAAGAAAAACCTATTCAGTGTTTCTAATGACCTCAAAGATATCATTTTTTGTACTGATATTTACTGTTATTCATCAAACGATATACATGTATCTGCTATAAGCTAGTAATGGCTGATATGATTACAATCAAGGCTGGTCTATGGGATTCTGTTCTTTGCTCACTTTGGAGTTAAGATGATGCTGTAAGGGTTGTCAATAAATCAAGGGTACTGGTACGTAGAGTTGCCTTGTTTGCCGTGATAGTGGATTCTTCATGCCAGTGCATCCTCAGAACTCAACCCTGAACAGTCCTGTCCTCAAAGAGCTACTTTAGGAAGAGCAGAGACAGGACAAGCATAGGAAGCAGGAAAGCAAGCGGAAATGACAAGCAGACGTCAAGCAAGCTGGAGCAGGGGGGAGGAGGAAGAGGAGGAGACGGGTGGGAGAGGGGGGGCCGGAACAGGACTTGTGCCACTCACCACTGGACCCGGTCTGCCGTCTAACCCATGAGCCCCCTGTATAGCGTTGTACACAGTTAGAGAGCAAAGATGATGGGAGGAAGGAGGGGTGGGGGGTTGGGATGGGAAGGTGTGGGGGGGGGGGAGTGAAGCTGTGACACAAGTGACCTCAAAAACACATTCAGATGATGACAAATGAAGGGTGATGGAAGTGGTGGAGGTAAAGTGAGTGACAGTAATGGTGAGTAGCTTCTTTGGCTGATAGTGGATGATGTCACGAGGCCTTTTTACACAGAAGATTCCACCGTAATCGTGGAAAGGAGAGTTTACAAACAACTACGAAAGGTGACGTTTTGCTCGTCTCGCATATTCACACGACTCTGCACGACTCTGATGCAACAAGTGAAGTTGCTGCATCATAAACAAGTCGATGTGTATAACGGCGACCTCGTACAAGCAACTATATACCGGCCTTCTATCGTCTTTGGATCTACGCTTGGAGCTCATTAAATCTGCCGGCGGTGTGTCGCCACAGTAACACATCTTCACTACATCACGTCTTTTCTTCCTCGGGTGCTCGGAGCATTTAGATAGAACGCCGTATCGCCTCTTCTCTCCTCTGTGACGACTTCCGTTGGCGTCTCAGAGGCGTAAAATTCTGTCACGCCTTTCTGCCTCGTTTAGACTGACGACGGGGCGGAATAACGGCGGAATACTTACTCGGCAGTCTAAAAGGGGCTAAGATGATGCTCTCTACTCTCACTGACATTCAATGTGAAAATCCTGGTTCAGACTCCAAGTCAGTAAACAGCTATCGAACAGGAGGGATTCATGCATATGTTTAGGACTATTTTTATTGGTGAATGAATCCGCATTAAGAGCTCCGGTGAGTATTTGGGGCAGCAGGACAATGTATGTTGATTGGAGTCAAAATAAACTGACATCTGACTGTTCTTAACTGACTAATCTTAACTCTCAATGTCCACAATCATGTTTTGTGGAATATTCATTCACATTTACATCTCATGCACTGATGATGACTGTCAGATACCACCAGGAAATTTGGTGCAAGAAGTTTTGGTTTCCACCTGAGAGTGAATGTTAACCACAACCAAAGAATAGAAACCAAAAGTGATTGACATAATTTTGAAGAGTATGAAAAAAAAAATGAAACGTCATTTGAATTACATTTTCAAATTGAAATGTGAGTATTAATGATTTACTTCCTTTGAAACAATCCGCCCTTTCATACAACATTTTGACGACATAGAAGGAACATCAGAGACATGAAACATCTGTCAATAACACATGCCTGAAATAGGGTTCAAGCAATGTGGGTTTTTCAGTTATTACTGCTGAATACTAATCCTATGTTTACACCAAGCACAAATGCTGTACAATTGCATACAAAGTCAAAGCAAATGATGCAAATGCCGTTAATGAGGAAAACCCATTATTGCATAATTCGGGAAAAAAATATTATATTATAAGCAAGAAATTTGAGTGACACTGTGTCATGAAAGTCTATCAACAATGAGATCCTGTAGTAAACCAGCTCTACATAGCATGACCCACTAACAGCCCCCCCCCCCCCGCAAAAAAAAAACCTTACCTATAGCACTCCGATCATAGCACTGTTGTTCTTAAGGTACTACTTTACTCAGATGAGGACCTAAGACTTCTTCTATTTTTAGCTCTTACTTTATCGGCAATGATACGTTATGGTTTCTTTGTTTCCTTCTTTTGACAAATGTACTTATTGTAAGTCGCTTTGGACAAAAGCGTCTGCTAAATGACCTAAATGTAAATGTAAATGTCTTGCTAGATACATTGAATACAGTTTGGGAAAGTTCACTGAGCATCTCTGGTTGATGTTATGAACCCAGATAGGATAGTGAGTGATGCAAATTAATATGAATATTCCAGTGAATAAACACAAACGGTCCCCTGAAATAACACAAATGATCCTGTGAAATAACACAAATGATCCTGTGAAATAACACAAATGATCCTGTGAAATTACACAAACGGTCCTGTGAAATAACACAAATGATCATGTGAAATTACACAAACGGTCCCGTGAAATAACACAAATGATCCTGTGAAATAACACAAATGATCCTGTGAAATAACACAAATGATCCTGTGAAATAACACAAATGATCCCGTGAAATAACACAAATGATCCTGTGAAATAACACAAATGATCCCGTGAAATAACACAAATGATCCTGTGAAATAACACAAATGATCCTGTGAAATAACACAAATGATCCTGTGAAATTACACAAATGATCCTGTGAAATAACACGAATGATCCTGTGAAATAACACAAATTATCCTGTGAAATAACACAAATGATCCCGTGAAATAACACAAATTATCCCGTAAACCAAGACAAATTATCCCGTGAACGATCATTTAATTTGTTTGGTGTGAACATAGCATTACATGTCTGTGCTGAAGCAGATAGAGTCCCTGAAATAATCCAATTGGAGCAAGAAAACTTCAGAGGATAAAACACAAGTAGAAGATAGATGGAGGGAGGAGCTTGGAGAAGGACAGGAAGGACAGTGTACTTACAGGGAGTCCAAGATGGCCTCTGTCTCCCTTGTCGCCCTTCAGACCCGTCGCTCCCTTTTCTCCTCTAACGCCTATGCCCGGTTCACCCTGAGAGATAGGAGGAGATAGAATCTCTATTCCACACTTCCATTCCTTGAATGGCTATGATGTAGACAGCATAGACATGGGTATAATCTTATTGGAACCATATCTCACCTTAGGCCCTGACATTCCTTGAGATCCCTGGAACGAAAACCGTGGGATTACTGACACAATCTGCACTTTATCCAAACGCATACACCTTGCTAGTGAATCCAACTGGTGTATTTGAGGAGCACCAAGAGATGAATAGTACACAAATTTTACAGTTACAAGGTACACATATAAATGACAAAAGAATTTAGAATCGCCTTATATACATTTAATAATATAGCCTGATCATTGTCAAGGGAGGAGAGGATGCCAAGGGCAGTAAAGTATCGTGGACCATTTTTAAATTAGCACATACCCGGTTAATAACCTTATGAATGAATGCATAAATAGATAAGTACCTCATCTTGGGCTGGGTGGGGAGGTTGTGCTTTCACTCTCCTACACACTTACAGCTTCATCATTGTCATTACATAACAAGATGTCATGTTCTTTTCAACTTAAGTCTGTCCAATTTCAACCTGAGCTGAGGACTTATCGGCCAAATTAACTGGAAACACTTGAAGCCTTTAAGCCTGGGCTAGTGTGAACATTTTGTGCTTGAATGGCATATTTGACTCACTGCTGGGCCAACTGGTCCTGAAGGTCCCGGGGGCCCTGGAGGACCATAGATCTAAATACAAACACACAAATACAATACAATTCAGAAATAAAATCAAAAACACACTGCTCTAATTTACCAGGAAGTTGACAAGTCAAACCTGCGGGTTAATGACTGACCCTTACCATTTCTGACCTCCCTCCTTCTCCAGCTTCTCCTTTATGACCCTGGGGGGACAGCGGGGGGCAAAGATGCAAAGGTCATGTTCAGACTTTTACAATTAAGTAAACATTACAAAATGAGGCTACACAGCAGCTTTTCATACAGCATTTGGGGTGACTACAATATATATTCTACTGTTCCCCCTGCCAGGTCAGACACTGCACCCAGCCTGAGGGGCACCTTTGCATACCATTGAGCCAGGTAATCCAATAGGGCCAGGGGCCCCTGTAGCCCCCTTTTCACCGGTAGGGCCATCTAAACCCTACAGAACAAGAAAGGGGAGATGGACATCACGATAACGGCATAGCGTTTCAGTTTAGGGACTGATGAGATCATCTCCAAGTTAGAATCAAAGCATTAAAAACAAATGAGAACCTTTTATTTCCATCCAATCTTAGTATCCATCACAAGAACACCTGTTGCCACCAGGGCCAGTATACGTCTATGGGCGTCCATTTTGATTTGAAATTAAAAAATAGTGATATTTTTTGCTTTTAAGTAAATAATGTTTAAGTAAATAATGTCCCCGTTCTGTGTTTTAGAACCTTTAATGAAGCAAGAACCCTCACTTTCCCCATCCTACATCAAAAGGAAAAACCAGATGTAGGCCGAAACACCGGAGCAAAATATATGTCTGCCTTTAAAAGTAACATAGCAAAGTTATTGTGTTTGTAGAAGTTTGTGCTGTCGGCCCTCAAAGTAACACTGGCAACAAATAGCAGAGCCTTTTATATGGGGGCACATTTGGGATTCATCCCACAGGGAATTAAAAGCTAAACACTGTGACATTCCTGGGGTCCCTTCCAAGTGAGTGAGTCTCTAATTAGATAATAAGAGGGCAGCTGGAGAAAACCAAGGCATTCCCTGTGGATAATAACATGTACGGGACTCGAACTCCGGTCAGGGAAACCCAGGCAGCCATGTGATGTGGAATGGTGTGTGGTTAATACACTCACAGGTGATCCAGATGGACCCATGTCTCCCTTGTCTCCTTTGGGTCCCGAGAAGCCCATGATGCCACCCTCCCCTCTGGGACCTTCAGGACCGGCTGGGCCTGCAGGACCAGGCTCTCCAGGCTTTCCCCTGGGCCCCTAAGAACACAAGAGCTCATGATCAACATTTCATTAATTGAATTAACAAAATTAATGTATAAGATTAAACCATCACTTGTCATCAGTATTAATAGACTATCTATCATGATATACATACATGTTATAATTCAACTACCTGACTAATAATGGAGTAAGTGTTACCTTCTCTCCGTCCAGTCCTGGAGCACCTGGCAGACCAACTTCACCCTGAGGACACATCAAGGCTGTATTACCAAGTACGCAACTCGCAACTATCCCAGGGCCAAAGACCCACAGGGGCCCCTGGTTCACTTCATGCCATTTAGATTCAAGTACTTAGATCAGTTGCAGCAGGCATTCAGATCAAAAAGCATTAAAACAGTGCAAGTGGCTGTGTTTGTTGCACGTTGCCTAGGGAACTGTTGAGACATGAAGTAACAGAACTGTTCATTTTAAGGCTTCTAGGATGCCAAAAGGAGACCACTCAGGGTTTAATAATCATAAACTCATCGTGGCAGTACGTAATTTGTCTCCCCGCAACAATCGCAAGTTACCGTCCCCCTTTGACCCTTGCATTGTCCTTGCAAATGCCAGTTAAATAATACATAAAACAACAACAACAAACAATAGCAAATTCATCTGCATAAAAATATTATTGATCCACCAGGAGTTTGCGCTTGTTAAGACAGATCTTTTTCATTTTAAGATGGTTGTGTGTGTTCAGACTCATTTTTAAAATCGTATCAAAATTGCAAATGAGTAGCAATATTAGGCTATTCATTTAATGTGGTATGTTTGCCGAAGTGCTCATTAGATGGCTGTATTGCAACGCAAAGCACCTGTTGATATTGAAATTGGTGTTCTGCAAGCCATTGACTTTTATCCATCCATCCATTTTCTACCGCTTATCCTGTATTCAGGGTCACGGGGGGCTGGAGCCGATCCCAGCTGTCATTGGGCGAAGGTAGGGTACACCCTGGACAGGACGCCAGTCTATCACAGGGCCGACATGTAGAGACAGACAACCATTCCCACTCACATTCACACCTACGGGCAATTTAGAGTAATCAATTAACCTATCCCCATCCTGCATGTCTTTGGACTGTGGGAGGAAGCCGGAGAACCCGGAGAGAACCCACGCCCCATTGACTTTTATTTTTTTCGTAATTAATGGTGACATTCTAGTGCAGCCAAGGTGTATTTTCTAATATAACAGTGGTGTGAATTATATTTTACTTTGTGACTTTTATGTAAAAACATAAAATCTTATATAACCGTTGACCTTTAGTGAAAGATGAAGTTCAATAAGGATGCTGCTCATGCTAATCCTCCTGTGAAGATACTATGTTAGCTAATTTAATATGAATTGAAATGGACCTTAAATTATTAGTGAATCCTGTTAATTTTATGAGAATGAACCCTGTACCAAGACCGATAGTTTTAAAAGCTGTATTTATATGGTGCACAATCCTAAAACATTTACAAATGACCACAAATAAACATTTAGAACAACCAGCATTGCCCCCTAACAGGTTAATCTGGCTACTGACCACAAACTTTCTATATATGGAAATTACCATTCTAAAATGTCTCCTACCTTGGTACCAGGGAGTCCAGGGGTCCCTGGGGTTCCTGGTAATCCAGGGGGGCCCTAGGAGGAGAAGATGTCATGTTATTTGAAGAACTTAAATCACTTGAGTGTTTACTCATGTTGTGATAAATCCTAGAAAGTACTTACCATCAGGGGTATGTTGCGAATATCCTGTGGAAGAATAAAATGTGAATGTCAATTATGTATTTTAAAGAGAAACCAAACCCCAAACCACCTTTTTTTTTTTTTGTTGAAACCCAATGTGTGTGGGTATGTAGTGGAGTTGTTGATTAAAGCAGGTCCAAATTTTGACATTGATCAACTCAATGCTTCATCCACACTCTTGTCCCAGTGTCAGAAAGCACAGTCCTATCGGCAGATAATACTCAATAACACTGATTCACCAGATGTTGGAATGTTCTGAAGGTTAATTTTAAATCCATAGTAAAGAGAGAAAAGGCCTGTGATTGTAATAATACACTGGTTATGAAAATGAGACATTGGTAGACTGGACGGGTCTCTCCACCCACACATGTTGATACATTATTTCAATTTCTAGAGGCATTTTTAGTTTCAGCCTGGAGGCACATCAGTCGAAAGACTGGGGCTAAGTTACTATTTAATAGTTACATACATTTTCATTGGTGTTGATTTCAGCCTTTCCTGGCTCTCCAGTCGGGCCTGGAGGACCCTATAAGTTGAAAAAAAACATTTGTTAACATCACGATGAAAATAATGATTGTAAATTGTGTGTACTGTGTCGAACAAGTCACCACTTACTCTTTGTCCAGCTGGACCTTCAGGTCCTGCTCCCCCCTAGAGGTGAAACGAAGGTATACCACTTAGATTCTCCAAAAAGACTAGTTAGTATTAGGACAGTATTCCTTCCATGGTGCTGTTTTATCTTACCTTGTCTCCCTGGTTACCTGTGTCACCCTGCAAGAGGAATATCATTCAGTCATGCGTTACTACATCTATGATGGAGGTATTGTATACAGTATGCAGGTCTATTTTTTTTTTTTACCTTGGGTCCCATTAGGCCTGGCAGTCCAGGTGAGCCTGGTTCTCCTTTAGTTCCCTGGCCTGCAGAACCTGGCTCACCCTGCAGTACGTAACAAAGTCTTAGCTCAACGAAGTACAGTGCATTACCATCAAACAGACAAGAACAATGAGAAATTTTCAACTCATGCTCTGTGCACAATGTTCGAAAGGTTAAATTGAGGAGACGGCCCTTATTAAATTTTTATTGATCATATCGTATTGCTCCTTAAGTAAAAAAAAAACTTTTTAAAACTATAACAGCAACTTTCACTGTCAGTGATTTCAGTTTGAGGTGCATCTGAATTTCTTTACAAGCTGAAACCATTAACCAGTTCTTTTATTCTTACACTAGGTTGTTTTGGACTGACATCCATAACTGGTTGTTACTGAAAAACATTTTGCCTTTCCTTACACTGATGTGACAAATTTTATGGACAATTTGGATGCATTAGTTAGATAGCATTAATGTTCTGATTATTTTGGGGGAAAATGATATTGATACTAATTTTGCCAATTACTTTAAGTCGCTGAAATATTTGTTAAAAAAAGAACAGAAAGGCTAATAACTGGACACATTCATATCCAAATCCTTGCTTCATAGTACTATGCTCATTATTTGCCCATTTGTGTATACATGTTTTTAAGCTTCTTGTGTTTTATTTGTGTATACATGTTTTTAATCTCCAACTTTATGGTTTCTATCGATTTTTAATCGTTTATATTATTCTGTCTTGTATGGTCATTAGATAAAATAATGACAATAAGAAATAGAATTTGACTGATATGTCTATTTTTGATCTTCTTCCTGTACTGGATACTGATGTTTCCAAAGTTCCAAGAGAGGAATATCATTGTGCCAGTATTACTTTTATCCAAATCTTCCAAATTCTATCACAAAAAACCTTCTGGGGCGATAACAGTCTGATCCCCCGATAGAACTCTGATGGCTAGAATGTGAGATGCAGTTGAAATATCTGTATAAAAGCAAGTTAATGAGTCAATAAGTGGATTTGCACAGATCAAAACACATCCAAGACAATGCATCAAACTTTGAGCATCAAACAACGCATGTATGAGTGTCTTTAGGAATGATGAATGGTATGTTACAGTGTGTAGATTGCATAGAAGGGAGTAGAAGGGACATTCCCAATAACATCAACATAGCTGGATGGTCAGAGCATCGGCCATTTTGATGCATACCATTGCCATAGCAAACATTATAGCGGGCCACTTCTACATAAAGCTGAGTCACAGCAAGTGTTAGACTCACTGAGGTTCTACAGCAATGGCTATCAGTGGAGTAAGTCAGGAAGTACAGAAAGACAAACTGAATGAGTCAAATTAAACAACTTCATTATTAATATCAGATGAGTGACAACTTTGTTCAGATCATTTTCTGTAACAAGTGCAACATTAAAGCAGTGGAATTTGCAAGCTAGCTAGTTAACTAGTAGACAGATAGTTTGCTAATTCTGTCATTCGTTCATGCTACCATTGTGGCATGAAAAGAATATGAGCTGCAACATTTACTTCTGTAATAGTCAAATGACCACTTAAACCAGTTCATGTCCATTCTACTCCTATTGAAGTTCTATGGTAGGCCTACCATGTAACAATAAAGAGTTAGCTAGCCCAGTTCTGAAGCAGTCATTTAGCCTGGTCTATCGTAAAGACAGAAGCACTCCAACAAAATGTACAGCTGACAGCACAGAGAGGTAAACAAAGCACATTGAGCTCCTTCATTGGAGCATTAGCTGGTCTCAAACACAACAATAATGTATGAGCATCTGACTGGACAATAAGGAATAAGGATTACTGACAGAAAGACAACCAAACAGTTAGGGGACTGATTCCATTCCAGGCCTACCCTGTAGCCCCTCTTGCCAGGGATGCCAGGGGTACCAGGGATTCCAGCCTGACCCTTTGCATTGGAAGAAAGACAGTTATCACCCACTGATCTGATTGAGTGTGTCATAACTGCCACACACACACATGATCAGCTGATAAATTACTTTACCTTCAACCCATGAGAGCCCGGGAAACCTGATGCTCCCTACCACAGCCAAGATGGCATAAAGGTGAAATGATGGAAGAGGAAAAAAAGAAAACAGTTGATATACCGCTTTTTCTTCAAGGTATTGAAAAAGACACGCAGACACATCCAGAAACAAAACAGCATCAAGGCAGTTCTTGAAACAATCACAAAATTGAAATCTACTGATTTGTGTACGTGCACATACACAAATTTTCAATTTTTTTTTCAATAGTCAGTCAGGACAAGATTACGCTTCAAATCCAACATTAGGTTTACACAACAAAACCAGCGTTAGCTTTAGACAACAAAACCAGCGTTAGCTTTAGACAACAAAACCAGCGTTAGGTTTAGACAACAAAACCAGCGTTAGCTTTAGACAACAAAACCAACGTTAGCTTTAGACAACAAAACCAGCGTTAGGTTTAGACAACAAAACCAGCGTTAGCTTTGGACAACAAAACCAACATTAGATTTACTCAACAAAACCAGCGTTAGCTTTAGACAACAAAACCAGCGTTAGGTTTAGACAACAAAACCAGCATTAGCTTTAGACAACAAAACCAGCGTTAGGTTTGGACAACAAAACCAGCGTTAGCTTTAGACAACAAAACCAGCGTCAGCTTTAGACAACAAAACCAGCGTTAGCTTTAGACAACAAAACCAGCGTCAGCTTTAGACAACAAAACCAGCGTTAGCTTTAGACAACAAAACCAACATTAGGTTTACACAAGAAAACCAGCGTTAGCTTTAGACAACAAAACCAGCGTTAGCTTTAGACAACAAAACCAGCGTTAGGTTTAGACAACAAAACCAGCATTAGCTTCAGACAACAAAACCAGCGTTAGCTTTAGACAACAAAACCAGTGTTAGCTTGAGACAACAAAACCAACGTGAGCTTTAGACAACAAAACCAGCGTTAGGTTTAGACAACAAAACCAGCGTTAGCTTTAGACAACAAAACCAACGTTAGCTTTAGACAACAAAACCAGCGTTAGCTTTAGACAACAAAACCAGCGTGAGCTTTAGACAACAAAACCAGCGTTAGGTTTAGACAACAAAACCAACGTGAGCTTTAGACAACAAAACCAGCGTTAGGTTTAGACAACAAAACCAGCGTTAGCATTAGACAACAAAACCAGCGTTAGGTTTAGACAACAAAACCAGCGTTAGCTTGAGACAACAAAACCAGCGTTAGCTTTAGACAACAAAACCAGCGTGAGCTTTAGACAACAAAACCAGCGTTAGGTTTAGACAACGAAACCAATGTTAGGTCTCGACAACAAAACCATCATTAGGTTGAGACAACAAAACCAGCGTTAGGTTTAGACAACAAAACCAACATTAGGTGTAGACAACAAAACCAACGTTAGGTTTAAACAACAAAACCAATGTTGGGTTTAGACAACAAAACTAACGTTATAACATTAGTTGGGTTTCGACAACAAAATCGTCATAAATGGGAAACACTTTGGGACATGCAGTGTTAAACATCTGTCTGGTGGTTGAAAGTCCTTTGTTGTTGGACCCATCCATCTCCTCACCTCCCCACCATAAGTAGATTTTCTCAATATTTAATGCTACGTCACTGGCTATGGATGTTGTATAGTTACATGGATGCTTGAATTTGTTTTCACCATGAAAAAGGCTCAGGCCCCGTTGTCTCATTAGCTGCCCATGTAAAAGTCTACGGTGAAATGAAAAGCTGTGACTGATTATCATCTGTTAAGTGACGTGTCTGAAATTGGTTGTTAAAAATAGAAAGGATGCACTCTTGAGCCTCTTCGTTCATCTGTCTTCTTACTCATCTTTTCAGATTAATGAGTTATTTGAAGATGATGAACAGTCACAGCTGTGACCACACAAGCACAGACATGGCTGGCTGCTAGAGGTACTTCCTGCAGTCATGTTCACCCCTGTGGAATTACAATGCTGTCAACTGAAACAGGTTGAGTTTGTGTTCTGTCAGAGTATGTGATTTACGGTGTAAAACATGACGCAAAAGGGAAATGATGATACAGGTATCATTCCAACAAAGTCCTTCAAAGTAGCACTAAGAGACAAATTAGTGCATATTTACTTTGCTTCAATTGAATTACGCTAACAAACCTTTATCCTCGTCTCACTGGCAAGAAGTTCAAAGACTTGGGACTCTATTACTTCCCATGTCAAAGCATTGTGTTTGGGCAGTTTTCCAGGTTGTACTGCTTCTATTTGAATCACTGTAGCAAGTACTTTGGTAAAAACATAGGTGTCAGAAGGTGAGAGCTTTCGTGTATGTCAATGTCTGTCTAGCCAACTGTCCACTAGCTTGCAAGTTCCACTACTTTAATGTTGCACTTGCTACCAAAAGTTATCTGAACAATCTGGCAATATCAATGTTGTTTCCTATGGTGTGATCAAAGTGTGGATGAAACATTTAATTGTCAAATTTTACTAATTTATTCTATCTCCCTGTGCTTCTACTCCACTGAAGTGGTTAGTATGTCTCACTCGCCAACAGTCACTATGGCATCAGTAGAGATCAAAATCACCACTTATCCGACCATCCTGCTACGTTGATTTGTATGGGAATGTCCCTTCTACTCCTGTTTTATTTCTATGGCTACTGCTTGGCTCTGAAACAACTCTTGTTTCAGGATCCGGCATAATTGAGACACTATTATTAGCTTTCATTCTCTGATTGTTGTTACTGTATCCTGGGAAACTGAAGTACTGCTCTAATTATACATGATCAGAGTATCGGTGATGTCATGGTGTCAGTTTGAAGCTGGAGATGGAAGAGACCACATCAGGGCAGAGTATCGGTCTAGATGAAAGCATTGCTGGATCTCCATTATCCCTGCTAGCCTCAGAAGGACCTGAGTGCTGATGGCACAAAATGCACAGGGGGTTCATTAGAGGCGTGCCCTGACAACCAACTGCCTCAAACAGGAAACAGCATCTCCCTTTCATCTGCTCCAATTGGCTCACAGCATACCTCTGGTCCTGGAAAGTTTGTCCTCTGTTCTATTTTAACGTCTCTCTTTCCGTGTCAACACACGTGGACCTGTCACACTGGCATGCTATGTCATGATTTATCAATACGCTAATCTCTTCATTGAAGCCACGTAGCCGCAGGCTTTTCACTTCAGAGGAAGGGCATTTGAGTTTGAACCAATCACCCTCACACTGGAACCGTAATCATCCTCCAAAAAAGTGCTGCATAAAGATGTATGGCCTGAAGAATAAAAGAACACAGTGAGTGATTGGACAACTTCCCCTCTGCTCTTAATATTCCCTCCAGCTGGTGAGCTCGTTGCTCCTCATTTGCAGTGAAGGAAGGCAGAGATACTTTTTCATTTGGTCAAAGAAGTGCAACTGTTGGCACACACTCTCTGAGCCTGTCTCCCTGTTGTCTGCTGCTGTTCCCAGAGGTAAAGTCAAATCAAAGCTGCGATCAAAGAGGGAACATATTAGATCAGCCTGCAGCAGAGTAGCAGAGTATTTCACCAGAGTGAGACATGGGACCAGGGTCCTCGTTTATAAAGCTTGAGTACGCACAAAACGGGGCTGGAAACGTGCGTACGCAAAGGTTGTGAGCTATAAAAACCAAACTTGACTGGAAAGTGTGCGTACCTATAGGCAAACTGTCATGCAGCATATATTATGTAAGGAAAACAACAATCAATGTTCATTTTTTTAACTGAATCTTTTATTAATTGGGCAAGTGCTCGCATTACTTGCATTCTTTTGTTTGCCATCTCTAAGGGAGATGCCAGCCCCCCTCCTGAGGAAACTCATTTCGGCCACTTGTACCAGCGATCTAGATCTTTCAGTCATGACCCATCCCTCATGACCATAGGTGAGGGTAGGAACAAAGATCGACCGGTAGATCGAGAGCTTTGCCTACCGGCTCAGCTCTCTTTTCGTCACAACGGTATGGTACAGCGATTGCAATTCCACCCCCGCTGCTCTGATTACCGGACAATCTCACATTCCATTGTCCCCTCACTTGCGAACAAGACCCCGACCTACTTGAACTCCTTCACTTGTGGTAAGGATTCATTCCCTACCCGAATGAGTCCTTCACTTGGACTAAGGACTCATTGACTACGCGGAGCAGGTAATCCAACAGTTTCCTGCTTAGAACCATGGCCTCAGATTTAGAGGTGCTGATCCTCATCCCGACCACTTCACATTCATCTGCGAACCGATCCAGTGAGTGCTGGAGGTCACAGACCGATGATGACAGCAGGACAACATCATCTGCAAAAAACAGCGATGAGAACCGCACCGAACTGCAAACCCTCCTCCCCCCATCTACGCCTCGATATCCTGTCCATGAATATCACAAACAGGATTGGTAACAAAGCGCAGTCCTGGCGGGGGCCAACCCACACTGAACATACAATCGACTTACTGCCGAGTACCCAAACACAGCTCTCGCTTTGGGAGTACAGAGATTGGATGGCCCTAAGCAGTGACCCCCGTCACACCATACTCCCGCAGCACCTCCCACAAAATATCCCGGGGGACCCGATCATATGCTCTCCAAGTCCACAAAACACATGTAGACTGGATGGGCATATTCCCAGGCCACCTCCAGGATCCTCATGAGAGTAAAGAGCTGGTCCGTTGATTCACGGCCAGGATGGAACCCACATTGTTCCTGTTCAATCAGAGGTTCGACTATCGGCCGAACCCTCCTTTCCAACACCTTGGAGTAGATTTTACCAGGGAGGCTGAGTAGTGTGATACCCCTGTAACTGGTACACACTCAGGTCCCCCTTTTGAACAGGGGGACCACCACCCCAGTCTGCCACTCCATAGGCACTGTCCCTGACTTCCATGCAATGCCCAACATAGCTGCTCCACCAGCAAAGTCTTCAGCATTTCTGGATGGATCTCATCAATTCCCGGGGCTTTGCCACAGAGGAGTTGTTTGATTTCCTCAGTGACTTCCACCAGGGAATCTGCAACGTTGTTTATTGCGCTGATGGAGTCTCGCTTGAGTCACGGGACGGCATCCGTGAGAACCTGACCGCTTCCTGGTGTGCCATGCTGCTTGGTGCCGGACACTGTGCCTAGATTCTTCTTGAGTTCTGCCACTGTCCGCTCATGTTGGTCCACTCATGTTGGTCCGCTCTGTCCCACTGATAATGTTGACTGTGGCAGCAATAAGTTGCCACTCGCACTGCTTTTTTTGTTCATTCTCCCGCTGCTGTGGCCTCTAAATAAAATGTGTTTTGGTGCTTTGCATTGGCTTGTGGTTAAAAATGGCCATGTACAGGGTGGGATAAGAGGCGGATTCAGGTATGCACACTTGTAGGTGATCTGTGATTTGTAAAGGGAAAATTGCATACAGTTTGCATACGCATGGTTTTATGAATCTCAATTTTTTTTTAGCAGGATAAATAAGGCCCCGGGTCTTGAGGTGGTTGTTGGGTCTGCTTTCTTCATGACATGGGCCCGAGTCATTATCATCCTTTGTGGTCAGGGCCTTGCAGATATTAATGGTTCACAAAACCTCTACTGACACGTTTTATTTCACTCTGGCACAAGACTGTAAATGGAACAGATTTCCCCTGAATTGATGGTATCCTCTACTCTGAGGTGGTCATACCCTAACATGGAAGGACTGGCCTGCAAAAGCACTTTCTCTTTATTAGTAAATGCTAAAACCCTCTCCAGAATGCTGTTTCCTGTGGATAAAATGAACTTTCCTTGAAGTTTTCCTTTTTATACTTTTTCTTTCCCCTCCCCCCATCTGTCCATCTGTGAGACTTAATGGAGAAAGCACACACATGGCAGCGGCTGCTACTGCCATGCTACTGTGGCCAGAGAGCTGCTGTAGGTCAGCAGGGACTGGGACTCCTCCATGTTGTCCACATAAAAGTGGATGATATGTTATATCAGGGGGCACTGGAAAACAGAGCCTTGAGGCCCCCAGGCAGCAAACTCCGGTTCTGAAAAGTAAAGCCATTGCCAAAGTGCCCTAATTGCCACCAGGGGGTGACTCCTCTCTGATTCTATTGAAGTCTATGAGATAATAATAATAATAATTATAATAATATCATCATCTCAGTAAAACATGAGTTCATGGTCTCATTCTCTAGTTTCAAGTCTTCTTCAATCCAGCATGATGTTCATATAGTGAATTATCGTCCATTTAGAGGCAAAGAGACCAGAAAGCAGAGGTACCTTGTGATTAACAAACACAGCATTTTCCAGTCTGGGAGTCTGTTAATTCTAATCTAATCTAATCTAAAATTGCCTAAAATGAAATCAGCATTCGATTGTACGTAGCTTCACCCCCTTGGATCACTTATAGTTGCAAAAAAGATGATGACAGCCAAAAACCAAGATGGCGAAGGCCGGGAACCATGATGGTCATATCCAAATTACTGAACTCGAGGCTGTGCTGTTTTGAATTATGGAGTGGTCAGAGACTGATTATAAGAAGTGGATGTATATAGTCACTGTCATGTCACCTTTTGGTTTGTGTCTCATCAACACTAAGATGTCTCTATTAAATAGCATCCAAATAAATTAAAATAGAAAAAACCAGGCCAGATAAGCCACCATGAATAAATAAATAAAACATCCTGATACAATGTGAATTCTTGCAAGGTAAAGACAATCAGATAGCACAGCTGATTATACCTTTACAGAATAAATCCATGTCCTCACAAATGGATTTTAATGGATTTATATTCATGATGGATGTCAGGTGACTTTTGAAGTGCTTTTGGAGCCTTTCAATCATCCAGACTTCAGCGGCCCTGTCTGTGATCTCACCATGCATAAATAGACCTTGACATGCTACACACACACACACACACACACACACACACACACAAACACACAACTCCATGCTTGGCTTTCACTCTACCTTCTCCCCCCTCTCTCCTGGGAAACCCCTCTTCCCTTCATCTCCCTACAGAGTGCATGGAAACATCAGCTCAGAGAACAGACCAACCATGTTAAAAGACAAGTGAAGGCTCAGGGGATACGGGGAGTTCTCCATGTTGACATGGACCCGACAGGAAGAGACCTAAACCTTCAGAGATGATACGAGGGCCCTTCTATCTTCTGTTCTTGGTAACGAAGTTAACAGACAGATACAAGCAATGCAAGGTCCCTAATTCTCGTTATATCCATGTGGTCCCTTTCAGCCCTCCAAGAGACCTCGAAGTGAGGTGAAACATACTTAGACCTCCTCAGGAGGTGGTCTGAATACGGTCTCCTTTGCTCTCTGCTGTTGGATTTTAGCCGTGCTGCTGCCCATCTGATCAGTCACCGATCATTATCAGTAGACAATGTGTGTAATAAGGCTTTCTAGTCACCGATCCACAAATCTGTGTTGAACTCATCAGCAGCTGCTGGTGGGGAGCTCAGTCACAATGTTGTGTTAACAGAGGTGAAGTAAAGTGTTTTGAGAAAAGTTAAATAAATCTAGTTGTTTGAAGGAGATGTTTTCACATGAATTGAATAGATATTTTAGAGGGAATGAAGAAGAGAAAGCTCAGAGTTCTACATGGAAACAACATTAAACATGTAATCGACCAGCAGAAACAGGACTGGGGCCCAAACAGATCTGAAACAGAATTGAGTCCTCTTTCAAATGAACCGACAATGTGAACCCAAAAATAGAACTGAGTCCCTCTTCTGTTGGTACACTTTACAAGGTCTGGTTCCTTTAAAGTTGTACTCCGTAAGATGTGAGATGCTTTGCTTCTAGCGGCCTCTAGAGTTTAGTGGGAATGTGGCCACAGACACGGAGATTTTTTTCATTAGTGGGTCATGTGATCAATCACCATTGTTTTAACTCACTCTGTGATAGATAGGAACTTTAAGGACAATTAAATAGATGAAAATGTTACGGACTGCCACTTTAAAGAGCACTACATGTGAAAACACACTAAAGCTGATCTGGACCGAAGCTACAACTGACCTCAGTTTGTGTTGTTTAGTGTTTGTTTTTTGATGAAATATAAAAGCATGAAGTTCAAAGTATATAGTTTTAGTCCCTGAAAGTGCTGGGGTTTGATTTTTTTAAATTCACTCAATGTTTAACAAAATAATTCCAAGTCATTGATACGAAATGTTTATATATTTATTTATATATATTTTTTTTGATCGTAGGTGATGTGTTTTCTGATATATATTTCTTATATTGCTATTTTTAAAAACTTCTTCTATGTACTTTGTCGAGATTTCACCATGAAGCAGCCTATCATGCAGCTTCTTGACTGTTTATTATCTAAAAATAATTCCTTTGTTAAAATCGATCCACAATCGAAGATCCACAATCAATACATTTTGGTGCGGAGTAATGTGTAGGCATTGCCTTTTTTTTCTAATGACCCTGAACAGAACACATTATCAGGCTGAAACTTTTATTGGCAGCCATTTACTATATTGTGTGACACAAACAATTTAAAAGTAGTCTTACCTTAATTCCTTGGTCTCCCTTTACTCCCTGTGAAGTAAAGCAGAAAGAAATAAAGATGAAGTAAATGTAACAACAACAGCGATCCACTAGATGGCGTACGTGATCCTCCATAAGCATTACAATGTGTCCAAAGCCAGCCAGTGGATGTGTAAGCTAAAGGAGCATTTTCAAGTTGTTGTGCAACCTCTGGAACCCGAGCCAGATATTGCTGCCTGTGAAGGCCTCTCCTCCGTCCTCCCAGCGACCCTCAGCTCAGTTGCCTAATGTGCTCATAAAGCTCATGGCAGAAAGTGGGATCAGCATTCTCGGCTGAGTTCATGGGAAAAAAAAGTGAGACGGAAGAATGGTTAAAGTTTACAAGGCAATATTCTGCACAGAAGCTCGGAGCGACAAGGTTCTTCCAGCGGCCTCTGCCGCCTCGGAGTCACATTCTAGATATAAATGGTGGTTCTGTTGTGACAGCAGCAGCATGACGTTTGATGAGACACAGATGGCTGAGATGATGTGCTAAAGCTCATCATCTCAGCCCTGGGAAGAGTAAAAGTTCTGAACCATTTATTAACTACATCTTTACTTTTCATGAATTACTTTTTGAAGTTTTCAAAAATCACAAGCTTAATCTTTAAAGCAGTTCTTCCAATTAACAATGAATCATATAACTGTTTAATCACCAAACCGCAGAGGATCATAACCCACTCTCCAGTTATTCATTTACACACAAACAGACATACACAGGCACACACAGACACACACAGAGAAACACAGAGACACACACGAAACATTGGTTTCAGTCCAATCCACATTTTATCATCCAGGCAGACACCTCAGATAAAACCCTGTCTCCTACTCAATTACGTTCCCATTGATACAAATGATCTCAAGCTGTATTATAGAATACTTGAAACCATAAAATTGAGATCATAAACTCATGTTAACTGGGCCATTGTTCATTTTGGCAGCTATTTGAGATTCAGTCTTATGCTGTGTTGGCACCAAACTGGAAGCAACATTTCATGCAAAGTCCATGCAAAGACGCAAATGAGGCGGATAGGTTTTCACACGAGTGAAATTCACTTTGTATTTGGTGTGAACACACCTTTCATCTCTAAACAAAATGCTTATTAGTTTGAATCACATTTTAGTCATTTTCATCCTCCATAGTTGTAGTCTAGTTTCAGCCAATGACAATTCTAAATGTTTGGTAGCTGAAAAGTCATCAAATCCTTCCCTGTAATTCACTCTGACTCAATGGAAATTTGAGTCCAACCATGACATCCCGTCTCCCGCCTGCCACAGATACAAACTAACTAAATCTTTACTTGTTCTACTTTATCATTTTTGTTTTTAGCATCCTCTTCTATAATTCCCAACAATGCCATATAAGCCTGTGCATGTGAGTGTAGAACAGTTGCTAAGTGCATGGCTGTGTCTGTGTGTCCTCTAGAGGACATCTGTGTAACGTCGCTCAGAGCTCCAGAGTCAAGGTTAGAGCCTCACAGTGTGTGTGTTCGTTCTCAACAATCAATGGAAAAAGTAAAATAAATGTATTTTTCCATCAAGAAGTGTCATGCCTGTTTTAATGTTTCACAATCTATAAAAAAATGCATATAAGCTGGCTGAGTTTGGTCTAAAAGGATATCAGAGCATAGTTGCTTTAGAGAAAGAGCACATCGGGGTTGTATTAACTTTTTGAAACCATGGTTAAACATGACATATTATAAAAACTGGAATACCTTTGAGCCTTCAGGACCTAGTGGGCCAAGATCACCTCGATCCCCCTGTGGAGGCACCGTCGGACAAATATTATAACTTTACACTGATTGACAGTGGACAACACAATATGTTTTATATTTGTGAAGGAAAGTCCATGAATTACAATGTGTATAGTAGATTGTGTTCTGAAAAAGTATTTCCTAGCCAAGCTACATCCTGGACTCTCCCAACCATATTCTTATTCAAAAGTGAAGAAGTCAGCTCACCTTTTGTCCTGGCACACCTGGTTCACCCTGGAGATAGAAACGAATGTATGTGAATACAAAGTACATTTTAAGCCAGCGTGACACATGTAGGTTCAGCAGGTGGCTGAGGTTATTTAAGGACTTCAAAATCCTGTTTGGGTCTGATCACACCTGCAGAACCATTGTTTTCTTAGGGTCAGATCACACCACAGAGACATATTGCCAGAAATGTGTCATCCGCTAAATAATAGATTTTTCGGGGTCGATCACAGCAAGACACTTGGCACGAAACGTGCTGCCTGCAGAACCATTGGTTCGCACCTCTAGAAGGAAACACACCTCTAGAAAGACACCTCTAGAAACATGCCTCTAGAAATACCTCCAAAGAGAAACCAAAGAACCATTGTTTTCTTCGGGGCAAATCACACCAAAACACGTCACTAGACACATGTCATCAGCAAAACCATTGTTGCCTGGTCTGTGTTCCTCTATTGCACAATGCACTTTTCTAGTGTTTTTTTTTTTAATATTCTCAACTTCAGCTTGTGGAAGAAAACTCTTCAGGTCCAATTCTGTGGCTGGTTCAAATGAGGTTTAATCACTGACAGTGGAGAAAAGACAATGTCGCGCTGCCACACAGTCCATTCTGCCATATGTGGGGTGAGGGATGACTTTATACACAGAACTAAAGGGGCAGGTCTAAACAGTGGATTTACATAGATTCAATACGCGTCTCTCCAAACCAAGAAGAGACGTCCTGAGACAACATAAAGGTGTGACTTCCCTCGGAACAGCTGGGTTCTTGCTACATAGTGTCACAACAGGGGCCATTCATGAAGGCCTTGATCAAGTATGTGAGATGAAGGTGTTTCGGGGACGGTCCAGGAAGGGGGACAGATCAGAGGGTCTTTTCATTAACATGACAAGGCTTACATACAATGAATGCAGCTCAGCAAGACATTTGAGGTTCCTGAGAGAAAGTAACATTAAAACAAAATGTAAAGGTAACACATTTTCTTCTACAAGCTCCAGCGTGGAGTCACCCTGGTCTTCAAATGGAGCAAGATGCGGGCTTGACTCCTTCCTTCCTGTTTTGATGGCAGTAGATGTGTCATGTGACAATGAAAGCTTGATATTAATGTTTTTTTAAATAGCATGAACTATATCATTTTTCAGTTTGTATCTGTTTATGTTTCCTCCCCATCCACCAGCAACAACAGAGCAACATCGAGAGCTCCACGTCAGCTCAGTTATATCTGCTCATGTTGAAGCCAATCACAAGCCTGAACCACTTCCTGCTGCGAGATTGGGCTTGTTTTCCATCACGAGAGGCATTTACAGGCCTCTGACCTCACAATCTACATTCCCCCTGTTCAATAATCTGTGACGATTAATGCCTCATGTGGAGATCTACTCATCCAGTCCAAAAGAAACATCGTAATGTGTAGAGTTTTTGTTGTGTAGGTGGGCTTGGTCTGAATATCAGAGCAGCTGCACACAGACCAAGTGGAAACATCTTGACTTGATCCCTGGTTTTATTTGGGCCTAGGTGTGTTTGACTGTAATAACTTCATGAGAGGTCACAGTGAAGTTAATCACGCTTTTTGGACAAGAAGAGGAATGTGTTTACCTTCAGTCCTGGTAAAAGCTGCAGAAACAACAAAGAAATTCACAAGAAGGTTAATATCACGCAGAGAAATGTTCACTAATGAGAAGATTCTGGAGAAAAGAAAGTGCAGGACTCACTGAACCAATTCTTACCCTCGGATCTTTTCCTGGTTTTCCTGGTTCACCAGGTTTACCCTGTAAGAGAAGTGAAACAACTCTTATTGGGAGACAGAATCTATTGAGTGGAAGTATCAGGATTAAACTTGCAACTTTAACATTTCCAGTGGTTGTCAAAGTGAACATTTGTCTCATACTTGGATCAATTTTGAAACAGTTGAGTCATGTTTTAAGGATGGCCCTGATTAATGTGTGACTCGACCCATTTCCAGTCTAGGCTAGTTTTGTTGCCAACATCTAACCAATGTGATCTCACAGAAGTAAGTGGAATCAACAAGCTCTTAACAGCACATTGCCTGTTGGTGGAACTGAACTGTGCCGCAACAACAATTCAATGTCGGGTTTCGGCAACAAAACCATTAAGATGATTTTTTGAGAAAAAACGTCATGGTTTGGCTTAAAATAACTCCTTAAAGTAAAATACAGAAACTCCTTACTAACGTTACTTCAGTAAAGCGGCTACATGTGTGAACTCACCATTGGGCCACTGGGTCCATGCAGGCCTGGGGTGCCTGGGAGTCCTGGAGGGCCCGGTGGTCCCTGCGCTCCAGGCTCGCCCTGCTGGGAGACCTTGAGTTACAACCTGCCATGCTGGAGAATGCCTTGCCACACTGGCCATGCCAACACAACAACTTCACACAACAGCACATATAACTACAGCGCGGGGGGGGGGGGGGGGGGGGGGGGGGGGGGGGCAGAGAAGGAGGTTAGCCGGGGAGCAAGCCAAGCAGTGATGCTGTAATGCTTGAGATTCATTCTGACCTTTGGAACATGTATGTGGGATAAATATTCCAAACTCAAGGTTCGGTTCACTCAGGGCTTGTACCACATCCAATGGACTTTAAGGAATATAGCTTGTTAAGGTGTCAGGACATGATCCAGGACCCCTTGTGGGAGAATTAGGAAGTACCCTGGCTGGGTTAGTTTTCTCCTCTGGGGCTCGGATGAATGTTTGACCTCTTACTTGTAGATGTTGTAACTAGCTGCCTGGCTTCACCCAGGAACGCAGCATGTTAAGTTCAAGAGCAACAATAGCAAACAATGGTCTAAATATAGAACTTCAGTCATGAAGTGAAGAACGAGGGTGAAAGCATAAGCAGTGTCCCTTTCAAGGAGATTGTGACAGGTATTCTTAATCTTTTTCCAGTCACCTGCTGCAACACGTTCTCACTCCCAACTCGTAGCATACATAAGCTTGTTCTTCAGCTCTACTGCAGAAATAATATAGGATCATGTAGCAGGATGGCCAGAGTGTACGTGTACCTTTGCCATTGCAACTGCGGTAGCGTAGACCAACTTCAAACAGCATCAACCAGGGAAAACAACAATCAAGTGTCCTGATTTTTTTATACTTGTTGTAAGTTGCTTTGGACAAAAGCGTCTGCTAAATGCCCTAAATGTAAATGTTCCAGAGAGCTACAAACAGCTAGCAAATTGTTGATGTTTTTAATGAGTCCAGTGAGCTACTCCAGAGTTTAAGTATAGACGGGCTTCACCGCTGGGTCGCCGATCATCAAATTATGTTTTTCTTTTGTTTTAATAAATGTCAAAGCCAGACTACGACTCCACTGATAGTGGCCCACTATAGTGCTTGCAATGGCAAAGCTACACATCAATAATGGCCGCCGACCATCCTGCTATGTAGATTTCAATGGGAATGTTCCTTCTACTCCTATCTTATATCTTTAGTTACTATTTGACACCATATGTTAACAAAGGTGGCACTTCGGTCACATGATGGCACCTGAGCAGGTTCCATTAGCTGTGGAAAAGCTCCCGAGAAAGCTGGTGAGTGCAGTCAGTGTATTCCTCTCGGTTAGTAGCTGTGAACGGAGAGCAAGGCACTGGGAAACATGTGAAATAAGCCATGAGTTCCGCATAAAGTTTCTTTCGGGTAAAAGATCTGTAACTGCAAAAATGATTAATGTTTATATTTGAAATAAATGAACGTAATTTTGACATTGATCTCTCCTGCAGCTTCTTTGTGTGTTTATAGTGAAGGCAGACTGCCAGAGCCCTGGGAATGATCCGAAACCAAATCAAATAAAGGACATTTACAATGAGCACAGGATGGGAAGGGAATAAATACACCTCAGTGGCTGGAATAAAATCTGTTCAGAAGCTGCGTCCTCTTTGTTTCACCCTAAAGTTATTTTTGCTACGCAACTTTTGGAGCTCATAATTTAAATTTCTTGATCGCTAATATTTTTTAGAGAAGACACCTCCATATGGAAATATGCAATTTTCATAGAGGGCAGCAAGTTTTCATGGCATGAAATTTATGCATGATGCTCCGGTTTGAGATTTATTTGCACATGTGTTCTGACTTAGAGAAGTTCCTTACACAAAGCACTGGCCTCACTTCAGTCACTCAACAATCTCTGTGTTATTGCAGGACGACACACATGTACAGTAGCTCAGGACCAGAGACGCTGCCAAGCTTCTATTCTAATAATGGAGAACTCTCCATCCGAACTGGATCCATATTTTATCATGTGTCCAGATATGATTTATGTCTTGGGGGTTAAACACACACTGTTTCTGGTGGTGTGCAGCTGCCAATAGCTGATAATAAAATGTGCCGTTCTGCACAATTTGACCACAAGAAAAGAATGTTTTTAAAAAGAAAAAGCTATATTGAATTCTCGTCACGAATCAAACCTCATTATATCAGATGGTCAACACTGATTGGCTGATGTCTGCATTTACAATCATGTGGCAACATTAACTGGGTCCAGTATGTCAGTCCATCTTGTCACTGATCTCCAAACAAGATATTGTGTCCTGGTGCAATGCCAACTAGGAGAAGCGCCAGATCCTCCACACACAGCTTTGCCTGGTGGAACGTTTGGACCGAAATGGCTGCAGGACATCTAATAACTTTAAATGTAGAGGCTAAGTCCCGCCCTCTTCCTGTATCCCCCATAGGGCCTTATTTCAGAAAATATATGACCAGTTATCATCACAAATGTCAGTTACAAAGTTAATTTCAATAAAGTCTCATCTTGAGGTCCTACTGTTGAAGTATCATTCTAAAGCCTTTCCACCAATAGTGAAGTAAGTGGCGTCTCTCTGTGTGTTGGGTACCGGGATGTAACATTACTCAATCTAACAACATGTCTCTCTGTGTGTTGGGTACCAGGTTGTAACATTACTCACACTAACAACAGGTCTCTCTGTGTGTTGGGTACCAGGATGTAACATTACTATAACAACAGGTCTCTCTGTGTGTTGGGTACCAGGATGTAACATTACTCACACTAACAACAGGTCTCTCTGCGTGTTGGGTACCAGGATGTAACATTACTCACACTAACAACAGGTCTCTCTGTGTGTTGGGTACCAGGATGTAACGTTACTATAACAACAGGTCTCTCTGTGTGTTGGGTACCAGGATGTAACGTTACTATAACAACAGGTCTCTCTGTGTGTTGGGTACCAGGATGTAATGTTACTATAACAACAGGTCTCTCTGTGTGTTGGGTACCAGGATGTAACGTTACTATAACAACAGGTCTCTCTGTTTGTTGGGTACCAGGATGTAACGTTACTATAACAACAGGTCTCTCTGTGTGTTGGGTACCAGGATGTAACGTTACTATAACAACAGGTCTCTCTGTGTGTTGGGTACCAGGATGTAACGTTACTATAACAACAGGTCTCTCTGTGTGTTGGGTACCAGGATGTAACGTTACTATAACAACAGGTCTCTCTGTGTGTTGGGTACCAGGATGTAAGGTTACTATAACAACAGGTCTCTCTGTGTGTTGGGTACCAGGATGTAACGTTACTATAACAACAGGTCTCTCTGTGTGTTGGGTACCAGGATGTAACGTTACTTTAACAACAGGTCTCTGTGTGTGTTGGGTACCAGGATGTAACATTACTATAACAACAGGTCTCTCTGTGTGTTGGGTACCAGGATGTAACGTTACGTTACTATAACAACAGGTCTCTCTGTGTGTTGGGTACCAGGATGTAACATTACTATAACAACAGGTCTCTCTGTGTGTTGGGTACCAGGATGTAACGTTATGTTACTATAACAACAGGTCTCTCTGTGTGTTGGGTACCAGGATGTAACGTTACTATAACAACAGGTCTCTCTGTGTGTTGGGTACCAGGATGTAACATTACTATAACAGGTCTCTCTGTGTGTTGGGTACCAGGATGTAACGTTACTATAACAACAGGTCTCTCTGTGTGTTGGGTACCAGGATGTAACGTTACTATAACAACAGGTCTATCTGTGTGTCGGGTACCAGGATGTAACGTTACTATAACAACAGGTCTCTCTGTGTGTTGGGTGCCAGGATGTAACGTTACTATAACAACAGGTCTCTCTGTGTGTTGGGTGCCAGGATGTAATGTTACTACAGGTCTCTCTGTGTGTTGGGTACCAGGATGTAACGTTACTATAACAACAGGTCTCTTGTGTGTTGGGTCAGGATGTAAGTTACTATAACAACAGGTCTTCTGTGTTGGGTACCAGGATGTAACGTTACTATAAACAGGTCTTCTGTGTGTTGGGTACCAGGATGTAACGTTACTTAACAACAGGTCTCTTGTGTGTTGGGTACCAGGATGTAACTTACTATAAAACAGGTCTCTCTGTGTGTTGGGTACCAGGATGTAACTATTACTATAACAACAGGTCTCTCTGTGTGTTGGGTACCAGGATGTAACTTACTATAACAACAGGTCTCTCTGTGTGTTGGGTCCAGGATGTAATGTTACTATAACAACAGGTCTCTCTGTGTGTTGGGTACCAGGATGTAACGTTACTATAACAACAGGTCTCTTGTGTGTTGGGTACCAGGATGTAACTTACTATAACAGGTCTCTCTGTGTGTTGGGTACCAGGATGTAACTTACTATAACAACAGGTCTCTCTGTGTGTTGGGTCCAGGATGTAACGTTACTATAACAACAGGTCTTCTGTGTGTGGGTCCAGGATGTAACGTTACTATAACAGGTCTTCTGTGTGTTGGGTCCAGGATGTAAGTTACTATAACAACAGGTCTCTCTGTGTGTTGGGTACCAGGATGTAACGTTACTATAACAACAGGTCTCTTGTGTGTTGGGTCCAGGATGTAACTTACTATAACAACAGGTCTCTCTGTGTGTTGGGTACCAGGATGTAACGTTACTATAACAACAGGTCTCTCTGTGTGTTGGGTCCAGGATGTAAGTTACTATAACAACAGGTCTCTCTGTGTGTTGGGTACCAGGATGTAACGTTACTATAACAACAGGTCTCTTGTGTGTTGGGTACCAGGATGTAACGTTACTATAACAACAGGTCTCTCTGTGTGTTGGGTACCAGGATGTAACATTACTATAACAACAGGTCTCTCTGTGTGTTGGGTCCAGGATGTAAGTTACTATAACAACAGGTCTCTCTGTTGTTGGGTCCAGGATGTAACGTTACTATAACAACAGGTCTCTCTGTGTGTTGGGTCCAGGATGTAATGTTACTATAACAACAGGTCTCTCTGTGTGTTGGGTACCAGGATGTAACGTTACTATAACAACAGGTCTCTGTGTGTGTTGGGTCCCAGGATGTAACGTTACTATAACAACAGGTCTCTCTGTGTGTTGGTACCAGGATGTAACGTTACTATAACAACAGGTCTCTCTGTGTGTTGGGTACCAGGATGTAACGTTACTATAACAACAGGTCTCTCTGTGTGTTGGGTACCAGGATGTAACGTTACTATAACAACAAGTCTCTCTGTGTGTTTGGTACCAGGATGTAACGTTACTATAACAACAGGTCTCTCTGTGTGTTGGGTACCAGGATGTAACATTACTATAACAACAGGTCTCTCTGTGTGTGTTGGGTACCAGGATGTAATGTTACTATAACAACAGGTCTCTCTGTCTGTTGGGTACCAGAATGTAACGTTACTATAACAACAGGTCTCTCTGTGTGTTGGGTACCAGGATGTAATGTTACTATAACAACAGGTCTCTCTGTGTGTTGGGTACCAGGATGTAACGTTACTATAACAACAGGTCTCTCTGTGTGTTGGGTACTAGGATCTAACGTTACTATAACAACAGGTCTCTGTGTGTTGGGTACCAGGATGTAACGTTACTCACACTAACAACAGGTCTCTCTGTGTGTTGGGTACCAGGATGTAACATTACTATAACAACAGGTCTCTCTGTGTGTTGGGTACCAGGATGTAACATTACTATAACAACAGGTATCTCTGTGTGTTGGGTACCAGGATGTAACGTTACTATAACAACAGGTCTCTCTGTGTGTTGGGTACCAGGATGTAACGTTACTATAACAACAGGTCTCTCTGTGTGTTGGGTACCAGGATGTAATGTTACTATAACAACAGGTCTCTCTGTGTGTTGGGTACCAGGATGTAACGTTACTATAACAACAGGTCTCTCTGTTTGTTGGGTACCAGGATGTAACGTTACTATAACAACAGGTCTCTCTGTGTGTTGGGTACCAGGATGTAACGTTACTATAACAACAGGTCTCTCTGTGTGTTGGGTACCAGGATGTAACGTTACGTTACTATAACAACAGGTCTCTATGTGTGTTGGGTACCAGGATGTAACATTACTATAACAACAGGTCTCTCTGTGTGTTGGGTACCAGGATGTAACGTTATGTTACTATAACAACAGGTCTCTCTGTGTGTTGGGTACCAGGATGTAACGTTACTATAACAACAGGTCTCTCTGTGTGTTGGGTACCAGGATGTAACATTACTATAACAGGTCTCTCTGTGTGTTGGGTACCAGGATGTAACGTTACTATAACAACAGGTCTCTCTGTGTGTTGGGTACCAGGATGTAACGTTACTATAACAACAGGTCTATCTGTGTGTCGGGTACCAGGATGTAACGTTACTATAACAGGTCTATCTGTGTGTTGGGTACCAGGATGTAACGTTACTATAACAACAGGTCTCTCTGTGTGTTGGGTACCAGGATGTAACGTTACTATAACAACAGGTCTCTCTGTGTGTTGGGTACCAGGATGTAACGTTACTATAACAACAGGTCTCTCTGTGTGTTGGGTGCCAGGATGTAATGTTACTATAACAACAGGTCTCTCTGTGTGTTGGGTACCAGGATGTAACGTTACTATAACAACAGGTCTCTGTGTGTGTTGGGTACCAGGATATAACGTTACTATAACAACAGGTCTCTCTGTGTGTTGGGTACCAGGATGTAACGTTACTATAACAACAGGTCTCTCTGTGTGTTGGGTACCAGGATGTAATGTTACTATAACAACAGGTCTCTCTGTGTGTTGGGTACCAGGATGTAACGTTACTATAACAACAGGTCTCTCTGTGTGTTGGGTACCAGGATGTAACGTTACTATAACAACAGGTCTCTCTGTGTGTTGGGTACCAGGATGTAAGGTTACTATAACAACAGGTCTCTCTGTGTGTTGGGTACCAGGATGTAACGTTACTATAACAACAGGTCTCTCTGTGTGTTGGGTACCAGGATGTAACGTTACTTTAACAACAGGTCTCTGTGTGTGTTGGGTACCAGGATGTAACATTACTATAACAACAGGTCTCTCTGTGTGTTGGGTACCAGGATGTAACGTTACGTTACTATAACAACAGGTCTCTCTGTGTGTTGGGTACCAGGATGTAACATTACTATAACAACAGGTCTCTCTGTGTGTTGGGTACCAGGATGTAACGTTATGTTACTATAACAACAGGTCTCTCTGTGTGTTGGGTACCAGGATGTAACGTTACTATAACAACAGGTCTCTCTGTGTGTTGGGTACCAGGATGTAACATTACTATAACAGGTCTCTCTGTGTGTTGGGTACCAGGATGTAACGTTACTATAACAACAGGTCTCTCTGTGTGTTGGGTACCAGGATGTAACGTTACTATAACAACAGGTCTATCTGTGTGTCGGGTACCAGGATGTAACGTTACTATAACAGGTCTATCTGTGTGTTGGGTACCAGGATGTAACGTTACTATAACAACAGGTCTCTCTGTGTGTTGGGTACCAGGATGTAACGTTACTATAACAACAGGTCTCTCTGTGTGTTGGGTACCAGGATGTAACATTACTATAACAACAGGTCTCTCTGTGTGTTGGGTACCAGGATGTAACGTTACTATAACAACAGGTCTCTCTGTGTGTTGGGTGCCAGGATGTAATGTTACTATAACAACAGGTCTCTCTGTGTGTTGGGTACCAGGATGTAACGTTACTATAACAACAGGTCTCTGTGTGTGTTGGGTACCAGGATGTAACGTTACTATAACAACAGGTCTCTCTGTGTGTTGGGTACCAGGATGTAACATTACTATAACAACAGGTCTCTCTGTGTGTTGGGTACCAGGATGTAACGTTACTATAACAACAGGTCTCTCTGTGTGTTGGGTGCCAGGATGTAACGTTACTATAACAACAGGTCTCTCTGTGTGTTGGGTGCCAGGATGTAATGTTACTATAACAACAGGTCTCTCTGTGTGTTGGGTACCAGGATGTAACGTTACTATAACAACAGGTCTCTGTGTGTGTTGGGTACCAGGATGTAACGTTACTATAACAACAGGTCTCTCTGTGTGTTGGTACCAGGATGTAACGTTACTATAACAACAGGTCTCTCTGTGTGTTGGGTACCAGGATGTAACGTTACTATAACAACAGGTCTCTCTGTGTGTTGGGTACCAGGATGTAACGTTACTATAACAACAAGTCTCTCTGTGTGTTTGGTACCAGGATGTAACGTTACTATAACAACAGGTCTCTCTGTGTGTTGGGTACCAGGATGTAACATTACTATAACAACAGGTCTCTCTGTGTGTGTTGGGTACCAGGATGTAATGTTACTATAACAACAGGTCTCTCTGTGTGTTGGGTACCAGAATGTAACGTTACTATAACAACAGGTCTCTCTGTGTGTTGGGTACCAGGATGTAACGTTACTATAACAACAGGTCTCTCTGTGTGTTGGGTACCAGGATGTAACGTTACTATAACAACAGGTCTCTCTGTGTGTTGGGTACTAGGATCTAACGTTACTATAACAACAGGTCTCTGTGTGTTGGGTACCAGGATGTAACGTTACTCACACTAACAACAGGTCTCTCTGTGTGTTGGGTACCAGGATGTAACATTACTATAACAACAGGTCTCTGTGTGTTGGGTACCGGGATGTAACGTTACTATAACAACAGGTCTCTCTGTGTGTTGGGTACCAGGATGTAACGTTACTATAACAACAGGTCTCTCTGTGTGTTGGGTACCAGGATGTAACGTTACTATAACAACAGGTCTCTCTGTGTGTTGGGTACCAGGATGTAACGTTACTATAACAACAGGTCTCTCTGTGTGTTGGGTACCAGGATGTAACGTTACTATAACAACAGGTCTCTCTGTGTGTTGGGTACCAGGATGTAACGTTACTATAACAACAGGTCTCTCTCCTTTTTCTCTTCCTGCTGATAAAATAAGTTGCTGGATCAAACACATCAGCTAACATAACGTTACATTAGTGATGGAACGTAGGTAAGTTAGCTTGCTAGCTATCAAGACAAGCTAACGTGTTGGTGAGGTACGTGAGACCAGAGATGTAGTTCACTGAGTGGTTTCACACTAAACTAAATAATACGACGACAAACCTACGACACTCTAAAATTTTCTGGACTTGAAATATTATCTTTTATGTTAACAAACATCATATGTGGCATTCATGGGACAATTAAAACAGAATCAAAAAAATAGTTTGCCTCCTCTCATATTTTTTTACAAACTAAGGTCCTATGAGGGACACCAGAAGGAGTGGGACTTAGCCTCTCTATAACTTTACATAATTCTGTGAATGGCTCAAATATATGGTTACAGTATTGGTAATGTTATGCTCCCTATTCATTTTTACTTTCTATTTTCTACTAATGGTTATAGTCATAGATTTATAAACTAAAATAGTTCTTCAGGTAGCATCGCATCTAAACAATACTGTGTTGATTTATGGAGCAGTGTGTAGAATATAGTGGCATCTATCGTTGAAGTTGATTGCAACAAACTAAGTACTCTGCTTCCCCTCCCTTTCCAAGCGTGTAGAGAACTGTGTTTGCCTATTATGGTTATTAATGTTGTTTTTATTATTAATGGTGTGCCATATATTTGTCACATTGTTCATATAGAACTAATGTGCATATATATGAACTGCATTTCCTCTCTATGTGCACATGGCTAGCACCGATTACAGGTGGGCTGATTAATTGCTGATTTCTACCCAACCTGTGAAACAGGAAGCTGGACTTCCAAATGGAAGGTTACAGAGAGTTTGAAAATAAAACATAATGCTTCATGATTTGTGTGAAACCAGAACAAATGCATCTTCATTTCCTGTCATGCATCATTGACAGAAAAGGACTTGAACACGACGGACCATTCAGAAGCAGCAGCAGCCAAAAGTTGGTTAATTACAGGACGACAGCGGCGGCGGAGTGTTTTGGCGACAGATGATGGCGGGTGGCAAGTAGGGGGCAGAGAGAATTGTACCTTGAGGCGTTTTAGGATTAGAGGGCTTATTGAGGGCATGTTGCGCACGGTGATGGGCAACATCTGTCGGGGGGAAGGGGGGGGTGGGATTCACAAGCACAGGTAGCCAGCAGTGAAAAATGGGCACAGGGCAAAGGTCACCAGGAGGCCAGAGAAAGGAAACAGGGGAGAAGAAGGAGGAGGGGAAAAGACAAATAGAACATCGGAGTGAAAAGCAAGGAAATGGGAAGGCAGAGGAGAGAAAAAGGAAACAATGTTGAAGAAAAGGCAAACTATGGGCTTGGAGCAGCAAAGGGGATGATCGATGCACTGCGATGCTTCTTTTTTTATTGAATCTGCCGGTTGAAAGCAGCGATCGTCACATCGTGCATCGTCGTCCCCGTTAGCAGGCAGCCAGGCCCCTAGCTGGCAGCGGAGCAGAGGTGGGCGCCGGTCTTGCCACAAAGAGAGTACAGCAGTACAGTTACAGAGCACATCCAGACTTACTGTGGCCAACTGTCCAACACAGGGCTGTACAATACGCCGCTTCTGTTGAGACGACCAGCATGATCAGATACAGGTTTAGGACAGGACGATGCAGGTATGATCCCGCTGACACCAAGTACAACCAGTTGCATGCAACTTGCCTACTTTTTACACAGAGTACATATTTCCACAATTTGATTTTGCAGGAAGCTCTAAAGTAAAGAAGTATTATCATGTATTACTTAAACACACGTTTGTTTAGATATACTTCTTTTCACTGTTTGCTCAGTCACACTATTTTGAAGTTTAAAGCTAAATATAGCAATAGTAGCATATCTATGGAAATATATACAGAATGTTATGAATATAAGTAGGGGGTATAAATGTAGTAAGTAGGCAAGTGTGCTGCTTTGTCCCTCACCATTTCCAGCTATCCACCACAACAGGTTGAAAAGTATGGAAGTCAAGAGCTGCCAATATTAAAGTCAATCATTCAACGGAATGTCATCCAATTGTGGTTTTGTATGTAAAATAAATCAAATTTTAATATTAACAAAAAAAAGAAAACTCCATTGAAATATATATTTTTGTGTATCAGCGCCCCTTTTTACATCAAATGTGTTGTTTATTATAAAAAGTTTTGCGCAATTAATTACCATTTCAGCCTGTAGAGCCATATAATCTGATATATCCTTTTCTATGGTACAATTCTGAAGGCAGACATCCTTCTAACAGACCAAGATGTGTTTTAATTTCAAATTAAACATTGATATATCTATAATGGAATCTAATTTGGAATTTCCAAAGGGCAGACCATGTGCAACTGACATTTGAAAATAAAGTTTTTGTCATCGAAGTGCACACACATGGATTAAAAAATAAAATCACTGATTTCATTTTAATATTGGCATCCCTGTGCTTCTGTAATAAACACAATTACCCTTAATTCCAAGAACAATTCAAATACTACTAACTGCATTTTATATAAAATTATTTTCATCTTTATTTTAAAGATATGTCTTTTTTGAAAATATGTTGAACCTTAACAGTAGCAACCTTGTTACTACAGTGATCCTTTTTTTTTCTCTCTTTCGTTGGGTGGAGAGCAGGGGCATGAGGAGTGCCTTGGCTCAAGGGCACTGGCTCTCTTTGCGGCATGACTTGGTGACACCCCTGCTGAGGGTTAACTATCTGGGTGTTCGATGGCACCCACAAACCTTCAACATCAGAGCCTGACTGGAACGTAAGGCAGCCAAGGTTTTCAGAGGAAGATCCTGCACAAAGAGGCCCTACACACCAGGGAAGTGGTGGTTTCAGTCAACAAGCCGTTTTCTAACCACACCAAAAGTGAGTCATGTCTCCTGAATCCAAAATGATTTCAGCCTAAAGGAATACGACTGTTTATTTCTTTGCTTTCAGAGAGTCTGATGTTCGGATGGATATCAATCTTCAGCCTGGTCTCCTAAGGATTACATTCCCACCATCTAAGAAGTGGGCGTAGTCATGGTGACATCACCCATTTGTTTCTGGACTAAGTTTATGAAGCCTTGAATTGGCATTCTAGTTGCTATCTTGGATTTGGGCCGTCACTCTTAAATTTGTGCAACCAGTGAATGCGGTGACCATATTTGGACTGTGGAGGAGAGACGGGTGGAGTAGTAGCAGAGCAACACCCCAAGCTTACTGGATCTGGATCCATCTGGATTCTGGTGTGAAGCTGCTAACAAAGTTAGCTTCATAATTCAAGGTCAGGTGTTAAAGTAATTTTTGTAGCTACCTGCATTGGTAGCGTGGAAGCGACTGTGTGGCACAGGAAACTCAGTCATTGAGAGTGCAGTTTCATTATATGGGAATGTAATTTTGCAGGAGACAGGGCAGCTATCTTACATCTTTGTGATAGAGAAGTACAGAGCTGGAGTCAAGGTGATGTAAGCCTAGCTTAGCATAAATACTGGAAGTACCTAGCCTGGCTTGGTGCATAGTAAAAACACCTACTTCACCTCATGATGTATCCTGTTGGTTTAGCTTTAAACAGAAATGTAAAATAGCACTTTATGATTAAGATGTTTCGGGAATTATGAGGAACCTGCACTAGAGCGACACATCAATTATGGCCGTCAACAAACGCAACTACCCTCACAAACACAACAATGCTATACTTCCTTCCTGAAACAATGAAATGAAAGGGATACCGTCAGACAACCATCAGGTAGTCAGGTTGGTGGTTGTAAGTAAGACAGAGCCAGGCTAGTTGTTTCCCACTGTTTCCAGCCTTTATGCAAAGCTAGGCTAATAACGTCCTGACTCCAGCTTCGTACTTGCACAGATGTGACATGGATCCTCTCAGAAAGAAGGCAAAATGCTGAGCTATTCTTTTAACAGTGAGGCTGCTGCTGAAATACACATTATACAATAACACAAGAAGAATTTGCTGATCTTGTTGGCTTCGTCCTGAAAGTCAAAGTCCCTAAATACTGAACATTTTACCCCCCAGGGTCTCAATATTGGACTGAGGCCTCGACTCTGATCACACTCTGGGACTGGACCTCCCGTACAGACTTCTGCAAATAAAATAAATTCAACAAGCTTGTTGCAGGCTAAAGTCATCAAACCCCCCAAATCCTCTGTGGGTCCCTCTTCCTCTGAAGCGTTTACTGTCCAGAGATGAATATCACAGCATGATGCATTATCAAAAACAAACTCATAAAACCATTTCAGCACCATACTGTTTTTTTTTTTGAGGGGCTTTTTACACAAGGTAGCAAACATCATGGTGATGGCAAAGCATGCCAAAAAACTTAACTTTGATCATCTTAGCAGGAGCAATTTAAGAAAGAAAGGTTGAATTATGCTGGAAATGGACTCTGGATGTGAAAAATCCCCTTTTACACAGGAGACTCTTATTCTTGGCACCCTGCACAGAGGCTCTTATCACGCAGTGCTCCGGCAGGCTGCCGGTAATTGCCTTATTTTCTCTCAACTAGCCAAACCCCAGAGACGGAGAGCTGCAGACCTCTGCATGTGCTACCCGTCACTGTGCTGCCGTCATGTGTCCGTCCAGCTTCTCTACCAGTTTCTCTTCTTCTTCCAAATTCACTTTTCTATTATTTTCTGAAACTGTGGAGAGATGAATACTACAACGCTGTATGATGAGAATGGTGCAGGTTCAGTTTGTGTCATAACATTTGGACATCGACACAGGCTGATCATAACCACTGTTGATGAAGAAAGAATGAATTCCCCCATAAGGTTTTCATACCCGGTGTGTGTAGTCTCCACAAACGCCCTAAAGAGAACAGAAGACAGTTCATTTAGAAGAAACAAAATGATGGAGATACAAATGAATATCAGAAAGACTGTGTTAAAAATAAGGGTTACTCTTTAAGTCAAATATCTGAACATTTCTTCCACTGCTGTTCACTGCTAAACTACTGCAATCCATGTCTCACCTTCTCGCCTTTGGGCCCAGGTTCCCCCTAAAAGAAACAACAAAGAAAATAAGTTAATGAGATGAATGAGTGGTTATTATCTCTAGGTTATTTAAACCAGAGTTGAGAAACTTACTGGGAGTCCTTTAGCACCACGCTGACCCTGAAAGATGACAGCAACACAGTCAAGACGCAGTAGAATTCAACATGACTGAACACAAATACCTCCAATAAACATGAGTAAAACAAGTAAATATGCTGAGGTATGAATCAAACTGAGCTGGGTCCTGCGCCCAGTTTAAGTAGCTTTCAGAGCTCAGCGACTGGTTGATTAATGAACTCAGGGCCCAGTAGGACACATCCAGTGGACCCCATGCTGGTGACCCCACAGGCTCAGCAGCTCCAAAGCCACGTTGTGAAGGCAACAGCCTCTGTGTACATCTACTATACAAGCCCTCACAGCTCAATCTAATTGTCCCTGACCATAGAAATAAAACAGGAGTAGAACATACGTTCCCATTCAAATCAAATTAGCACGATAGTCATTGCGGCCATTTTCATTTTTATCGTTGCTATCGTGATCGATGTAGTTGGCCACTGTATAAAGTAAACTGACTTACATCAAGTGTCGGACTCACTGAGCTGAGGTTTCCCAGTAATGACTATCAGTGGAGTCGTAACTTTACGAAGTACAGAGAGACAGAATATATTAGTAAAATTTACTTTAATTAATGCTTCATCCACTCTCTGATCACATCGTAGGAAACAACATTTAAATCGCCAGATCAGTGACAACTTTGTTCAGATGATTTTCTGTAACTCGTGCAACATTAAAGCAGTGGAATTAGCGAGCTAGCAAGCTAACTAGTGGACAGCTGGTTACTTAGGTATAGGGGTGGGCGATATATCGAGTATACTCGATGTATCGCGGCTTGTTCTACATGAGATGTAGTAAATGACTATATCGCGAACATCGAGTGTATGTTGTTACGTCAGTTTCTAAGCCGCCGCGGCCGAGTGTGACTGGTTTTAGCGCAGCGCTTTCCTCTGTCCCGCTCACAGACAACAGAAAAAAAGTCACACCCACTAGCTCAACTTACGTCACATACACGCGCCCACACACACCGGCCCCGGCTTACGTTAGGGGCTGGTGGCGGGGTTAACGCTCAAGGCAACGGGGGAAAATACGCCGCTGCGGAGTGCGGAGTTTTACTAACGTTGCTGTTCCCGGTAAGTTTCAATTTTAAAATGTTTCACCTCGTTGCAAACCAACGACACATTTCTGTTTAGTTTACCAAGCTAGTGATTACGTTCGTAACAGCAGCAACTAGTGGCTTTGCTTCCTCGGGTAATGGAAGCTGACCGGCTAGCTAGCCGGCTAGCGGGATATTGCTAACAACAACGTTAGCATGCCACTTTCTGACTGCCGTTAACTAAACGTTACCAACGTGACTTAACATCTGTGTTTGCAGCGTCGTGGACACGTTTGTGATTAAACCGCTGTTCTCTGGTTTGTGTTTGTAGAGCTGTCGGACATCGGCGATATTGAACGGAGGTCCAACCTGCAGATGACTAAACATCAAACACTCCGATCTATTGATCACACACTGTTCTACACTTTAAAAAATGTTGTGATTTTAGTATTTTGTGTATTTTATTGTTATTGTATTATTTGTATTATTGTATTATTATAGAAATAGGCTACAGTATGTAGGCCTACATCATGTGGCATTATGTATTTTCATTTACCAGCTGCTAAAAGCTTATGTGCATTTTGCAATTGCCTTGAATAAAAACTGTTTTGTTAAATTTAACTTCGTTGTGATTTACCCCTTTTGCACACAAGTTTAAAATTGTTCTAATGGAAACCATTAATGAATACAGTATAAATAAGAATGGTTTAATGCAGACATATGTTGCAGGGACTACTAGAATCATCATACTGGCGTGACTATGCATCAAAGGGTTAAATTAAGCATTTTTAAGTGCTTTAGAGGAAATGTCAAAATATCGAGATATATATATCGTGTATCGCGATATAGCAAAAAAAATCGCGATATCATTTAGAGGCCATATCGCCCACCCCTACTTAGGTAGCTTGCCAATTATGTCATTCTTTAACGCTACACTGGTTACAGAAAATGAGCCGAGAAGCAGGCTCGTGAACTGAACTGAATCTAACAGTTCCTCCACCTCACTTCCTGCGACTCTAGAAAGGGACAAGATACCTAGCTAACTGCAGACCTTCCTTTTCCACCTCAATTACATCGGGACACAATACTCCCTGAATTGAAACTGATCATAAACTTAAATAGCATGTGGAAGCTGGAAACCCACATACTCAGTTTGGCTGTGTGAGTTGGCCAGAATAAGTCGTCTTCAGATAATTGGTTACGAATGACACGGAAACAACATGAAGCTCATTGTACAGCTCATAAGGAATCAAGTGATTTGGCACTAGAAAATGTTAGCGGTGAGGCATTAAATGTCTAAGTAAGTCGAAAATCCCTGAGGCCCCATTTCACTTACTCTGAGTTTTACCTACGAACCCTAATTGAAAGCCAGAGTGGTTAACAGTTCCCATCTGTCTAGGCCTTTTGCCTCCTGCGTGTAGCCCATCACAGTGTGGCATAAATCAGGCCACCACTCTGTTTTCATTATAACTTTGTGGGTAGGGAATAAACAGCAAAACCAGGTTCAATGCAATTATTCAGTCCAGTCTCATGGCAGTTCGTGAAAAAGCCTTGAAAGTCCGTGCTGAGCGATATGAATTATCATTTTGTTATTTGGTTTTTCTTTTGCACTTCTCAGCAAGACATCTTTTTCTGTCAGTCATGACAGCAATGTTTGGTTTGACGAACACGTCACTTCACAACAACACGTTGGCGTCGCGTGGTTGAAAGTCCTGCTTTGTTGGACCAATCCACAACCCCATGCCATGCGGATGCTGATGAAATAATCATAATTAACTTTCCATTGAAATAGTTTGAGTTCTGACTATTTGTGTCCCTGTACATGAAACCAATAGATTTGTGACTATTTCACATACTGCTGTAAGACTGGTTATTTCATATTTGCTTTAGCTTTGTGGGGTAAATTTGATAAACATGCTCAAAAAAGGTTTTATGGGCTGAAATGAGTGTGGGACTGGTGGTAATGGTATTAACAATGTTTACACTAATTCAAGGAATGCTTACCATGTCTCCCTTCGGCCCGGTCTGTCCCTGTGTGGACATTAAAACAGTGAGTGCAGCTGGTATAATAATGCTATCTAAACAGATACCTCTGCTTGGAAAAGGTTCTTAGAAATATCTAAAGCATGTTTAACCCCACCCTATAATAACAGTAATAACACTAATAGAGATTTTATTACTATAATGACCATAATCATTCTTAGCTTAATTATGCTAATTATCATCACAGAGTGCTTCTTTTTGACAGGAACTTGGAGGGAAACTCACAGTCTTGCCATCCAAACCAATGGGACCCTGGAATAAAAGAAGCGGAGGGGATGTTTGAGTTCATAAGGAGATCGGCATCACAAGTTAAGGCACCAACAGCCGGTCCCATTACAACATCAGATGGAAGGCTCAATAAATACGCAGCAGGTCAAATGTTCAGGTGTCATCAGTGTAGATTAATTAAATAACGTTGGCAGATTACAATGAGCCCTGATTCAGGATTGTGCCTAGAAAGGCCTTTCACATAATTCCTAAATAACTCCTACAAAATGACGTTCCACACAACTAGACTACACTCTCAATTGCCTTTTTAAACAGTTTGAAACATAATTCATAATGTATGTAATGTACGTACGTTATTTACTTTATTAACACCAGTTCTATAACAAACATTCTCATTTGAACATCAGCCTAATCAAATAGTTTGGTTGCGTAAGTAAACCCACGTTGGTAGTTGATTGAAACTACACCGCCACTGAATTTGTGAGCAAACGTAAAACACAACAAAGGTAATTCACAATGCAGTTTAGTTTTGTGGGAATGTCACTTTTAAGACCAGTGATTAAAGTAATGAACCTCTCTGTAGATTTGTCAGTTGGCTCGTGTGGACATGTTGATATACAATAGATACCGATACAAAGACAAATCTAATCAATCTAACTCAGGATCTGTGTCCACAAAGCATTTTATTCTGAGCACCAACAGCTTTTTTCAATAGTTCTGAATGAGCAGAAAAAGCTGCCTCGAAAAAAAGGGCTGCACTCATTGTCTTTTTTCTGAGTGCTCCACTTTTGTGGTGCGTAAGCGCTTCTAATATAAAATGTGTGAGCTTTTCAGAAGAGTGCTGATGACGTCACTGTAGAGAAAACGGCACTCTGTGGACACAGGAACTAACTATTCACTAGCATGTTATCTAGCTCTCAATTCCCTCAGTCTGCTATCACTATATATTCAAGAGGGAATCACAAACTACAAGTTATCTTTTTATTACTATGCACTTATACTTCCATGGCAACTAATAGTTACTACTATTATTTTTTAGTTACTACTATACTATTTTTATAGCTTTTCTTATTTAAGTGAAATAAAAAATCTCAGCTCAAGACTTGGTCATGACTTACTGGGAAGCCCGGAAATCCTCTTGTCCCAGGTTGTCCCTGAAGAGACACAGAAAGACAAGTAAGTGGAAGAAGAGACACTGAGGCATGAGGTGAGGGCCGACACTGATTGTGTGTGTGTGTGTGTGTGTGTGTGTGTTGTCTCTGCAGAGGAGGAAATGAAAAGCGTTCTAATCTCACAACAATGTAGGACGAGGGACAGAAGGCAAACGAGCTTGAGTGTATGTCAATAATAATTAGCCAGCGTAGCTTTTTTAACTGGAACGAGACATTTAATATCCCCGGGAAAAGGAGGGCCGAGAAAATAAAGATGCAGGGGAAGGCAATTACAAGGTAGTGAAGTGACAAATGACACAGACAGTCCAGAGGCTGAGTTACAGGAAGCGTCACATGGTTTCTACCCCCGGGATGTTCGGCCTTTTTGTTTTTTTCACAAGATTATTTATTTGACAAAACAATATCGTAACTGAGGGTACAAGGTTTATTCAAAACTTCTCAAAGTCATGTAAACAAAGACCGAAAAGATGAAGACCATGGAATGCTGCTGAAAGCTGTTGGAAAAAGGAAGTATACTTGAAGTATGGTATTTTCTGTTCGAGCAAAATATTATTTCTAAGGTGAAGAATAAAATTTCATGATTAATGCTGATGAGAATTAGACCATATGAAATGGTTGTCCAAGTGCTACTAAGTGGGCATCAAGATTGTTTTTATGAAATTTCCTGAGGTCAAGGTGTAACTCCTATGCTCAAATCTTGTGCCAGCACATATGAGCCCTAAAACAAAAGACCATGAGAGTGTCTGTCTGAATTAGCAGATCACAGATACGTCAATAACCGTGCATATGCTGACCGATATGCGCTGATATAAACGTAAATTCTTAAAGAATATAATATAGAAAGCACTGCTGAAATTGTTCGGAGAAGGTGTTATTACATAGTTTTCCCAGCAGAGAGCGCAATTACTTTCAACAGCCATACAACCTGGTATAAAGTTATACAATGCAGATGAGCTGGGCCCTGGGTCAGCTGGAGTCAAGAAATATAACACCTGACTGACAGTCAATATTTCCCATTATGCTATATATATATATATATATATATATATATATATATATATATATATATATATATATATATATATATATATATAACATAGACATAGACATATAACATGTCATTGACCAGTGATGAATGAAGGTCCACATAAAGAGGACTGAGTCAGGTACCTTTAAAGAGGACTATATTAAAAACACCCAGCAAGTAAATGAAAAACAAATTTGGCCTTGTAACAGCAACAACAACAGGTGTCACAGTTGGACCAGGATGGAGTTTCTGATACATGACTAATGATCCGCCATATGGCCAAATCACAGTTCTGCTGTCTGTAATTATATAGCATTATTCTATCACGTGTGGTGCATTCATGTGCTTGGCTGGGCTCTCCACTTGTCTACTTTCATCAACAGAACTGAGGAGTCTGTTGGTGTTTAAGAAACAAATGTGTTCAACAGAGGTCTAATGAACTAGTTGATCAATATGATAGGATGTCTATTAGTAGTAGGAACACTTACAGGAGGTCCTCGTGGTCCAATGATGGAAAGACCTGGCTCCCCTGGTGCTCCCTATATACAGAGAGAAAAAGAAAAAGAAATAGGTAGGTATCATTAGAGATGTTCAGCATATCACTGCATTCCTCCGACGGTAAATAATTCAATCCCTCCCCTAGCATATATTCAACTCTTTCTGATCCCGGCATATAAATATCTTCTTGGTGGATGTGCATAGAAATATAAAAGCTCCGGTCACTAGAAAGCTCCACGGTTCATTTGCTCAGCTTGATCTTATAGGTGATTCTAGAAAATGTATATATTATATTTAGATATATTTATATACATATATTTGGCTTTAGCGAGCAAGCTAACTGCTGATATGCCAGCCAGGAACATGCTCAGCCTATTTACCTGTTGACTTGTTAATGTCAGTTAACACAAAACAATCTCACGCTAGTTTGTGAATTTTCACAAAATTAAGAACTTCTGATTTGTGTGGATACCACGGACAAATGTTCCTTTTTTCTCTCTTCTTGTCACTCAGCACAACATCCAAACTAATGTATTTCAATTAGAAGTAAGTCTGTTTTTCTGTCAGTCGGGACAATGTTGTACAACAATACCAATGTTAGGTTTAGGCAACAACCCATCCAAGTCACCATGACATTACTCATTGATTTGTTGACTACGTTATGAAGCCTAGAGTTCAACATGTTGTCCGTCGCCATCTTGGAATCTTTGCAACCAGTGAAGGAAGTGACCATTTGGACTGTGGAGCAGCAATAGGTGGATTGTGCACGTAAGCAAGCAAGACTTGAAACTAGAGATTGAGACCATAAAATAACTTTTACAATGTTTACTGAGATAATACATCAAGTCAGAAGTAAGGTAATTTTCCCATAGACTTCCAAGCAAGCAGACTTCTTTTTGCAACCAGAGGAGTCGCGTTTTCTGCCCTTCCACTTTCCATGTTTTGACGTGATTAACAACATGTTAGGATGTTGGCGTTGAGTTGGATTCAAATGGACCAGATGATGCCGGTAAGTAAAGGGAATAAGACAACTATTATGTTGATTGGAATATGCACAGCTGCATGTAAACGGAATATTCATTCTCATCAGCCATGTAAACAGATTAGTAGGAATATTGTCCGTTTAAGAATAAGGGGAATATTTAGTGCATTACACGTAGTCAGTGACTCTAAAGGTGCCTCCGGGTTCTGGATTTGCACTGTGACAGCAGTGGCCTGTGACGTCCGTCTGACCCCCCTACACAAACCAACAAACACAGGGACCAAACTGGCCCACTCAGGTGTCCAGCACTTTTCCTTATTAGCTCCTTTCCTCCTGAAGGGAAACACTATCTCAAGGACATATCTGATATCATATCTGTCCCAGTCATCCATCAGATCTAAACATTTCAGAACAAATGTCCAGTTTCTCACTCTTGGTTTGAAGTCAGATGTGTCACTCAGGGGCCAGAAGGAAAAGGTAATGATGGAAAAAGAGGCTTCCTGTCGTCTCAGGCGGCTCATTGGTTTTCTAAAGCTTAAGTAGATTAGACAAGTGATGATCTACAGATACACTCGTGCAGAGGTTGGATTACTCCGATTGCTGGAGGTCAAGGCAACGGGGTGAATTAAAACCAGGACCTGCATAAAACCACTCATGTGTTGCAGAGTCACAAGCAGACGTAACTTTGCAGATCCCATTTCCTTCTAAATGGACTTTCGAGCCCACAAAGAGCAGAACGTCCATCTGCTGTGGTTCTTTTGCCAAAGCTATCCATCACGTCGTTCTGTTTTTTCTCCTCGCAGGCTCGCTGTGCCCGCAAAACCCACAGAAGCCACTTGTTTGAAGAGTGGAGTGCTCTGGAAAAAAAGCTGGCTCTGCTTTCTTAGAGAAGATGCTTCCATCGTCGCTGGATGATCTAAAGCCAAGTCTGCTCTGCTTAATTCCTGCATTTCTTCATTTTGACTCTGAGAGACCAGCCACACATGGGACAAAACCCGATCGCACTATTACAATTAATCCCCTGCCTCGAAATAAAAAGGAAACCAATAGAGGATTTTGGCTGCAGATCTGTGGAACGATCCAGAAAGCTACACCGTCTGCTCGTCGGCTGAGGCTGAAACTACTTTTACGTTGGCTCACTGACAATATCAATAAAGACGTTTGGCTAATAACCACACTTGTCGTTGTGATATTACAGTCAAGAATGTGCTGAGTTTTCATTGAAAACACTACATGTCACAAATCACTTTGTATTTGATGAGAACAAATCTGTAAATCTGCTGTTTCTGGCTTTGATACAGCTGATAGATCGCTTTAGCAAATGTCGAGGGCCTGTTTTGGAGATGGGGTCAAATCCGACAGGCACATGCATTCGTTGCATGTTGAGGTGAAACAGGAGGCACTTTATTAAAACTAGTTATTAAGGGGCGTTCACACCGGACGCGATAGACGCGAATTGAGCAGCGACTCTACATTGAAAATCAATGTAAATGGCGCGATGACACGCGATTCAGGCGGAGGCGGCGCGAATGGAGCATCTGGCGTGATGAGACGCGGCGCGAATGACATGAATGGCGCGAATGGCGCGTCTGACGCGAATGGCGCGTCTGACGCGAATGAAGCGAATGGCGCGTCTGACGCGAATGAAGCGAATGGCGCGTCTGATGCGAATGGCGCGTCTGATGCGAATGGCGCGTCTGATGCGAATGGCGCGTCTGATGGGAATGGCGCGTCTGACGCGAATGAAGCGAATGGCGCGTCTGACGCGAATGAAGCGAATGGCGCGTCTGACGCGAATGAAGCGAATGGCGCGTCTGATGCGAATGGCGCGTCTGACGCGAATGGCGCGTCTGACGCGAATGAAGCGAATGTCGCGTCTGATGCGAATGGCGCGTCTGATGCGAATGGCGCGTCTGACGCGAATGAAGCGAATGGCGCGTCTGACGCGAATGAAGCGAATGGCGCGTCTGATGCGAATGAAGCGAATGGCGCGTCTGACGCGAATGAAGCGAATGGCGCGTCTGACGCGTCTGACGCGAATGAAGCGAATGGCGCGTCTGACGCGAATGAAGCGAATGGCGCGTCTGATGCGAATGGCGCGTCTGATGCGAATGGCGCGTCTGATGCGAATGGCGCGTCTGACGCGAATGAAGCGAATGGCGCGTCTGATGCGAATAGCGCGTCTGATGCGAATGGCGCGTCTGACGCGAATGAAGCGAATGGCGCGTCTGACGCGAATGAAGCGAATGGCGCGTCTGACGCGAATGAAGCGAATGGCGCGTCTGATGCGAATGGCGCGTCTGATGCGAATGGCGCGTCTGACGCGAATGAAGCGAATGGCGCGTCTGATGCGAATAGCGCGTCTGATGCGAATGGCGCGTCTGACGCGAATGAAGCGAATGGCGCGTCTGATGCGAATGGCGCGTCTGAAGCGACGCAAATAAAGTTGAAAATATCGAACTTTTCAGGCGGCATCGCGCAGCGACATCCAATCAGCGACTAGTTCAAGCCGACAGACAGATGAGCTGAGATGGACGGGCTGCATTCCCAAACAACCCGACTCGGGAAGACCGGACCCCGGCGCCCGTTGCCGGCCTCACACCGTCCATGGGCTGAGCCTCGATCAGAAGGACTCAGGCCCCCGAGCGACACCGGGCAAGCGGTCTTCCGTACGCCACATTTTCCACGTCCGCCCGCCCGTCGGACGGGGATTCGGCGCTGGGCTCTTCCCTCTTCGCTCGCCGCTACTGATGGGAATCCTAGATAGTGTATTTTCCTCCACTTAGTAATATGCTTAAATTCAGCGGGTTGTCTCGTCTGATCTGAGATCGTAGTCGAATGTGGCCCCGACTCTCCCTGGGGAGAGGTGCGAGGGACGTGGCTCCCGGAGGAGGCTCCCGGACTCTGGCATCGGGTACCCCGAGGCGGAGGAGGAGGGCCCGCCGACGTGACCCACCAGCGGGCCCTCGTTTCCACCGCTAGAGCAGCACCGGTTAAAAAATGAGCATCATGCGCGAATGACGCGAATGAAGCGATTGACGCGAATGAAGCTAATGACGCGAATGAAGCTAATGACGCGAATGACGCGAATGAAGCTAATGAAGCGAATAGTCCAAAATGATCAAGCGCTGCGATACACGCGTCTCACGCGATTGTATTCGCGTCTATCGCGTCCGGTGTGAACGCAGCATTAAAGTTGTCTGCTATTTGGTGCCGGGCAGGACAGGTGTTATTGCTGGAAACAAAGGTGATTATAAAAGAAAGTCGCCGGCTTGAAGACATAAACATTGAAGCCAACGAGACAACTGTAAAACGCTGAGAGGAAGTCAGAAACAAATAATTGATTAAGATAACATGTCAGGGGAAAGAACAGTGTGATGGAATGATGGTCATCCTGCTCACATATAAATCACTACATGGTCTAGGACCGAAGCATATCACTGATATGCTCCCACTACATAAGCCCTCTAGACCACTAAGATCTTCTGAGACCAATCTGTTAGTGATTCCCAGAGTAAACAACAATCACGGGAGAGCATCATTTAGTCACTATGCAACAAATGGCTGGAATAAACTTCCTGAAGATGTAAGACTTGCCCCAACTCTGACCACTTTTAAAACTAGACTGAAAACTGTTATGTTCACCATAGCTTTCTGCTAAATCTTTTAATGTCTGCACTGTTTTTAATTATTGCAAATATGTTTTTATTTCCTTTTCTTTCTGTAATGCATTTTTAAATTTAAATTTATTTTCTTTTAATTCTTGTATGAAATGTGCTATACAAATAAAGTTGCCTTGCCTTGCCTATTATTCTCAAGCATCCTGCTCTCCTAAACACCAGGTTCCCACACAACCGAACTACGTTGTGAATTACCTTTCGAGGGAAACATATTTTGTCGTAGATCATATTTATTCTGGATGTATCACACATTACTTTCAAATGAGTTGGTGGAAGTCCACGTAGGGAGGGGTCTGGGTGGTGGACGGGTCTGGCTTTCACCAGGAGACCGACGTTAGTGTCCTGTTAGAACCAAGTAGATTGGTTGTCGAAACATAACGTAGTAGGAGACATTCAATCCACACAGTGGTTAGGTGTCAAACATTGAATTCAACTTATTTTATTTATTTATTTTTTTTTTATATACACTTGGAAATACACTTGTGGCACATATTTCCTTCCTCATCAAACAGCAAAGCCGATTTTAAAACTCTTTTACTTTAAAATTCAACACTTTTAATCTAGAGCCCAACCCATATGGGATTTGTGGGTCCAATTCCGATATTATGAAGTAAATAAACTTACACAAACATATACATAAGAGCATGATGGGTCATATTGACCATTAGTCATGTGTCTGTTACATTTTTTTCACTTGAGCTGTTTTTCTTAAGTCGGACAAATGATAAATCAATCGTCGTTCTATTTCAAACCTCTTCTTGTTTTCCCTGTCGTATTTGAGGTATAATTGCATTTCTTGGCACGCCACTGCCACCTGTTGATCAGTGCAAGACGCTTTCTTAAAACCACCATCAACAACTCCACAGGGTTTAAAGTGTTATGCAGTCACTTTTACACCTGAGTTCATTGTCCTTGATGAACTAAAACTCAACCTCCGACAAACTGCAGCAGACATCAAATCCTCTGGTTTCATTGAAGTGAATAAAAGTGATTCATTAGGTTTAATGTGCTGACCGAGACAGATTTACTGCATGTTTACCGTCTCTGTTGACACGCTTTTGCGATTCATGAAGCCAAGCGGGAGACATCGGAGCCTCCAGTAAAATGTGCAGAACATGTCATTTCCACCTTGAGGCCAATATCAATCTTTTTCTGTCCCAGCAGGCTGCTTATATTCAGGGTAACTTCTATAAGACATGCATATATTTATCTCGATATATAACTCTATTCAGCTCTCTCTAAGAGCCACCTCCTCTGCTGTGGCCTCTATAAACCACTTTCTTTGGGGAGTCTTAAATTAGAATTTTCGGACGCTTATGTGACAAATGGTTACTATTGTGTTTCATGGTGTAAAGAGTTCAGGTAATCCAACCAGGGTGGGAAACCATTAGCAGAATGTGACCCTCACGCTATACGAAATACAGACTTCAGTCTTCAGTGAAATAAATCACATGCTACCTGCACAGTGCACAGCTCTGCACTGCTAACCTGCACCGTGTCATCCTAGCAGCATTTCAAAGGAGCAGCCTGGTCACAACGATGACCGAAGAGGACATCGAACCAAAGTCCAAACCTTTCATGGACAAAGGTCGTCTTTGACTGGTGCTAAATTCCAGCTTTTTGTGCAATCATGCTAACGGCACGTGTACCTAAACTTACCTTCTGTCCTGCTTGTCCTTTTAAGCCCTGGGATCAGTCACAGCAGATACAGTCACATGCAAAAAGGTGTGAAGGGAGGAGACACAAGAGAGAGAGGAACCAGTGTTAGAGGCATGGAGAGGGATCGGGGCATGCAGCATCCTCAGGACTAGTGATGAGGAGGTGATGTCACGACTGAGCTGTCTGGAGGTTAAGTGGAGCTAATGGCCTCAGTGTGTACCTCAGATCATCTTACAGTGTTGGAATCACCCTGTCTGCTGGTGGAATCGGGAATCCCAACATATTATGCTGTGTTCACACCAAACGCAAAGCACATTCTTTGTGTGGCGTAACTGCATACAACGTCAATGAAGGATGCAAATATAAAAATTTGCATCCTTCTTATCGGCATTGGGATTCTCGAGGAAACAAATGTTGCCTGTGTCTGTGGTCCCCCAGAGGTCTACGATAGTAGCTCACATTAGTCTAGAGACCTAACCAGACTATGTGTAGAAACCAGAGACTGTCTGTGGTCCCCCAGAGGTCTACGATAGTAGCTCACATTAGTCTAGAGACCTAACCAGACTATGTGTAGAAACCAGAGACTGTCTGTGGTCCCCCAGAGGTCTAGATAGTAGCTCACATTAGTCTAGAGACCTAACCAGACTATGTGTAGAAACCAGAGACTGTCTGTGGTCCCCCAGAGGTCTAGATAGTAGCTCACATTAGTCTAGAGACCTAACCAGACTATGTGGAGAAACCAGAGACTGTCTGTGGTCCCCCAGAGGTCTAGATAGTAGCTCACATTAGTCTAGAGACCTAACCAGACTATGTGGAGAAACCAGAGACTGTCTGTGGTCCCCCAGAGGTCTAGATAGTAGCTCACATTAGTCCAGAGACCAGACCAGACTATGTGGAGGAACTAGACTGTCTGTGGTCCCCCAGATGTCTACGATAGTAGCTCACATGAGTCCAGAGACCAGACCAGACTATGTGGAGAAACCAGAGACTGTCTTTGGTCCCCCAGAGGTCTAGATAGTAGCTCACATTAGTCCAGAGACCAGACCAGACTATGTGGAGGAACCAGAGACTCTCTATGGTCCAAACAACAAGGTCTCTGCTGTATTTATGTCTAGATGACCTTATTTGGAGTGTTGATGGAGCAGCTACAATGTTAGCGTAGCCTAGCACCATCAACCAGACTCCATTCAGAACACTTTAAAAGTAGTTAGCTTGTGGTCTTACAGACAGACCTAACAAAGCATGTCTTCTACTGATCACCATCATTATGGAGTTATTTCAGCATCTGGTTATTGATATTAAATCACAGATAAATAGTTTATTCTGGTTCATCCAGCTGTAGTAAACCAGCTGATGTGTCTTGCTAGATGTCATGAACTCAGACAGGATGGTGGATCTGGGACTTCAACATGTACAAAGCAGCAACAGTGGTAATTTCAGCCCTGATGGATGAAACCTTGTTGGTGTTTACATGGAGATAAGCCCAGCCTCCTCTCCGGTTCATCTAGTGTGAGTGACGCAAATAAACACAAATTATCCAGTGGTCAAACTCATTTGAAACGACGAGACGATTAATTTCACGTTTGGTGTGAACAACATTAAACTCAGTGTCTCATGCTGCACTATGATTCCTGTCTGACTCAGGTTTCTGCACACATCATTGCACATTTTCTTTGTGAAGCCATATTAACACACATGGTCTCCTTCTGTACGTTCTCCACTCACTCCTGAAAGCTTCAGGCTTCGTTCGAGCAGAGAAGTTTACTAGCATCTGAAACGAGCACCATTGTTGGTCAAAGTGCTTTTAAAGGTTTTAGTCCCTCGTCTTGGTGTGAACAACAGAGACACTTTAAACTAGATTTTACTTGTTTGATGTAATTTGCACTTTTACTTTAAATCTTTTACGTGATTTTTTGTGCTGCAGTCTTGGCCAGAAAAACAAGGTTTTATATACAAAAAAAAATGTAATTTCTTAAAATTAATTTTACATTCAGGTCAGTTTTCTGCAGTGCTTTTCATTTTTCCCACAGTGACTCTCATCATGCATTTAAAGCATACTGAGACCTGAAGGTCTGATAATTGTTTTCACTCGGCGACTTTCCTCATCCAGGTGAGAGGCCTTCAAATATACCCACATGTGGCATGGCTGGAGTAGCTTGAAATATGGCCAAATCCAAAAAGAAAAGTTAAAAACTAACCGAACAAAGTGAGCGGTAACGTTGGAAATTACAGGCCGTTAACTGCATAGAAGCGACTGGAGGTAATACCAAAGTAAAACAGATTTTGTAATAAGTGGTTCCACTGCAGCCTGGGTGGGCCGAGGGGGACATCAAGCACAAGCTGTCTTAAATACACACAGCGACGTCTAATAGCTGCAGAATATATTACATAGGCTGCCACTGACCGCTGGAAGGCCCTAAAGACACACTGAGAGGTTTTTATGTTGAGTTACTGTCTCTGTGCAGAGGACGATATAGCAGCATCCCTGCATGGTTCCTACCACATTATTCTATGCATTCTATATCGCTGTCCCTCATGTTGTTACATTAAGGTTGTTCATGAACAATACACAATCTCATTTAGCAGCAGAGGCTCAGAGAATGGAAGTGAAAAACTATTTATTAAAATAAATAGTCACATTTCCTTTCTGTCTCTCAGCATGAACGAAAGCATTACTGAAGTGCTCTTGAGCCACGAGTCACTCACCATTCTCCCAGGAATCCCCATACTTCCTTTGTCACCCTATTGATTAATGCAAATTCAGAAGGAACAAGGGTCAATGTGAAGGTTAGACTGGAGACTGAAGTGAACTCTTAAAGGAATACCTTGACATTCAGACTCGGTCAGGTCGTTTTCACCACATTGATCAAATCTCATCCAATTAAACAGAACCTACTTTGAATCAAATTGCACCGGGCACGTTGTTGATCATTGAGCCTAATGGGTGCGTTACTGGAAAAGAGGTGATACTGGGATTGTCCTAATGTCATGGTATCCATTCAAGGACCAGAATCAATGGTGCTGAGAGGGCTTTGTTAGTTAATGATGCAGACCTATTGTTAAGACTAGAGGCAAGCATTCCACCATACTGTGATAGGAAAAAAATAATGCATTCATGCCAGAGACTCCTGACACTTTTGAGATGTTGAATAATGTTGCAGAATGTGCATCAAATGTTCCTGATGTTATTTGAGGCAAGTTGTTAGTGGCCGAGACAAATCATCTACTCTACTCCTCTACTCTACTGACACATCCAGTTTAAGGCGGTTCATATGAACACTATAGATTTCACACTATTAGATAACCATAAATCAGTCAGTGTAGTGACGAGTTCAGGCAGGTGGGTCTAAATACACCAGACTTTTTTTGTAACTAAACCCACAATCTTTTCCTGTTATGATAAAACTGTAATTGATTCATTTTGATGGACGCCTTTTAGACGTCGGTGTGGTTTAGGACGTCACACGGAGGGGTGGTGGCTTCGGCTCATGTAGACGCACCAGTCGCACCCAGGCGGTAACCTCTCAAGTGCATTCTCTCAACTGGCCATTAGGGGGCGACGCCTCTGGTTGCAAAAAGAAGTCATGGGAGTCTATGAGAAAATTACCCTCCTTGAATTTTTATTTCAGAACCTTAATTTCAGCCGTACAGCCTGAACCAATGCATAAAAAAAATGTATCAACCGAGTCGGCATATAAAAATTTTAGCAGGATATGTTTCTGCACCCACAATAGTTGAAAGTTGTTGTTTCTAAATGATGAATGCCTTTCATAAATATGTTTTATATCAGCCCCATATCATGTTAATGGTTAAAAAAACATTTTGTTCAAATAAAAACATAACAATAGGCCTTTTTTTTCACAGACCATTCTGCCGTAATAGCAGAAAGTAGAGTCAAAATATACCGCAAACCGCACCGTTTATACCACAACAGTGTCTGCGTTTACAAAGCATCCCGGCTTTGCGGAACGAGACAGACACCACATTGCGATGAGAGCGACGCTGTGTTCAATGAGCGTTGAAATCCGATTCTACCGGTGTTTTATCTTCTTGATCTACGCTTTGAGCTCGTTAAATCCACAGGCAGCGTGTCACCATGGTAACACGTCTTCACTACGTCATGTCTTTTCCGCCTCGGGTGCTTGGAGCGTTTAAATAGAACGCCGTATCGCCTCGTCTCTCCTCTGATGCGGCTCTGTGAGGATCTCCGTTGGCGTCTCAGAGGGGCGGATTTAACAGCGGAATACTCCCACAAACAAAAAGGTTACATAATGAAACAACAAGTAGAATTGTTGCCTAAACCTTGTTGAATTGTTGTTTTGTGTTTCAAAACTAAGAATGTTCGGTCCAGATAAAATATATTTCCTGGAAACACAATTGAGAGTAGAGTTTAGTTGAATGGGAACATCATTTTGAGGGAGACAGAGTTGTAATCAGCTGGTTTCACACGGGACAACAGTGTTGGGTGAAAGTCCCGTGTTTTTTTGACCCCTCCAATCTCCACAGATTCAGATGTTTCGGTCCTGATACATCAGATGGGCCAGTGTCTCTGTCATTAGTATGTAGTTTATTTTTGAAACCCTTGAACTACTACCAGGCTCCAGCTGGGCTCTTTGAAGCCTCCTGTCCATGGTCTTGATTTAAACCGAGGCCTTGGGGAGAATCTGGCACCACCAAAATGGTTTTAATCCAGACGTAGGGGCTTTACAGAGTGCCTAACGTGATTATTTGCTGTGCCCACAAAATACAACTTACACTAAAGTAGGATTTATAGCCATGAGACGAATAGAGTGTTTTGTAAAAACCTCATGCAGTCCGGTGTTGCACTACAGTCAGACTGAAACCTGATCACTGCTGCTGCACGGCTGCATGGTCCGTGTTTGGTTCTTGACTGGACAGATAAAGGTCAGGTAGGCTGTTTTTCCTCTACCGCCAAACCCACACGCACGCACACACACACACACACACACACGCACACACACACACTGACCAGGCCCTGCGTTAGCAAACACATGTCAGTCACAAGGATTTATGCAGGTCCTTAGTGGTGCAACGTCAAGGTGTCTGAGGCATAATTTACAGCCTTAATGAGCCTCAGCTGGACTCACACCAACCAGACACCACACACACACACACACACACGCACGCACACACACACACACACACACACGCACGCACGCACACGCACGCGCACGCACACACACGCACGCACACACGCACACACACGCACGCACACACACACACACACACACACACCTCTGCTCACCACCAGTAGATGTACTACTTGGGAAAAAGGCTCCCATGAGACGGTATTTGTTGATATAGTTCTGCAGTGGATCACTGGAAGACAGGTGTTAAACCCGATCTTATCTCAACTCAGACACACCTGTATTAGACGGATCCATCTGGTGTGAAGCTGCTAACAAAGTTAACTTCATAATTCAAGGTCAACTTTAAAGCTAAGTATTAAAGTCATCTTAGCAGCTAACTGTATTGGTAGCGTTGAAGCGACCTGTCAATCATCAGGTAGTCCTGCCCCTTTCTTATAGACTTCCATGTAATCAGACTTCTTTTTACAACTAGAGGAATCGCACCCTGATGGCCAGTTGGCAGCTTGGCTTTACTTTTTAGAACCGGAGGTTTCCACCTGGTCTATACATAACCAACTGACCTGTTCAGACAGGACACACTGTGACAGGCTCCCGGGCTCCAGCTGATTGAGCTGAGTGTGTACAGTGTCTATTTAGGACCAATATCAGCTGATTGGGAATGAATCAAAATGATCATTGGCGGAGCAGCTAATCTTCATAAGGTGCACCTGTAACCTGATCAAATGCTGCAGTAAACTTCAGCAAAGCCAACAGAAAAAAAAAAAAAAGACAAAAAAATCAAACTGTATGGATATACGACTTTGAAATGCTACAGCAAACCAAAACTACGTATGACTACTTAATGTTTCATGGTTTGAAATGCCAAGCATGGCTGGGAGTGAAAATGTGCTCAGACATCTGATGTCAAGTTTTCCATCATTGTACATATAATCATCAAGGAGTTATTGATTATTTTCATTAGTAGGAAGTAGAGGAAGACGGCAAGGAAGGCGGTGAACACAATGTGATGGTGATCCATCGTCAGAACAGTGGGGTTTACCTCCTGTGTTTATAAAGACCTACACTGTCACATTCTGAAATAACCACATTCTCTGGAAAACACTGCTCCCTGATTTCCAATTCTTACAGCCCGTCTTTCCACAAACCACATCCTCCCACCCCCATCCACTCAAAGGCCGCTCCTGATTTAATTTCCCGCTGCTTGGCGGCTGTAATCAATCACAAATCCTGGAAGGAATCTCATCCTCGCTTTGACACGGAGAAACTCTGAGAAAACATGTGACGCATCTCTGCTGGAGACTGCTTTATGGACCTGTTTTACCAGTGAGCTTGTCAGAACCAAATGGGGGGGATTGCTGGTTGTGACTGGCAACCCAGGACAAAGGTCAGATACGCGAGGGCCACCTGTTGTCATGATGGGAACCATGTGGGGTTGACAAGTTGAGACTGGACAGAAAGGGAAGGAGAGTGTTGGACGGAGGAGGACGGAGGCGTAGAGACGATCAAACAGAAGCAGGTTTAGTCAGAGAGATCAAACTGGAATTAAATCCAAACTGAAGCAGAGAAGTGGCGTCTGAATTCAAACATCCAGCCAACAGCCCACGGTGTTATGAATGGATGGTGTTAAGGTTTTAAAGCTGTAAGCATCACTGCTGTACTGACATCTCACTGAGATCATAGAAATAACATTGTTGGACTCATTTTAATTCCCTGTCAAATGTATCTGGACATGTTGAAGTGTTTGATGAAGTGCAGAAGGTTCAATTTCAATGCAACACTGTTTCCTTCAAATTACATTCATATGAAACTAATATGTGAATGTGTTGGGATGTGGTGGGATTGTTCATCGCCACAGTGAGGAAATATATATTGTAGAAACCTAGAAAATGTTATATTATCATAACCCTATCCATTAGTTAAACTACTCAAAATAATATACTCAAAATGAATCAATAATAGCTCCTCAACCATAAGGCTTACATGAATACATCTGGCTTCATTTGAAAGATGAGAAGCTAAACAATATGAATCCATTGTAAGTAATAAACTAAAACAAAATAATAATAATTATTATATATTATTTATACTCAAATTCTACATTACAATAATAATAATAACAAAATTGTATATTTACCAAGTTGGTACAACTTCACTGTTAAAAGCCTTCTCAATGATAGTTTACAACAAACAGTTGGTTTACAGATTATACATCGGAAAACCTCATGTTTTCAAAACAGTACAACATTCATGTTTTACAAATAGAAGATTATAAAATAGTGATAGTTTCACAAGGACAGTGTGAGGGGAGCAACTGAGGGACTGTCTAGCTGTGAGACACATTGGAATTAAACCTTTCATTTTAAAAATAGAGTTCCAGCCTCTTTAAAAAGTCCAATGTCGCAAATATGTTCCCTCAAAAACAAATTCAGCAAAGGCAATTAGGATGACATAGATGTATTTTGTTGGAGTTGTTTTAGATGATCTGTACACTGACTTCAAAGAAAACAGCTGATGAGGAATGCTGGAAATAAAATGATATTATTTCTATGATCATGCAAACACATTGACAACGACTCAGTCGAGAGCAGGCAAGAGATCAACACTGCAGGGATAACTCTTAACTCATGCAAATACTAGAGCCACACACAGACACAAGTTCAAAAGACAGTTACCGGAAAACCTGCCCGTCCAGGAGGACCCTGAAAAAGGGGTGAGAGAAAATTGGTACAAAAAAGGAAAGTGTGAGTTTAACAGATAAAGTCCACATAATGAAACATGGCTGCACTAAGCTGGGCCAGAATCAAATGACTTGGAGAGAATTCGGGTAGCTACTAGGTTTCATTTTGGCCTTTTCAGCTCAGTGACAGCACACAGGAAGAACAATGCTGATGCAGTGACATGCCTCTTTAAATTTCCAACAAGCGTTCAGTGAATCCTATAGAGAGGCTATGTCCCGCCCCTTACTGTGGACCACCTGTGATCTTATTTTTGGGAAGAATATGTATGGTAGTCAATGGCAAAGGACAATGATTTGACTCTGTTTGAATTGTACCATGAATTCCACATCAGATGACATGATGTGATCAATTTAAAAATTTTCCAGTCCAGAAAGTCTCAGAGTGTCGTAGGATTGTCATCGTATTTAGTTTACTGTCAAACAGCTCAGTGAACTACATCTCTGGTCTCACACATCTTGCTAGCATGCTAGCTAACTTAGCTACATTTCATCATTGATGTACTGATGTAACGTTACATGTGTTTTATCATTGTAGCTTCAGTGAGAGACTAAAGTATTGAGAATTACATCATTTCATATTTGAGTATTTAATAACAGTTAAAGTCTAGTATTACAACAGTTAAAGTCTAGTACTTAAACAGTAAGTCTAGTATTTCAACAGTAAAAGTCTAGTATTTCAACAATTAAAGTCTAGTACTTCAATAATTACTCTAGTATTTTAACTGTTAAAGTCTAGTACTTCAACAGTTAGTCTAATATTTCAACAATTAAAGTCTAGTACTTCAACAGTTAGTCTAGTATTTCAACAGTTAAAGTCTAGTACTTCAACAGTTAGTCTAGTATTTCAACAGTTAAAGTCTAGTACTTCAATAGTTATTCTAGTATTTCAACAATTAGTCTAGTACTTCAACAGTTAGTCTAGTATTTCAACAGCTAAAGTCTAGTACTTCAATAGTTATTCTAGTATTTCAACAATTAGTCTAGTACTCCAACAGTTAGTCTAGTATTTCAACAGTAAAAGTCTAGTACTTCAATAATTAGTCTAGTATTTCAGCAGTTAAAGTCTAGTACTTCAATAGTTATTCTAGTATTTCAACAATTAGTCTAGTACTTCAACAGTTAGTCTAGTATTTCAACAGTTAAAGTCTAGTACTTCAACAGTTAGTCTAGTATTTCAACAGTTAAAGTCTAGTACTTCAATAATTAGTCTAGTATTTCAACAGTTAAAGTCTAGTACTTCAATAGTTATTCTAGTATTTCAACAATTAGTCTAGTATTTCAACAGCTAAAGTCTAGTGCTTCAACAAACAATTAGATGTTCTTGATGTGCAAAATGATTATTTAAATTAACAAATGTTGCATATGTAATTCATGGTACAATTAAAATGGGATCAAAGTAATATTTGTCTCCCACCCATACATATTTTTTTCTGAAACAAGGTCCCAGGAATGGACAGGACTTATTTTAACACAACATTTTCATAAAAATTAAACAACAATCCTAATTTCATCTCAAAGACTCGTGCAAAGATTTTGGGAGAATGCATGCTGGAAGTCCAAACAAACCCTATTGAAAGCTCCTTAGTGACCTCACCCTACTTGAGGACCTTGCTAATGCGGATGTGACAACATGTTAGCGTGGTGGCTTCCACCACAAGAGCTAGAATACAATGGCCACCAGTTATCAGCATATTCTAAGAGCAAGGAGCACACCGTCAAAAGTCCAGAGTGTTTTGTTTTCATTGAGTGAACAGAAACACAAATGCTTTTCGTGAGAGCAGCTCTTCAGTAAAGGATGGAGCGCTAATTGGTTGGAAGTCAAAACAGGAAATCTTGACATTTTCCAAAAAGCTGCTCTTGAATCCTGGCATAAATAAAATATTGTAGTCCAGAGAGAGAGAGTGTCTGTGTGTGGCTTTGATGACGGAATAAAAATGTCCATTTACAATTGAAAAATAAAATCATGATAGAAAGAGTGTAGGAGTTGAACGGACATAAGCTTTGTCCCAAGTCAACGGCTGCATTTGAAAACCGAGTGTGTCACAGCAGCTGATTCAAAAAGATGGATCCTTCACGGCCCAACTTATCCCAAGATCCATTGTGCGGCGGTAATGATTTGATTTCCGCGGTCTATGTGTCCTTGCAAGGCTGGAGTTGCTCTTTTTTGAACACAACCAATGAACTGTCTTCAGTGTGACATGTGACAAGCACAGCATAAAATGGTAAAATGTTATGAGTCGTTATGGTGACAACGCACATTGGTGGGGCAGTAGAGGAGTCAATGTTGTGACTGGTGTTTGTCTAGTTGGAGAAGCATTGGCTGTAATAAATCCCACTAACAGTGAGGGGGCGGTGTACGAAGGTGCATGGCCAGGTGCTGAGTGTGAACACACTGCATGCAAGCGCCTGTCCGTTAGCTCCTTGGTCTCCTGGGGCCGTACACAGGGGGCAAAGGTCACCCACTGCCGGAAGGAACCCTTCACTTGAGTTACACAGTAACCCTCCAACATGTGGCTCCCATTTGGCAAAGTGCTGCTGGATGAATGGAAGGCAGGGAGGTGGGTGCTGGGAGAGGGGTATATCTGGATGTATGGTCCTCTGGTTATCCTCTGTTCAATAGAAAGGCTAAGTCCCACCCCTTCCTGCATCCCCCATGGGACTTAATTTTGGAAAAGAATATGTATGGTAGTCAGCAAAATATATATACACATATAAAGTTGGAATACTGTATTTTCAGACACAATTCTCTGTTTATTGCTTTTTAAATGCATCAATAATCACCTTTGAACAGGTGAAATGATTACATTATGTGTCACAATTACCCAGGTCAAATGAATTCATGTTTGGCGCTATAAAAGAGATTTGCAAATTATTCCAAACGTATGGGCAAACCTGTATAAATGGGGATTAAGTCCCGTTTGAATTATACCATGAATTACACATATGATGTTTTTTTTAGAACATTCCAGCCCTGTCTCATGGCAAGTTGTGAAATGGTTACCAAATGTCTATGTCTCGACTATGGTTTCATGTCTCTCAGTCTCTTTTGGTGGACAAACAACATTGGTTTGGTCGTCTTAACTTAACGTTGGTTTTGTCGTCTTAACTTAACGTTGGTTTTGTTATCTAAACCTAACCTTGGTTTAGGCGTCTAAACCTAACGTTGGTTTTGTTGTCTAAACCTAACGTTGGTTTTGCTGTCTAAACCTAACGTTGGTTTTGTTGTCTAAATCTAACGTTGGTTTTGTTGTCTAAACCTAACATAGTTTTTCTGTCCAAACCTAACGTTGGTTTCGTTGTCTAAAGCTTACGTTGGTTTTGTTGTTTAAACCTAATGTTGGTTTAGGTTGCCTAAACTGCCGCTTACCACAAAATCAATAAATTAAATTTTGTGATTTTTTTGTGATTTCCGTGAGACTGTGTTGGACATTTACCTGTAATATTTACAAGACTTTAACTCATCAATATTGTGTCCAATATTGAAATATCCTGAATGATTTCGTCTGTCTGACTAGATCTGTGAAGTCATACTAAAAGCCGAAGGAGAACCATAATCTTTATCACAGCTTGTTCAGCATGCTAGACCCACATCAAGGTGTTTGGCGTGCTGTAGCTCAAGTAAGAGACCATGTGGAACCTGACCATGTCTTGGAGTTTAAAATGCTGAGATCCTGTGTAGTGAGAGTGGAAAATCCACCTCATGTACCTTTAAACTTCCTTCGTAGGAACTATCCCTCAAATTTTCCAGGGAGGGATATTTGGCAGAGTTGACTTTAAAACTGACACGGCTGTACAAAAGTCAAACTCATAGTGGCCAGATGTTTGGAAACTTTGTGCCATCAAGGCTCAGATTCATAAGATTTTCCTTTTAACCAAAGGCTTGATTTCAATGCTAAAATGTGAGCCACTCATCCTGTGCGTGCAGATCTGCATGGAGCTGAAGCCTATCCTGGCATTCAGTGGGCGCAAGGCGGACAGGTCCCTAGTCCGTTGCACGACTGGCCAACAACGACTCACAGTATCACTCTGCTCACACAGGCAGGCAAGAGTCACCGACATGAGGGGAAGATGTAGACTCCACACAGAAGAAGATCCAGAACCAGGAAGAGTTACCATGGGTACAGAGCTGCAAGCCACCACTTACTGAATACTAGCCAGGTGCTTTAAATCACAGTGAAGTCAAAAGACTTGCAGTAAAGGGTAACTAAACCCCCAAACCACTTTTCTTTGTAGCTGAAAACCAATGTATCTACAGTAAGTATTTAGTAGTATTGTTGATGGATTCAGGTCCAACTCTCAACACTTAATTTCAAATTGTGTTAAAAATATAGAACGTGACTGCCCTCTACGAGTTGAATTTTGCTGTTAGCTGATTTGGAGACAGGTGATGTATATGGAGGCAGCTTCAGTCACCAATGCCTGATCCACCCTCCCCTCCACCCCCCTTTCAACCTTTAGTTAGTCTGTTAGAATTGTTAAACACAGCCTTGTATTTAAATGAATATTCGCAAATGTTGATAATTTGTGTCATGCTAACAGACCTTTACCGGACACAACTAACCAATATCATAACAATAGCCAGCATGCTAGCGATTAGCCTCTGAGATTAGCGCTAGCTATTAGTATTAATGCTAGCTATAATCATAAGCAAACGCATAGGTAACTATAGGTAACTGCTTGGCAAGAATAAGAATGGATATTACTGTTGAGAAACGGACACAAGTTTACTTGAATATCCTCAAATTGAGGACTCAGTATGGTTTGGTGCAGAACATTTGGTCACTCCTCAAACAATATTTGTTAGACATAACATTACCATATACCAATTTAGCATCAGCCATCACAAATGCCAAGTTAAAACCAGTCCAGCTACATGTTAAAGTAATGTAGACCAAGCCCAGTTTAGTTCATGCGGTGCTTTTCATTTTCTGAAAATGTAGCATGGGATTAGCTAGCTTGCTATCCAGCTGCCCAGTCCTTAAATTAATAAAACCTCACTTCATCCATGCACTATTGCCCCAGTGGAGGAAAGTACATTCCTATCAGCAGATAATGTTTTTAATGATGAACTGATTATGGAAAATTATCCAATGATAAACGTGACTGGATGTAACTCTCCACTTGCACTTCTAGGCTAGAGGCACTTCAGCCATACCTCTGGGGGTTAGTTAAAATGTCCTAAAGGTCCTGTAAGAATCAGTACTGTGTGGACAATAAGCACAAAAAAAAAATCTATGATAAAATATAAAAAAATATAATACAATACCATCAATTGATGAATTATAATGAGCCATATAATAAAGCACAGCATATTATCACTGCATCCACACAAGGCGATACTGGCAACGTCACACCAAAGTGCTAAAAGAAAGCCGTCACTTTACCACATGCAGGTCAGATACGGTGTCTGGTCTACTTACTGGAGGTCCTGTAAGACAAAAGAGAGAGAGAGAGAGAGAGAGAGAGAGAGAGAGAGAGAGAGAGAGAGAGAGAGAGAGAGAGAGAGACTTTAGATTTATATAACATACATTATGTACAGACAGTCTAAATACCTCAAATGATTGGTTCACAGTGCATTAAATTACCACAAAACCACGGTATCGATTTCAGAATTTCAGGGGTCATTCCTGTGGCAGCATTGGAAGCATTCTGCCTACTAATCAATTATGGGATTGATGGGAAAAAAAGAGAAAGCAAGGGAGATGCTAGATGATATGCCCTCCACAGCCTCTCTTTTGCAGTTGTTCCAAATAAATGAAGCTGCCTAGCTAAAAAGGGCTGCACCAAGTGTATTTTTTCTGAGCACCAAACCTTTTTGGCCGTTTCAAGTTGAAACTCTGTGAACTTTTGAGAAAAGCTCTGGTGACATGACTATGAAATGGAGGAGAAGCTTATTAGGTCTGTGTCTGTCTGTCTTGGACTTTGTATGTCAGACAGACACCATCACAACAAAGACGCCCTTTAGAGGGAGCAGAACCGCCGACGGACACTCATTTACATTTTGGGTATTTAGCAGATGCTTTTATCCAAAGCAACTTACAATAAGTTGTAAGAAAGTGCAACAGTATATCGCTATCAACACGATGCTTTTATTAGCGTACATCATAAACTGTGTATAAGAGGTGGACATAGTCGTTGTAACATCACCTATTGGTTTGTTTCAAACCCCAAAGTTCAGCATTTTGTAGATAATAAATCAAGTGAGAAGTAGCATAATTTTCTCATTGACTTCTATACATCAGACTTCTTTTTGAAACCAGAGGTGTCGCCCCCTGATGGCCGGTAGAGTGAATGCAAGTTTAAGGTACTTCAGATTTGGCTTCAGTTTTCAGAACCGAATGTTGCTGACTGCCGTACACATGGTATCAGATCATAGACACAGGCCAGCCATAATGGAAACCCTTCAATTATGTGAAATCCTCTTCTATAAAAGACTGAAATGTCACATGAATTTATTGAGTGGCCATTATTATTTTATTAGCCATTTATTTATCTCCAAACAGGCATAACCTTATCAAAAACTCAACCCCGTTTATTTCAAGTTGTATCAGGATCAGAAACTCATCAAAAACCTGTGGGAGGTACAGACAGACAGGCCCAGCACATGACGTAGAATAGACCTTTAACAAAAACCAGTATACTTTGCCCTGACCTTTTCATGAGCACAACAACGCCATCGGACAAAATCAATTACTGCTAAATCCAGACAGAAAGTGTTGGTACGTCAATCACAGCAAGGTGGGGAGAATCACTCATGACAAATCTGTTCTGTGAAAGGTCAAATCAAATCCCCTGCTTTATCTCGTAAGCAGGTTTATTGTGCCTTCAATCGCAGCCCTGAAGCCTTCTGTCATCTCAATTTGTTCCCTTTGTAATTGCAGAAATTTAAAAGCAGTTGGAACAAGGACAAGAGGATGACTCACAGGCTTGGAAAGAATAACTATTAGGTTTTACTGCTGGGTAACAGTGAAAGATGTCATACGTTATACTATAATATCCACACACTGAGGAAAAAACAGAGATTTAAGATTTAAGACTCAGCATGAATGATTTAGTGCAGAATATTTGGTCACTCCTCAAGCACCAAATATTGGTTTGTCATAAGTGAAAACATCTAGAAGAAACACATGATCAAGGTTCAATTCATTGTATAGCAGATTTGCCGAACAAAATTCAGTTTCAAGTCCCACTTTTAATATACAGTAATTTGGGCTCTGTGCAGGCACCGCTTGTCACCAATATCGCTGATACCATGGGTACCAATGATGTAACATTAGACTTAAATTATGCATTTTACTGTTAATGGCATCCCTGCAGTCCTCATAGTCTCAATTTATGTAGTATTTTTTATTTAACAGTATAATTAAAACAGGAGTAGAAGGGACATTCCCCTTCAAATCAATGCAGCAGGATGGTCAGAATAGCAGCCATTCCTATGTGTACTGTTGCTATAGCTGATTACATCATAGGCAGCAACACTAATAATGTCAGTCGAGTGACAACTTTGTTCGTGCTACATTAAAGCAGTGGAATTAGCAAACTTGCTAGCTAACAGCTTGCTAGTTATGCTTGCTAACTCTGACATTCTTTAATGCTACACTGGTTACAGAAAATGAGCGGCCCGGGACCATCTGCATCTCACTGCCCACTGCTCCAGGTAACTAGCTAGTCTCCTGGTGAGCTGCAACGACACTTTTCAGCCCGACTGATGTGTGTCACCATAACTAACCACTGACAACAGTCAACCTAAATGTAAATATAATATGCATATTAATAATTATATTAGTGTTGATATAAAGACCTGATCTTATCATTTGCGAGGCTTCGGACATGGCTGTTCCAGTTATCCACTCCCAAAAGGGTAAGCCTAGACCCTGTTGATTGCAACAGCGGGGAAAGCAAACATGGAAGCAGCATTCCAGTTGCATTCTGGGCCTGCCATCACATCCTGTTGGCTGGGATCACTCACTCAGGGGACACACTGTAGAGCACCTTGATCCAAAGGCACTTTGGGAGGCCAGGGAGGTGGGGTGTTCAAATATAGCACATGAAGCGGCGCCTGGTGAGGGGCTGCTGAAGCAACAGCTTTACATGCAACAAGCAGTGGGCACAACATGAAACAAACGTCACACTCATTAAACACACACACCAAAAGTGAATGTGCTTGACTGCATCGATGCCGTGTATTCCAAGCGGAGCTTAATGCTGTCTAACTGTTGCTCACACCTGTTGTCTCTGCTTATGTAAGGGCGCTAGTTAGCTGTGTCCGGAAACGGAGATCTAATACCACATGCCAACATGCAAAGTCACGGGCGTTCCCTCGTCCCTTCTCCCATTGGACTCAGTCATTTATTCAACACTGGCCTGTCTTCAAAGCAAGTATGCAACCAAATGTTGAGAATGCTTTGCTTACTGCATACGACTTTCTATTACAGCAATGATGCATCTGCAAGAATTGTAAACCCTCAAATCATCCAAAGGTATGACCCCACATCACAGTGTAAACCGATGTGGGGGGCAGGTGGGCTGTCTTGATCTTGAGACGATCTCTGCCCCCCACAGATCCAGGAATAACTGTGGAATTTCAGTTCTGAAAATATCCAGGTCCAAAAACCCACCAAAGCCTCCTGCTCTCTCAGATTCCCCGGCTCCTCCGGTGGCACTTAGAAACAGCAGCCAGTTCAAATATTTGGGGCGCTGAGAGATCCGAGGAGATATTGTCTGTCAGACGGGGGCCGACTAAAAGACAGGTTGGAAGCATAGGCTGTATATAAGATGTGGATTCAGTCATTGTGACGTCACCCATTGATTTGCGGACTATGGTTTTGAGTTGGGCATTCTGTCCATCGCCATCTTGCAATATTTGCTAAATGTTACTAAATGAACATGTTTACCGAGATAATAAATCAAGAGAGATTTAGGGTCATTTTCTCATAGAATTATATACAAGGAGACTTATTTTTGCAACCAGAGGAGTTCGCCCCCTGATGGCCAGAGCAAATCCTACAATATAAAATGCATAAAAAATACGTCTCAACATAATGCAGAATTAGTGTGAGCCCTGAACTTGTTTCTCTGCTATGAGACGGTCTCATGTTGGTGTCATTGAGGCGTCTTCCTAATGTCCAGTCTGTTCCGTGGTTGTGTCATGTGACCAAGGAGTGAGAGCGCAAGCAGATGACATGACAGAAGAGAATCCGGTAATTGTCAAAATAAAACAGCTTTCAGGCAACATATTGATTTTTCTCTGCGGCCAGGTGCCATACGGAACACTGTTGGGGACCACTGTTCTACAGCACTACAGTAACATCTAGCAAACATTGCCAGGTCCTCTGCGGCACCATGTTCACCTGCACCAACTCAGTTAGCACCACGCTGTTACTGTGTTTCTAGCGACACTTCTCGGTGCAATCAGTCCGAGAAGTCGTAAACCCTACATTCAGACATTTTGGTAAGTCTAGTCTCAGTTTGGTAGCAGAATGCAGGTTCAACATTCAGAACAAAATTAAAACAAACGCCAGAAGCCGAGAAAGTCTAAAGCAGCCACTGTTGAGATCCATGATGGACACATTTATTTCCTCTAACAATAAAAGCAGTTGTGTCTTTAGAGAAGAAAACAGTTGACCAAATGTAAGGATCTAATACACAAGTCTGACGAAAAAGAGGGTAGAAATATTATGTCTTTCTCCCCCAGACCGACAGGAGACACTTCCACCTTTATAAAGTGGACTGCAACATGGTCGTAGGTTGGATGTAGTGTGATTTTTCATTATAAATCAGACAGCTTTGACCAATAACCAGCCAGGTGGTGTGAGGTGAGTTTGAGGTCTATGTTATGCAAAATCTCTGACGTCAAAGTCTCACTTCCAGATATAGTGACAGGAAAGTGACAGGGCTGTTTGCATTGTAGGGTTGTCACGATACCAGAATTTCAGTAGTCGATACCAATACCTGTGAATTTCCACGATTCTCGATACTAATTCGATACCACAATTTAAAAAAAAACAATAACAGGACCCATGTACTTTTAAATTCACTAATTTATTGAAAACTGCTTCAAACTGTCAAGTATTTAACACCACTGTGCTTTAAGATCTTTTTGCACAAGGTTTAAATTGCAGTACCAGCTGCCAACAGACCTATAGCCATCCAGTATAAAAACAAACAATACTGTGCTTATAAATATGGTCATAAATAACAATAGTCAACTATTTTACATTAAAAAAAGAATAGCAATGGCCTATAGCCAGGTTTGACGTGCTTCCTCCTTTGGTCTGAAAACTTCTGAGGCACTTTTTGCATGTCTGCTTGTTTGAATCAAGAATTGCTCCGGTTTCATCCGCCTCGAATGCAAAATATTTCCACACGCGACTCTTCGCACCTGTCTTGTCGACGAGCCGACGTGTTGTGCTTTCGCTCCCACCCGCTGAAGCCATTTTTTTCGAAGACGGCAAGTTTTCTTCTTCAGCGCCGCTTACTGCTCTGTGCTGCTCACACGCGTATACTGCCCCCGTCAGTTCCGCCAAGAATCGACATGGCTCGCCGAGTGAAAAGTTGTATATTCGGTTCTGACGTTACCAGAAAAAAGCAAGTATCTAATTATTTTTTTTGTGTCGGCATCGAATTGGTACCGAAGTATCGGTTCTTGTGACAACCCTATTGCATTGTCAGCCGAGCAAGTCCACTCACCTTCACGGCCGAGCATTAATCACTCGGCTCTGGAGACTAAATCATTCAAATTAGCAGATTTGAGTTTTAGGGGAAAAAATGAGTGAGCAGTGGAAATTCACTTTCACACTCGAAGGATTTTCAGCTGCAGTTGTGCAAACAGTGCAGGGGATTTACTGAGGGGTGTGTATCTATCAGAGGATAAAACTAAATTAACTTTTGCACTCCACTCATACGCCTCCACCTCTTATTGAGAGCTGGAAAAATCTTTTTTTATATATATAAATGCCATGCCCTTTTCATACACACACATTCAGTTTCCCAATGAAAGACATGCAGCCATCTGTGAGAGACGAGTGAGGTTAGTTGACCTCTCCTCGCTGCAGCCACAGAGGATTAATAGACCCCAACAGCATTAATACTGAATTCAGATCATAGACAGTATATAGAAGTGGACGTTGCCATGGTGACGTCACCATTGGTCTGTGGACTACAGTTTTGAAGCCTCCAGTTCAGCATTTTAATTCCAACTGGTGTGAACAGTTAGGTTCTTCAATTGAAGGTCAACTTTAAAGCGAAGTGTTAAAGTTATTAAAGTAGCTAACTGCATTGGTAGTGCTGGTAGTGTGGTAACAAGGTTGCAGTAGCGACCTGTCAATCAGCCGGTAGCCCCGCCCCTAAAGCATCCCCTGCTTCCTGGTCTGGTGGACTCTAAATGGACCATAATGTACTAAATGAACATCATGCTGGATTGAAGAAGACTTGAAACTAGAGATTGAGACTATAAACTCATGTTTACAATGTTTACTGAGATAATACATCAAGAGAGAAGTAGGACCATTTTCTCATACACTTCTATACAATCAGACTTCTTTTTACAACCAGAGGAGTCACCCCTGCTGGCCAGTAGAGAGAAAGCGGTTTATGGCAGTTCAGGTTATGGACTGGTTCAGAGCCCCTCCCCCACTGAGAAAAACCAGTATATCAAACGCCATTTCCCTTGTTCATTTCCAGCCTGTCCAGTGAATAGAAGAAACGTCCCAAGCAGACCGAGACGGACAAAGGCTCCCATTCTTCATCCTCTGTTTATTAACACTTATAACTTTGTTGCCTTGTAAAACATGAAGTCATAATTGAAACGCTGCCTGTGATTTCCTTGGCTCCATGTAAACCTGCTGTGGTTCTAATGTGAAGGAAAAGGGAGCACACTAATATGAAAAGATGCTGCTGAAAGGCCACTTGAAAACTCGAGGAATTATATTGTTTTGGCTGCCGGACAGATGGTGAACCTGCACATCCAGTCAAATGTCCTACTTGTCGTTTATTTTGAGGAGAGAGGTCCATGGCCAGCAGAATTCAGCATCTATAGCCTCTTTGGGATACGACACCTTCAGAGTCCAGACCGTGGAGCCAACAGGCACTGATGAAATCTCCATGTGCGGACTGTAAAAGTACCATTCTGTAGGATAGCTGACGCATTAAATCAATTAGAAGCCAAATAAGCTGCCCTGTATTATCCAAACAGCTTCTCATTTTAAAGCCAAAGATGAATGAGTGTAGATTTTTGCTGTCAATGCCAATTTTTTTTTTTGGCAGAGTGTAATATTTTCCAACCACAAAAACAACAACAATGCACAGCCTGGGATTAAACAATTACACAGCAGCTCTCACAGCAGAATGCCACAAACGCAGCATTGTATCTTTGCCAGAAAAGCCACTATTAACCTGACAATTATTCTCTGAAATTGCTCTCAGGAGGAGGAAAACGCAGGCATTAAAAACCTTCGCTCTGAAGACGAGGCTCCAAATGCAAATCAAGGCAAAGTGTGCGACTGAAGTAGAAGGCTATAAATCATACCTTTGTTTAGACTCTCAGCCCACACTTTAAGCTGCATTAACAGCTTATTTTGACCACTCAGGGACAGAAAACACATCTAACATTACCACCTCGAACCTGTTTAACCCGACGGACCCAGGACCGGATCCAGCTGCATGGTGGATTTACAAAAAAAAGTCTTCAGCTTTCAGATTCTGTGAACAGGACTTATTGAGAAGTATTTAAAGAATCAAGTCGTACAAATTGAACCTTCATAAATTTACAAGCAAACTAAGTTCAGAAGATCACAAATACATTGTTTGGTATTGGTGGAAAAGAGAAATCCCAAGCTTTCTAATGCACTTGAACACATCTCACATTGAAACACACAGCAGCTGCTTTCAATGAGAAACTATCTTCACATGTTTGGCCTTGTCAGGTTCCCCAGAAGATGCACTAAGAATGTTCACATACTGCTATGTAGCAGTAACACAGTTTTGATAGTTCTCCATCCCAAAAGCAGCTAAAGCTTAGCTAGTTTGAAAAAACCACAACGTGACAAACAGCACATTAGCTGATTGGACCTTGCTAATGTTATAATGCTAACGTCACAGGTGGACATTCCACTTTCTGTGAACCTTTCTTACAGAACTATTTTTTATTTCACTTATCAGCATTGTTATGCTATGGGTAAGTTGGTTTATATTGTTACTTTTCTTTTCTCTCCTGTTTTTTGTCGGGGGGCCAGCCCAAAGGACAAACACACGAATACACTCATGCAAATAAATAAACCAATAGATAAAAATAGTTAAAGTAAAATAAATATATTATAATTGAAAGAAGGAAAATAATTAAATATAAAATAATCATAATATCACTGCATTGGTTACTGGGGGCTCTAATGCGTTCAGGTAGAAGTTCTCAATGCTCCGTTGTCGTCAACCTTTCATATCACATAGTTATCTGATCTATTGTAGTTTAAAAACATGTTTTAAAAAATATGAGCAATGGGCAATAGATATTTACTTTCTATCCATCCGTCCTCTTAATCCTATTTGAGTGCATTGGCTGCAGATTCTCATGCAACAAACGCTTGGAAGCTAACAAAGCCCAGGGTCTGTCATTTGGAAATTAGGCTAAACACCAGGGCCTCAGGATACAAGTTACCTCTCCCCGACTTGCTAATTCATCCAACCACGAGAAAGGCATCGTCAGCGCCTCTCTGCTTTTAATGAGCCTGCAGTGCTGGCTCCTTTTTCATTGACTTAATGGTGGGGTTGCATTCAGGCACAGTCAACTCTAGCTTTTGAGCACGGTGAATTGTTGTTCGACCTCAGGGCAGGAATTAGCAGGACACAAAAGCTCTGTGGGAGGAGAAGATGTGATGTCTCATAGGTCAGCTGATTTCCAGGGAATAAATGTCAAATCAGCGTAAGAAAAAAAGAGAAAATCACACTGGGGAGAAAAAAAGTTAGATCGAAACAGAGGCAGCGGAAAAAAGGCTTCTTCTCAACGCCTTTGGCTTGATGAGTCCATCTCCCACACTGTAGCCCAAGAGGGCCCCTTCTCTGTTAAATAACCTTCAGAAGTCCATGAGCGCCTGTCATGAAAAGCAATATGTCATCCAGCTCACGCTTCCTCTGCTCCATGTCACTGGCCGGCCGAAAACACACAGAGGAGTGATAAGCAGGATTCATCTGCTTTGGGTTTTTAAAAGTTTTGGAGTCATATACCAGAAGCTGTAGGTGTGGCGCTGGACGTCCGGGTGAAAAGCATTCTGGGTGGAGAAGCTGGAACAGACAGGGAGAAGCTGGACCAAAGGATGATCCACGAAAGAGACGGATGAATGTAAACAGACTGGACATAGTTAGGAAAAGCACATTAAGTGTCTATTTTAATATTCATCATTACGCTGATAATTAATATATTTGGATTAGTTAAGTAGTAGTATGAATAGAATAGGAATAGAACCGCTACGGAATTGTTTTAAATGGGTTATTTTATTTTAATTTCAATTGTTTATTGAATAGATACAGTGCCTATTTATCAGTATGAATATACAATGTAAATACGCTAGAATTAGCACAGTGGCTAGTTTTCAACTATTGTCACTAGGCAGATAACATAGAAAACAGGTAGTATACATATATACAACACCCTCAATTTTATTTGAGGGACAGACCCACAATAAAAACAACAGACAAGACAATATGCAACAGGTTATTTGATACAGCTCTGGAGACTGGATGCTAAGCCAGGTAGCTAGTTAACTATGTAGCTACAGGGCTAGTTAGCTACGTAACTAGGTGTCTTGTGAGGTGGCAGGACCGTTGGACTCAGCTCTGCTGCTGTAACCAGTGTAGCCATAGTAGCCCCTTTTACACAGACGATTCCGCAGTAATGGTGGAAAGGCGAGTCAAATATGCATATTTACACGACTCTTCAATCATAACATGCATCATAAACATGTCGATGCGTACAACAGCGGCCTCGTACGAGCAACTACCGGCATTCTACCTTCTTTGGATCTACTCTTGGAACTAGTTAAATCCGCCGGCGCCGTGTCGCCCTGGTAACACATCTTCACCACGTTGCGTCTTTTCCACCTCGGGTGTTCGGAGCGTTTAGATAGAACACCGTGTCACCTCGTCTCACCTCTGCTGCGGCTCGGTGAGCATTTACACTGACGACAGGGTGGAATAAAAGCGGAATACTCCCGCAGCAAAAAGGCAGTGTAGAAGGGGCTTAAGAATAACAGAATCACCAAGCTAGCTAACTAGCCAGCTGTCCACTAGTCACTAGCTAGTTTGCTAATTCCGATGCTTTTATGTTGCACCTGATACAGTAAATTAGCAAAATAAAAGTTGTCCATCATCTGACAATGTCATTGTTGTTTCCTACGGTGTGATCAGTGTGGATGAAGTATTTAGTTGTCAACTGTGACTCGTCTACTCTCTCTCTCCCTCTGCTTCGTAGCGTTACGACTTCAGGGAGTCCTACACTTGATGTAAGTTGTTTTACTTTCCAGCTACGTTGATTTGAATGGGAACTACTATTTTGTTTCTATGACTTAAACCATTTCAACAGTAAAGGAGACAGGTAATCTGTGAAATGAACATTTCCTCTGGTTGTTCACTTCTCATTGTACAGCTAAAGAACAACAGTAATATGTTTCCGAAAACATTGGAGGTGAGAAACAGACAAAACTTAAACAGATTATTGGTTCCTCATCGGTTTTGTCTAGTTTGATCAGAGTTCACCAGCAGTGATTGGCAGTGAACAAAGTTATTTTTCTAAACGTTACCAACAGTAGATGTCGAGAGCATTCAACAAATCTAGTAAAGGAAAAGTTTGGTGATATAGATTCAATCTTTCTGAGAGCTGAAGCAGCAGAACTTTTTATCTCACGGAGCACAAATTGCTAGTTTTACATTCCTGTTTGTGTCCATGTTAAACATCATGTAAATCAGTGAGGTTTGGATGTGTTGTTAGGTGTACCGTTACAATCTTCATGCTAATCTAATACAATAATAGCTTGCTGGTTCCTGCTCCATAAATAATTCAGCAACATGGAAATAGTATCAATGTTTTCATCTCACTCTTGGCAAGAAAAGTAAATTCCGAAAATGGTGAAGCATGTCTTTAATACTGAGACTAGGAAGAGGACCAAAACCTTTTGGGTTTTTGTAATACAAATAGGTCTGTTTCCATAAAAACTACAAGTCTTTTCCTAATTGTGTGTTTTTTATGTTGCGTGAAGTTTAGAAGCAAAACAAATAAAACACACCAGATTCCTAAGTATTTATTCCTCTGACCGCCACTGCCATCATTTAGATCACAGGAAAAATATTAAACTTTAATAAGGTCACTTTTAAAAATCCTGTGTTGTTCCACTTAGCAATGCAAATCAGAGCTGACACAGTTAGAAACACAATATGAATAATAATACCGATTTGTCATATTATTATTTGCGTCATTCGCTTTGTGTCATCCGGCACAAATTTGCACCAATTATGCCTTTGCATTGATGCAAACGTGCTACATGAAAAGTGTGTTTTACATTTGTTGTTAATACATGCAACGTTGTAGAGATTAAGTATGTTGCATATGATATAGTGGCTTCAAGTTCTATATGAGTGTAGTAGGTTTAGTTTAACCTAACTTGGGTTTTGTTGTTTAAACCTAACTTTGGTTTAGTTAAACCTAACGCTGGATTAGTTAAACCTAAGGTTGGTTTTGTTGTTTAAAACATACGTTGGTTTAGTTAAACCTAACGCTGGATTAGTTAAACCTAACGTTGGTTTTGTTGTCTAAAACTAATGCTGGTTTTGTGGATGGTCTGGTTTTAAGGTTCTATTATCCTGGCAGTCCTCCCTCATTCACGAATCCTTGCATTAGCATCCATCCATTCACCCATCATCTAACGCTTTATGCTGTATCCAGGGTCGTGGGGGGGCTGGAGCCGATCCCATCCGTCATAGGGCGAAGGCATGTCTTTGGACTGCGGGAGAAAGCCGGAGAACCCAGAGAGACACACAGTAGGAACCCCGGCTTGACTTGGGAATCGAACCCGGGATTCCCAGGGTTCCCTGACTGTGAGGCGAGAGTGCTACCCACTACACCACGGTGCAGCTTCTTCACTCATATCATGTGCACATATTGTGAATATTTTCTTTACTTTTTCAAATGTAAAACCTGAAATCATCTTCAGGACATAACATTATTGCCGATCATCTATTGGAGGCGGTTTCTATTAATAGTCTGAGCTCCTGGCACTTCTAATGAGGGCAGCATCCAGGCGCCACTCTCTTCCTCTCTGAGACTGAGGCTGTCATGGGAGGGAAACCCCACCTCTGCCTGACCCTCAGCACATTACTGAGCCAGACGAACAGCAACTCAGCAAAGGTTAGAACAACAAACTCACCAAGGTAAGCCTTCCGAGTGTTTTATGAGTGGGTTAAGACAACAGCATACACTGTTGCCCTTCCTCCATCTTTTGATGTGCATTCACATTCTTCATTAAGAACTTATCTCAAAATTGTTATTGTTTTCACAACCTGAGGAGTGAATTATTAGGGGGACAAGACAAACCAGAAGTGAAGCCAGTAAATCAAATCAGTAGCAATGAGAAACATGATTTCATCTTTCATAACAAGCCCTTAATAATTCTGTTTTGTTCCAATTTGTTCAGAACATGACAATTTAAAGGAAGACTTTGTTTAAAAGATAAGCTTTGAAGAGAGAAACCTCCATAAAAATTAATCACAGTGTACAGACACCTCTGTTCACTGTCAACTATTTAAACAAATAAATAAACAGATGGAAAGGATGCTGAAATAACACCATAATAATGGTGATCAGTAAAAAGTGTGAAGACATGTTTTGATAGGTCTGTCTGCAAGACAACAAGCAAACTACATTTAAAATGCTTGTTTTCTGAATGGAGTCTGGAACATTATGGGGACAAATAAAGTTACTGATTGGTTGATTGGTTTCTTTAAGGTTCTGTCGTATGGAGATTTGTCTTAAAACTGTAAATTGAGCATAATCATTCCTAAATTCAACTGTGATAGTTATCAACATCGATCAATATCAAGAAACATAACAGATGTTTGCTCAAATCATCCAGCCCCGGTGTCATCTAATACTGATGTGTCATTCATGAGTCCTGGATATGAAGAGCAGGATCGTGTTCATTGACTGTACAGAATGGATTTTAATGCAACTCTGTCACTGTGAGCTGGAGGAATTTTTAGGAGCTTCAACTTGTGAGTCAGTGTAATTCATCGCGAGGCCGCTGACATACATCACAAGGTGGATTTAGCATGACAATTAGCTGCTTTCCCAACACCCTGCAATCCTAAATCAACCAAAACACACCGGTTCTCAGTGGTGTCATCTCACCGTACTCTGCGTCCAGCTTTATCACATCGCTGATGTGAAATATCTCCATGATGAGCGGCTTGGCCGGAGCCTCAGCAACCCCACGTGACTTCATAAGTCCAGCCTGTGCCAAGTTTAAGAATGAGGTGCTGTGAGGATTTAAAGAGGTGATTCATTCTTAAATTGAGTTACCAGGCAGGTGAAATGGTAGCCGACACACTACGCTATGCGAGCTATTAAAACAGAAGCTCAGACAGATCGAGGGAGAGAAAGAGACAGAGAGAGAGAGAGAGAGAGAGAGAGAGAGAGAGAGAGAGAGAGAGAGGCAGAGCGATTGCTGAAATAAATGGAGGTAAAGTCAATGCTTTTACCATGTGTGCCGGAGGAGTTTGACGCTACTCTTCGTGTTAAAACGCAGACTTTCACCGTCACTGTTGGGCTAATAACAAAAGCAGAACCACCACCATAACATCACAAGTACTGGAGGGGGCCGAAGGGGTCTGGCTCCAATCAGGGAGGGTGGAACCAAACTGGAGAGAAGGAAATATAGGAAGTGCAAAATCCAAAATTGTTTGAGCATTTCGAGATGCGGTGATAAATGAAACAGATTAGATTTGAATGTTTAAAGTGAGAGGAAACGTGAGGCCCTCACCAAGCCTTCTCATAATATTTGGCCACCAATGCACAGCCAAGTCCTTGAAGTGTCTCTGTTGCTCCACAAAGCTGAAAGGTGAGCAGGAGAGTCAAGCTACCCCCCCCCCCCCCTCTCTGCAGCAAAGCTTAGATTTCAGCTTCTCTGAACACTATCAGACTCCTGCTAACACCTTCTACCACCAATATACCAGCCAATATGTCTGCAGTGAAGTCAGAATCGAGTTGGTTGGCATTCTTTGTTTTTCCTGTCAGCTTGCAAAAGGCTCTGAAAAAGCATTTGGACTGTCAGATATTTAAAAGCATTCAAATGAAACAATCTGATATATCGACAGTCTCAAATAGTCCCAATCTATATATCTATGGAAATTTGTGCATGCAGATTTTCCTTGTAAGCTCAGCACGACTTTTAAACCTATGTATTTCAATTGGAAGTATTGGTTGTGTCAGTCTGGATGATATAGTACAAAACCAACTTAAGGTTTAGACAACAAAACCAACTTAAGGTTTAGACAACGAAACCAACATCAGGTTTAGACAACGAAACCACCGTTAGGGTTAGACAACGAAACCACCGTTAGGTTTAGACAACAAAACCACCGTTAGGTTTAGACAACAAAACCACCGTTAGGTTTAGACAACAAAACCACCGTTAGGTTTAGACAACGAAACCAACATCAGGTTTAGACAACGAAACCACCGTTAGGTTTAGACAACGAAACCACCGTTAGGTTTAGACAACAAAACCACCGTTAGGTTTAGACAACGAAACCAACATCAGGTTTAGACAACGAAACCACCGTTAGGTTTAGACAACAAAACCACCGTTAGGTTTAGACAACAAAACCACCGTTAGGTTTAGACAACAAAACCACCGTTAGGTTTAGACAACAAAACCACCGTTAGGTTTAGACAACAAAACCACCGTTAGGTTTAGACAACAAACCAACGTTAGGTTCAAACCACCAAGGACAAGGACCCTAATTTACTTTCCATCAACATTGTTTTACTGCTGAGAGAACATGTCCTGTCCATGCACATCAAACCAAGATTGTGTTTTGTGACTATTTTATGACCTGCAATGACACTGGGCTGGATATACTTAGATCAAAGCTGCTGGTAACTAATATTACAAGTATACAAAAACAAGATGATAATTATTGCCAAACCTGCAATGCAGTATGTAACGTGAATACACAACTCTCTTTTATCAACACTGTCAATGTATTTTCTAAATTTCAAGATACTGTATATTCATTGTAAAAAAAATGAAAGCAGCACAGTGATGGCTGTCTGCCTTGTGTGACAGGAGTCTGAAAAAGGCTTTCAGGCCAGTAAAACTAGTTGTTCTTACATGCTTGGATAAGATGCTTCGATACCAGCCTTCATAGTTTAGTAAAACCTTCCAATTAAGTTTGAGCCAACCAAGAAAGTCTAGAGAAACAGCCTCCATCATCATGTCCAAGTGTGCTGTTTGTCATTACACTTGAATGTCAGAATGGGAGCTGTCATCAGAGACATTAGTCAGCTGGACTCCCGCGTCCAAAGCAAATGAATCAAGCACACATGGAGCTATGATGGGTGTAAACAATCACACAGCAGCCGTACATTCATCTTCAGACCCAAATAGATGCTGGATCTAATGTCAGGCCAAAGATAAATGAGCATCCTTAGGGCTTGTCTAGTTCATACATTTCGACAGATGAGTGATGCCAAGGACCACAAAGAGCACTCAGTTCTGTTTCTGGTTCACACTATAGTTCCTCTGGAGCTCAGATGTTACTTTGATGTGTTTTTTTTTTGTTGTTTTTTTTAGTTTGACGTGGCACTGCTGTGTGGCCCTGATAAATAAATACATTTTACTCATAAACATCTGTGTGGCATTTTGTAAAGTGCAACTCAACTTTTTAATGCCGCTGCACGATTGCCAAGTTGCCGCCACTGGTGTTTTCAGGTCTTTCAGCATGTCTTCCATCTTTGCAATCAATGAAGTTCTTACTGTTTTTTGACAATCAGCTGGTAGCCCCACCCCTAAAGCATCCCCTGCTTTCTGGTCTGTTGGACTCTAATGTACTAAATGAACATCATGCTGGATTGAAGAAGACATGAAACTAGAGATTGAGACCATAAACAATGTTTAAAATACATCAAGAGAGAAGTAGGACCATTTTGTTCTACACAACCAGACTCCTTTTTGTACGGAAGCGCATTGCATTCACTGGATAAAAAAAAATTAGACGCCTTAATTATCGTAATTACGAGAAAAGATCTCGTAATTATGAGAAAACATCTCGTAATTATGAGATCAGGAATCCCAACGTCTTGAGATGCCTGCGCAGTGTTGACAAACTGATATTGATACCATCCTCATTTTCCAGAAACCTCAAAATTTCCCAGTGTCTCAAACTGAGACGGTGGTAATAGCAGATTAACTGCAATTGCGCCGTCATTGCCTCTGAGAGAGGACTTCTCTGACAGACGTTTCTTTTTCCTTATCTTTTCTCATAGTTACGAGATCCTGATCTCGTAATTATGAGATTTTTTCTCATAATTATGAGATCCTGATCTCATAATTACGAGATCCTGATCTCGTAATTACGAGATCTTTTCTCATAATTATGAGATCCTGATCTCATAATTACGAGATCTTTTCTCGTAATTACGAGATAAGGCGTCTAATTTTTTTTTATCCAGTGAATGCAATGCGCTTCCGTATTTTTGCAACCAGAAGAGTTGCCCCCTGAAAAATAAATTACTTGATATACTGTTCATGACTTAGTCCTGCGTTATATGTGATCAGCAGTATGTGCTTGTGGACTGTTGTTATTTAGCATGACTCAGCTGAAACACCAGCAGGCAGTTAGTAGATGAGGATCCGAGCCACACAGGGGGACATTGTAATTCCTGTGGTAAACCTTCAGGTCAACTCTCAGAGGATTGTCTCGCTCTCCTCCTATCAAAATAAACAGTAACGTCTGATGAGGGATGGCATGTCCACTGCAAAGACAAACAAAATGAAAAGCTCAATCATACGATGGGATCAGGTTTCGTACGGAGCAGCACATAATGAGAAAAGCAGGTCTGGCCGCAAAGACGGCAGTTTACCTCCAGTTTGGCAGAGTTATGACTGACAGGACGTTCTCACATTCCTTCATCTCACCACCAGCGACCCCTTCTGCACTTCCTCCTTCTCTACCCGTCTATATACCGGCCAGAGAAGAACTAATGAGACCAAGAGTCTCCTCATGTGGACAACCAATGTGAGACCTGGGACTGACTTATAACAGAACCCACAGACAGTTTGGAGCATGGACGCATGTGTTAGTCGGGCCTGACAGTGTTGGAAAAGTAATGGGGGCCACAAGAAACTTGTCTAGTAAAGCAGGACTCTCTGCAGCACTACAGGAAGGACTGGCTAAATTCATTATCTTTCTGGTCAACACTGTGTCATGGCGGTTCATTGAATAGTAACAAGATTGAAATCTACTGATTCATCTACATGGCAGGCAGCAAATTCTGCTTCTGAAACGTTGCATTCTCTCTGCTGGCCATCAGGGGATGACTCCTTTAGTTGTAAAAAGAAGTCTGATTGTATGGAAGCCTATGAGACAATGCCTACTTCTTCTCTCTTGATGTATTATCTCAGTAAACATTGTAAACATGAGTTTATGGTCTCAATCTCTAGTTTCAAGTCTTCTTCAATCCAGCATGAAGCATTGACAGTTTGCTACCACACTACCAATGTAGTTAGCTACTAAGATGACTTTAACACTTAGCTGTAAAGTTGACCTTGAATTATGAGGCTAACTTTGTTAACAGCTTCACACCAGAATCCAGATAGATCCAGATCCAGTAAGAGTGCTGCTGATCCACCTGTCGCTCCTCCACAGTCCAAATATGGTAACCAAGTGACCTGAAAAAGCTCCCGAGCTCGCTATCATGGTAGAGAAAATGCAAAAATGCATTTTCTATTTCCTTTGTTTATGCAGGGAGACCTGGGCCCTCATTTATAAAACTGTGCGTAGGATCCTTACTAAAAGTGTACGTACGGCAAAAGGCCAAAGTTTGCGTGCACCAAAAAAAATCAGATTTATAAAACTGTGCGCACGCAAGCTGTACGCAATGTTCCCTTTATAAATCACAGGATCACCTACAAGTGTGCGTACCTGAATCCCGCCCTGTACACGCCCACATTTTACTATATTAATGAGCCGGCATGCAATCGTTTCCGTGTGGTGAATCAAGGCGTCAGGTCAGAAAAAAGCAAAGAAACGTAACTTTTCAGAAACGGAGAAGAGACACTTGTTGGGGAGGTGGAGGCCCGGACAATAATTTAATTTAGTGGTCACAGCAGCGGGATCACGAATAAAAAGACGCAGTGCGAGCGGCAACACATTGCTGCTGCTGTCAACGGCGTCAGTGGGACGGAGTGGACGGTGATCTGAAGGTAAATGACATCTTTCTGCTCCTAACATGGATTTAATGTATTGCTAGAGTATTTGAGGAAGTTTGATTTTGATGTGACTTTGACGGGGATTGTGTCTGAAAAGGAGGGAGACACAGACGCGACTGAGACCAGAGGGATAAGGGTGAACAGATTTTAAACTTTTATTGTATATAAAACAAAACGTGAAATAGTTTTTGTCCTTCCAGAGTCTGCAGCGTGTGGCGTAGAGGAGGCATGGCACATCAAGCGGTCGGTTGCTCACTGATGCCGTCCTGCTACTTCAGCGAGACACAATCACCGCCATCAACAACGTTGCAGATGAGCTACGGCAAACGTGCACTGTGATTAATAAAATAATACGTTTACTATGAACATTGATTGTTGTCTTCCTTATATTACAAACGCATGACATCCTCACGGATTCTTGCGCCCTGTTGATACCCCTCCAGTCGGGCAGGGGGCCGAGGCTCATCATGCTGGGGACTCTACCACCTTTACCGGGCGGTAAAGTCTGCCTCCTGAAGTTCGGTAAAGTTTCGCTCTCCACGCTCCACGACTGAGCGCGCACGAGCGTGCCACTCATTATAGCGCACTTCCTCTGTGCTCTGGTGGTTTAAAAACAAGGATAAGTGTCTAACAATTATACGATGGCTTAATGGCTGTATGTACGTGTGTTGATGATATATGCACATAAATAAGGAGAATATCTAGTTATTCCCGCTGTGTTCTACAGTGATCTAATGGAAGGTATTTATTGTATACTGTATTACATGCATTTGGGCCGTCTCCTCCTCCTGCGGTGACAGCGCTGATTCAATATTTCAAAATGATTTTGATTTAAGATACAAGTCAGATTTTAAAAGAAGGTGTTAACATGAAAAAAACTATCACTCATTAAAAGCGTCAAAAACATTGCTGGAGTTCATCATGATAACGCAGATCTAACGTATGATATGGAGTGTAATTAAATGTGTGCGAGTCATCAAAAATATATAGTTCTTCTCACGTTTACTGATGATTCCCTTCCAGTCTCCAGAATGTGCGTACCGGTACGCATGCCTCAGAGTTTGCTTATGGGTACGCACACTTTCCCGTCAAGTTTGTTTTTTATAGATCACAACATTTGCATGGAAAGTGGCGTACGCACGTTTCCAGACCCGTTTTGTGTGTACGCAAGCTTTATAAATGAGGCCCCAGGTGATTATTATTATTTATTATCATCTTATTTCAGATTCTTATCTATGATGCAATAAAAATGTGTTTCAAAATAATTAATCCTAGTTTGTTGAAGTGCTATATAATAGATTTTTGAGGAATATCAAGAATTGTAATTAATTGAATAATCTGAATAACCTGAATAATCATGCCATGACATTTTAACATCGTACCACGAAGTCCGAGAAGCAATGAACCAATGAAATGCCACATGATGACCTCAGCTTGCAAACTTACGCACCAAGTGACGAGGTGATCGATCTAATAGTTGTTGAGGCATCTCATTCAGAACCGAAAACGTCACCAGAAGTCATTAAGAACCCCTTTTTTTTAAAGACTCCCCTCAGTTCTCGACTGTTCCCCTCGCTGCTGCTCTGGAAACTGGAAACCTCCGTTCTTCTTCTTCTTCTTCTTCTTCTTCTTCTTCTTCTTCTTCTTCTTCTTCTTCTTCTTCTTCTTCTTCTTCTTCTACGTTTCTGTCTCCGTCACATGAACATCGGTCCTCTGTTTCCAGATGTCGTCTGCCCATCTACACACACTCAGGTCTGGTCTACATGGGATTTCCTACACATCTGCCTATCAGATCTCCAGCCGAACACACACCTCTACATGCCACCCAGGTTCTAAACCCAAACCAAGCTGCAGCTGGGAATCAACTTAAGGGGATTCATTTTAAAATGTCTCATGTTACGGACTCCTCTTCCTGTCCAACGACAACTACAATGTCTGATGTGTTGATACAACCCTTTAATTTAATAGCTGTTTGAGTTCAGATTTAGTTCCACGCTTTGTTATCTGCAGGTATTAACATCGACGTTTGTGATCTTTCCAGGACACCACTAATGATCAGTTTGACCGACATGTTGATGAAATGTTGCATTCTATATCGTAGAAACACTGCTTGAGATTTTGTAAGTTGAGCTGAAATGAAAAAAAACCTTTAAACCCTTTTTTAGATCACATCACTACAGAACTGTCACTTTCTGACACCAGTTTGGCTCCGCCCACAATATATGTCATTGCTGTTTACTAACATAAAACCTCTGCACCAATCGGCTGTCGGTCTGCCGATGAGGGTTGGTCCATGTGCAGCTCTTTATTTACAGTCTGATGAGAGACGTGAGTTCTCAGAGATTTCTAGTTTAGGAGCTAATTCTAAAGCAGAAAGATAAATCATCATACTGCTTGACTCGGACTGCCAACGATAAGAGGTCTAATACCAACATATTGACCCAAAACATAATGCATTCATATGCAGAAATTTTCTTCTGGATCAAACCGTCTGCGTTGTAAACAGTTTAAAACGTGTTAAACCAACAAAACAAAACAAAACATATACAAAACGTCAATGTGAGATTTAGACAAGAACGCTACTTGGTTATCTTAAGTAAATCCCGTCATGGTTTGGCTTAAAATGACATTGAAAACAAACAAAAACATAAGAAAACAACAGTCCAGGCTGAGGGAAGTTCGATAGGTCAAACAAACACAGGACTTTCACCCAGGAGAACACTGTTGTAAATACAACTCTTCCTACAGAATATCTTTTCAATCGACTTCACTGTCAGTTACATTCCCAGGAAAACATTTTCTTTTCTAGACCAAGTGGTCTCAGTGTGAAACACTTGAAAAGAAAACCAAGCTACATGGCTCTAATGAGGCAAATCAGTCTCCTGGTGAAAGTCCAGGTTTTGTACTATTCCACCACCCAGACAGGTTTAGTTGTGTTGGGTTTTTAGGAGACCAGGCTGCTCCGTGACGGCGTATTTCATCATTTTGTAAATGTTTCCTGTTAACAATATTCAGTTCACGTTTGCAGGGGTTCAGCCCAAACAGGTTAATGTGAAAACCTCCTGTCTATGTCTGCGTCCTTTATCTGAACAAGTGATTAAGACCTGGAGGTGGTCTCTGGTCCTCCAGGGTTTACAGACTTCAAAGCTTTTATTAAAGAACCTTGCGGTGACGATAAAAAGACCCAAGGAAGCTGAGAGGTGAGCTCAGTGCTGATCCAGGTCCAGATCAGGTGGACCACTGACACAGCGCTGCATGCAGCCGACCTGTGGCCTCCATTTTGGCCCGCTGGAGCGAGACAGGTGGACCGACTGCTCGTCCAGACCCCCTTTAGTGGCATCAGCCTCATCATCTGGGATTTCCATGTCATCACACGTGAACAGGCCAAGAGAGTCGACCTTGACGGCGAATACAAGCTAAGCTCTCGCCGACAGCAGTTAAAGGTGCAGCAGTGTTTATGTCTCAATAACTTAAAGGAAAGGAAAGGATAAAGGATTTCTTTGGAAAGATGCAAAGCCGGGAAATATCTTGGATTTGACAGTCAGTTTGTATGCGTCATTTCCTGGAAGCGTTCCCTCCAAAATAACACACACAGGAAACACATATCTGATCTGATCTGATCTATCTATCTATCTATCTATCTATCTATCTATCTATCTATCTATCTATCTATCTATCTATCTATCTATCTATCTATCTATCTATCTAACAGACAGAGTGTGGAATGTGTGATCCAGGATGTGGGGAAATGTTGGCCTGGGATCCTGGATCCTCCTCCCTGACTGCCCTCTTGAGTTTATGTTTGAAGGCAGCATCCTGGTCCTTTAGTGAACGAGCAGCTAGGGTCACATAGAAGTCCCTGGCCAGTGATCTGCTAAGGTGTGTCTGCTTAGTTTGGGAGGGTTTTGTCATGATCTGTATTCTGTTTCCTTGGTTTTGATTTCCTGTTTTATTTTGTCCTCGTTGTGATTCCCTGTCTCGTACTTCCTGGTCCTTGTTGTTTCCGCTGTCTTGACTCCCCCTCCCTCTCGTGTTGATTACCATGCCTGCCCTGATGTGTTTCACCTGTCCCTCGTCAGCTCCCTGCCTCCCTGTGTATATAGTCTGTGTGTTTTCCCCTGTCTCTTGTCGGATCATTGTTGAATGTCGTTTGTCGATGTCGCTGTCTGTCACTCCCTGTCTGCTGCCCCACGTCTTGTCCTTGGATTTATTCGTTTCTGCCTCCCGTGTCCCTTCGTGTTTTGGTTCCTGTTTCGTAAGTGTTTCTTTGATAGTCGTTTTTGCCCTTGTGGTTTTCTCTGTTGATACTTTGTTCTGGTCTTAGTTCTTGTTTTGTTTTTAGTTTATTATTTAAATAAATCTTTCTGTTCTGCTGCATTTGGGTCCTCACCTCCTCTTTCGAGTCCACGTCTTGTCCCGAACCTGACAGAATGATCCGACCACATTAAGGACCCAGCAGCTAACCATGGACTCAGCAGCCTTTTTTTTATGTGGCTCGACACACGAGCTCCGGGAGGTTACCTACCGACTCCAGTGTCTCCAGGCCGAGCACCGGCATGCTGAGGGAGAGGAGGAGAGGCAGTCGGCCCTGGCGAGGGCCAGGGAGCTGGTTTCCGCCAGCCCGTGGCTCAGGGGCTCATTGCCTGCCTGGGTCAGGGGCTTCCTCCTAACCCCTGAGCTCCAGCCATCCTCAGGCACAGCCAAGCATCCCGTCCAAGCCTCAGCCACAGCCAAGCATCCAGTCCAGGCCTCAGCCAAGCATCCAGTCCAGGCCTCAGCCAAGCATCCAGTCCAGGCCTCAGCCAAGCATCCAGTCCAGGCCTCAGCCACAGCCAAGCATCCAGTCCAGGCCACAGCCAAGCATCCAGTCCAGGCCACAGCCAAGCATCCAGTCCAGGCCTCAGCCACAGCCAAGCTTCCAGCCCAGGCCTCAGCCACAGCCAAGCCTCCAGCCCAGGCCTCAGCCACAGCCAAGCTTCCAGCCCAGGCCTCAGCCACAGCCAAGCTTCCAGCCCAGGCCTCAGCCACAGCCAAGCTTCCAGCCCAGGCCTCAGCCACAGCCAAGCTTCCAGCCCAGGCCTCAGCCACAGCCAAGCATCCAGTCCAGGCCTCAGCCAAGCATCAAGTCCAGGCCACAGCCACGCATCCAGTCCAGGCCACAGCCACGCCTCCAGTCCAGGCCACAGCCACGTCTCCAGTCCAGGCCACAGCCAAGCCTCCAGTCCAGGCCACAGCCAAGCCTCCAGTCCAGGCCACAGCCAAGCCTCCAGTCCAGGCCACAGCCAAGCCTCCAGTCCAGGCCACAGCCAAGCCTCCAGTCCAGGCCACAGCCAAGCCTCCAGTCCAGGCCACAGCCAAGCCTCCAGTCCAGGCCACAGCCAAGCCTCCAGTCCAGGCCTTAGCCACAGCCAAGCTACCAGCCGAGGCCTTAGCCACAGCCAAGCATCCAGCCCACGCCTCGGTCTCTGGCCTCCAGTCGGCGGTCCGGTCGACACCTGCCAGTGGCCTCCAGTCGGCGGTCCGGTCGACACCTGCCAGTGGCCTCCAGTCGGCGGTCCGGTCGACACTCTCCAGGGGTCTCAAGTCGGCGGTCCGGTCGACACTCTCCAGGGGTCTCAAGTCGGCGGTCCGGTCGACACTCTCCAGGGGTCTCAAGTCGGCGGTCCGGTCGACACTCTCCAGGGGTCTCAAGTCGGCGGTCCGGTCGACACTCTCCAGGGGTCTCAAGTCGGCGTTCCGGTCGACACTCTCCAGTGGTCCTCAGTCGGCGGCCCGGTCGACACCGGCCATTGGTCTTCAGTCGGCGGCCCGGGCGACACCAGTCCGGGTGGAGGATCGTCTGGCACCAGCCCGGACAGAGGACCGTCCCACGCCTGCTCCACGCAGCCCTCGGGAGGTCCGCTCGTCACCCGTTCCTGTCCAGACGGGGGACCGTCCGACGCCTGCTCCGCGCAGCCTCCGGGAGGTCCGCTCGTCACCCGTTCCTGTCCAGACGGGGGGCCGTCCTACGCCTGCTCCACGCAGCCTTCGGGAGGTCCGCTCGTCGCCCGTTCCTGTCCAGACGGGGGGCCGTCCTACGCCTGCTCCACGCAGCCTTCGGGAGGTCCGCTCGTCGCCCGTTCCTGTTCCGACGGGGGGCCGTCCTACGCCTGCTCCACGCAGTCTTCGGGAGGTCCGCTCGTCACCCGTTCCTGTTCTGACGGGGGTCCGTCCGACGCCTGCTCCACGCAGCCTTCGGGAGGTCCGCTCGTCGCCCCTTCCTGTCCAGACGGGGGGCCGTCCTACGCCTGCTCCACGCAGCCTTCGGGAGGTCCGCTCGTCACCCGTTCCTGTTCTGACGGGGGTCCGTCCGACGCCTGCTCCACGCAGCCTTCGGGAGGTCCGCTCGTCACCCGTTCCTGTCCAGACGGGGGGCCGTCCTACGCCTGCTCCACGCAGCCTTCGGGAGGTCCGCTCGTCACCCGTTCCTGTCCAGACGGGGGGCCGTCCTACGCCTGCTCCACGCAGCCTTCGGGAGGTCCGCTCGTCGCCCGTTCCTGTCCAGACGGGGGGCCGTCCTACGCCTGCTCCACGCAGCCTTCGGGAGGTCCGCTCGTCGCCCGTTCCTGTTCCGACGGGGGGCCGTCCTACGCCTGCTCCACGCAGCCTTCGGGAGGTCCGCTCGTCACCCGTTCCTGTCCAGACGGGGGGCCGTCCTACGCCTGCTCCACGCAGCCTCCGGGAGGTCCGCTCGTCGCCCGTTCCTGTTCCGACGGGGGGCCGTCCTACGCCGGCTCCGCGCAGCCTCCGGGAGGTCCGCTCGTCGCCCGTTCCTGTTCCGACGGGGGGCCGTCCTACGCCTGCTCCGCGCAGCCTCCGGGAGGTCCGCTCGTCGCCCGTTCCTGTTCCGACGGGGGCCGTCCTACGCCTGCTCCACGCAGCCTTCGGGAGGTCCGCTCGTCACCCGTTCCTGTCCAGACGGGGGGCCGTCCTACGCCTGCTCTACGTTGCCTCCCTAAGCGGCCCCGCCCGCTAGCCCGTCCTCATGCCCGGCCTCCTGAGCGGTCCCGCCCGCTAGGTCGCCCTCACGCCCGGCCTCCTGAGCGGTCACGCCCGCTAGGTCGCCCTCACGCCCGGCCTCCTGAGCGGTCACGCCCGCTAGGTCGCCCTCACGCCCGGCCTCCTGAGGGGTTCCGCCCGCTAGGTCGCCCTCATGCCCGGCCTCCTGAGCGGTCCCGCCCGCTAGGTCGCCCCCATGCCCGGCCTCCTGAGCGGTCCCGCCCGCTAGGTCGCCCCCATGCCCGGCCTCCTGAGCGGTCCCGCCCGCTAGGTCGCCCTCATGCCCGGCCTCCTGAGCGGTCCCGCCCGCTAGGTCGCCCTCATGCCCGGCCTCCTGAGCGGTTCCGCCCGCTAGGTCGCCCTCATGCCCGGCCTCCTGAGCGGTCCCGCCCGCTACGTCGCCCTCATGCCTGGCCTCCTGAGCCCTGCCCCCAGGCCCCCTCCACCCGCCCTACGTATCATGGACCTTGGGGACGTCTGGGATCCGTCCCTTAAGGGGGGGGTACTGTCATGATCTGTATTCTGTTTCCTTGGTTTTGATTTCCTGTTTTATTTTGTCCTCGTTGTGATTCCCTGTCTCGTACTTCCTGGTCCTTGTTGTTTCCGCTGTCTTGACTCCCCCTCCCTCTCGTGTTGATTACCATGCCTGCCCTGATGTGTTTCACCTGTCCCTCGTCAGCTCCCTGCCTCCCTGTGTATATAGTCTGTGTGTTTTCCCCTGTCTCTTGTCGGATCATTGTTGAATGTCGTTTGTCGATGTCGCTGTCTGTCACTCCCTGTCTGCTGCCCCACGTCTTGTCCTTGGATTTATTCGTTTCTGCCTCCCGTGTCCCTTCGTGTTTTGGTTCCTGTTTCGTAAGTGTTTCTTTGATAGTCGTTTTTGCCCTTGTGGTTTTCTCTGTTGATACTTTGTTCTGGTCTTAGTTCTTGTTTTGTTTTTAGTTTATTATTTAAATAAATCTTTCTGTTCTGCTGCATTTGGGTCCTCACCTCCTCTTTCGAGTCCACGTCTTGTCCCGAACCTGACAGGTTTCTCCGTGTGGAGCTTCCCTCTGTCGTTCCAACTGGACCACTGAACTATGTTGGAACGGACGGATCGACTTTGTCACCATCTATTTAGCCAATAGAAGCGAAGCGTATGTTAGACT